>OY776276.1:105388187-105985651 GCA_963675445.1 Linnaemya vulpina
GGAAGAATTTCGAAAAAAAAACTGGACAGTATTTGAACAAAGTCAACTTCTATTAAATTTTAACGTAGGCTATGGGCTTTTAAAAAACAATTCAACCCATTAGAGCTCTAATTCATAAACAGTATTTCATATTTATAAGCCGCTTACATGACAATTTTTTGTATAGCAGTTAATTAAAGTTTTTATATTTTTCTTATACTACGGATTGAAAGTGAAGTTGTAGATATTTTAACAGTTAAAACTCTAAAAACATAACTTTTAATTACCTCGTTTACATGCATGCCTAATTTTAAGATAATTATTTATAGATAAAAATTACTTACTCAATTGTGCATGGAAATATACCGAAAAAGATTTAAAACTATATGACAGCACTGATCTACATACAATCAGTGAGGGCAGGTTTTGGCCCCAGGCTTGCCGTTATGGCCAATAGCCACAAATGCTACCCAATAAATTCAAAGATAACCTGATACTATAATTGATCTGAATGAAATGAAAACTTTAATTGAAAGTATCTTCTAATCAAGTCGTATCAACGAATTTCCAGACGCATCATTTGAGATGGCTGATAGAATAGGAGCCAAGGAAAATTCATATTTTGAACTGATTAAGTTTTCAGAAGAAAAAAAGGCGGAGCATGGATGCCTTCTAGAAGGTCTCCGAACCTCCTCTTTTAGATACACAAAGTCTGCTCGCTGCATTTTGCACTCATATGCTTTTCAAACACTTTGTAATTGTTGAGAGGGGTTGACCCTCCCCTCTCGCTGTAAGATTTTCATTGTGTGAACACCGAAGATACTTCAAAGAAGAATAAAAAACAACAAATTTATTCAAAAAGGTCTACAACAAAACATATTCATATATAAGAACCTTAAAAATAAGACATTCATGGAGTGAACACAGACTTAACGAGTCACATCTCAAGTGAGTGTGTGTGTGTGTTAAAGCGGACAAAGCAAACTTTGGCAGTGGTGCCAGATGATCGAAGACGAAGAGTACATGATTTGAAATTATATTTCGGGACATAACACAGTGGGAACGGCATATTCACAGTAGCGCAATGAGTATCCCCTGCGACATGCACAAACTCATATCAATATATTTTTTTAAATTTCATTTCAACCTGGTTTTGGAGCAGCCAATTACCGTACAAAATAATATGATATTGATTTTGGTTTGTGTTTGTGTTCGATTAAAAATAAAATAGTATTTATTGGCATTTTACGCTAAAGTTTATTTTGCTGCAAAAAACACGGCTTTTCAAATTGTGGCATATTTTCATGACTTGCAGAAATTAATCTTAAAAACTGATAAAGTTTGATTTGTTTATTATATATGTACGCGCATGTATGCTTATTATTTTGTTTTTGTTTTTGTTTTTATACTCAGCTTATATATAATAAAGCTTCTTTAATTATATATGTTTTTAATATTTTTATTTTTACACACAAATAAACAAGAAATGTAATTATTATTTTATAAATATTAGTTTCTTTTCATTTTATTTATATTATCAATATGTCATTACATAAGCTCGGCTTTAAATGAAAAAATTATAATAATCATAATTGAATATTTTATAAATCAAAGTTAATTTTAACAGCGTTCTATTTGTTCATTAATCGTTTAACTATTTTACATTATTTCATTATTACATATGCTACATATATAATTAGGTATTTATTAACTGGAACAAAAACGTAAAACCATAACATGTTTTCAGAATGAAATTCATAAACCGACAGTAAAACTTTTCAAGTTTTGGCAGTTTGTAAAAATGTTCTTAATTATGAGTCCTTTTATTTGAAATGTTTTATAAAAAATAAAAACGAAAACCAAAAGTTAAAAGGAAAGTAAAACAAAGACTTCCAGGGAAAAGGAAAATTTAATATTGAAATAAAATGCAAACAGAAACAAAAACAAAAACAGTTTCAAAACAAGATTCATGGGAACAATTGGCAACCAAGTCTAGAAGAGAAAGAAGTTAATTAAAATGGATTTGTGTCAGTAGGTACTTTCCTGGTTTTAAATAAATATTTTTGTTAGTACATGCTAAGGGCTTATCTTATTTGTTATTTACGTTTAATTTTATATTTAATTTAAATTTTACAATTCAACATGTGAGTTTAACAATATTTTTCTTTTATGTTAATTCATTTGTTTTAATTTTTTGTTTCTTTTTTCTTTTCTTTTCAAGTTTATTATATCAATATTAATAATTATTATAATGCACCATAAATTATAAAAATCAGAAATGTTTCTTAATTTTTTTTATTTTTCATTCAGTTTTATACAAAAGTTTCTTAAATACTTTTCATAATTTATGAAAATAATTCAATATATCTTTACATACATAATTTGTTTAGTTATTTATTTATTTTTATTTTTATTTTTATTTTAATTTTATTATTACTGCTCTCTGGGGACTTTTCTCGTTTTGTTTTCATTATATTTTTAATTTTAACTTTTTTTTTGACACGGGCAGTCTATTTTGATGTTTTTTTTTTTTTGTTAATTCCTAGTTGCTTTTTTTTTTTTTTTTTGTTATTAAACTACTTTTTGTTTTTGTATTTATTTTTTATTTAATGTAACACAACAATTTCTCGAATTTATTTTATTTTACTTTATGGTATGTTTATATATTTGTGTGTGTGTGTGTTTTTATTCAATGAAATCTACGCACCATCATTCATGTTTTGTTTAAGATTGTATTTTGGTTTTATTTTAGTTTTATTTTTGTTTATTGTTTTTTGGTTAAAATTTTGAAAAATATTCTCAATATTTTTGTGAATCGGGAAGATTGAGGATCGTCCTAAGGAATGGTGATGTCTATGGATGCTGTTGGTCATTTAATGAAAAGCACAATTTATTAACAAATTTATTTTTTGAGAAAGTTGTCCAAAACGAGGTGAAATTGTTTTTGTTCTTATAAGAAAACTTAGAAAAAACAGTGGTTATACATGCATGCATATGCACTGGTTGTTTATAAAAAATTTAATCTTTTGCATTCATTTCAGTAACAATATTTGAAGTTTTTAGCAGTTATTTGCTAATTTCGAATGATATCCCGTGATTAAGCGGTTCCAGCTAAGTGCTTTTGGCCCAATAACATGTACACATCAATGAGAGTATTTCATTGTTTGGATACCAATTAAGTACAAACGAAAACAAATATTTAAGATTGCGTTTGGGGGGGATCAGCTGGCAAAATCCGTAAAACTTCGTTTACAAGTACCAACACAAGGAAAACTTGTTGTTGTATGCAATGAAATTTGTTGATTGAATTAATTATCAATACATCAGATTAATGTACACACACACATAAAGTATTCGCATGGATATGCATGCATCAGTGGAAGGAGATCGAATATTTTTGGAAAATCATTTAATAAAAGGTCTTGTGATTGGGTAATTTTTCTTCATTCTTCCTAATTAATTTGCTTAAAGATGAATTGAACTATTTTACACAACAGTTTTGTTATTCTGTTTTCTTTTATTCTTACATGGTAAAAAGATCATGGTTATGTTAATTATTTTTCTTTCTTTTTAGAATTTGTTAATACATAATTTTACGATTTTTTTGTTCTTGTTGTTAATTATTAGTATTTATTATTAAATTTTTTGCTAGGAATTTCATTATATTTATTAATTTTGTTTTAATCATAATTTCTCCTTTTCTTTCTCCTGCAATTAAAATATCGAGAAAAGAACACAATCATAATTTACATTCTTTGATAAAAAAGAAAAATTGCTGAGTATGAAATTCCAAAGATATAATACAACTAAATAATTTTTTCGTTCAACTAAATAACACTATGAAATTGTTACTCATTTAGCATGCGCTTTTTTAACTATTAAACGTGGATGGGACGGTTTTGTATGGGGACTAAGAAATGAAAATATTTGCAATTGCATAAGCCTAAAACAAAATGTTCGAAGAGTATTCGATTGATTGTTATAGTGTTATATGTAGGAGTAAAATTTATTATTAAAAACCTGTACGAACCCAAAATATTTTAAGCATTATTTTTACCCTTCCATAATCCAACTGGTGTTATTACTTTCCGAATTATCGCTGCAATATTATTGCTCATAGTGATATCACGGCTCTGGAAGTTCTGATTCCATTTAGGATACAGAAGGTACAAATTCCAGGCAGCAAATATTCATTTCATAACTATATATTTCACAACTTATTTCATATAATTTTGTTTACAGCTATATTTAATCATAAAAAGAACAAGAAATTGAAATTTTTTAAAATTCTATTACGGACGTTCGTTAGAAATTTTTTCCCGCGGAAAATACATACTTTTCTCTCTAAAATAATAAATTGCGGGAGAGCAAAAATAATAAAAAGGGGATTTTGAAGTCAGCTTATTTATATATAATATTCTATTCTTTTTGATTTCTTGAAAAATACAACAACACTACATATAATATGTAACAGGATAGCATATTAGCCCAGTTCACAATCTCGAGCAAGTAGTCTTGCATCGTAGCATGAGTAAACTGGTATAACATATTTCATATACCAATTTGCTCATGCTACACCTACGATGCTAGACTACTTGCTCAAGATTGTGAACGGGGCTATTATTTCCGTCTGATGTGTAGCTTATTTGGGGCTTTACACACAATTAAAAATAAATGCAATATTGTCATTAAGGCAGCTCCTTATTAGTACTTTTTCACTACGTTTCAAAATATTTTGTGGGCGGCAAAATTTAGAGATGCCACAGATATTTTATTTTTATATGCTCTTGAAACTGAGTTGCCAGACATACTTTTTAGTACATGTTATACGTAAAATATATTGCAATATCCCAGTGTTTTTAAAAGCGTACTCAAGCTCAAATACATACATAAGCTTCACAACGAAAATGTTTATTTAATTAAATTCACCACGATGTCACTGTAGTGATACCGTTGCATGGAATAAATCATGCAAGAGACCGATATGTAGTGATATTGTGGGTTAGGCGGTTGGTTTAATATTTTTATGAAAACTCCCTTCCGTATTTTAAAATATTTTTGCCGGAAAACTAAATTTATATACTTTGTGATATCTCATAAGCGATTCTTATTCATCATTAAAAGGATTAAAAATAAGAGAGATACTGCAAGGGAATTATTGTTCATCTTTTGGGCTTCGTATGTTTTTGACATTCGAATCGAATTGCTGTTGATTCTGGAAATTGTTTCTTCCAAACAACAAACTTTTTAAGAATCAAAACTAGTTCGTTTCGGAATTAATTTCGGAATAAATGAATAAAAAATATGTGCATTTAACAATCAATCGAATTCCTTTAACATTTTTTAAACAGCCAAGTTTATGTTTATCTTTTTTGCCGCCAACAAAAAAAAATGCTACTACAACCTAATAATTAACACAAAATTAATTATAACACAAAATCTATGATTAACAATAAATTTAATTTGTTGCTGTTAGCCTTAGTTCATTAATTCAAATTAATTCATTTAAAAAATATGCTTACTTGCGCCTAAAGGATTTTTGAGGGACCTTTTAAAATTTGACTAAAAATTAAATACGATGTATGTACTACGTAGATAACACAAGTACATATTACATTTTTATACGAATATCACTTTAATTTACAAAAACATGGCAGAAAATTAAAAGAATAAAATTGAATAAGAATAATAATATATATAATAATATATATAATAATATATATAATAATATATATAGTAATATATATAAATAAACTACGTGACATATTTCGTTGAAAATTTTGAAGAGGGAAATGATGAATAAATATAAAAAAGCTCTCTTTAATTCATGACTTTGGAGCACAATTTGTTTTTTTTTTCTTCTTCTTATTTTAAACTGTTGTTTGTGGTGGTGGTGATTAGAAAAAAATTAATTTTTTGATGATGATAATTAGTGGTAATTGGTGGTGGAAGTGGTTTGGTTATGGTGGTAGTTGTGGTAAAGGTGATGATGGTTACTTTTGGTGGTAGCAGTAGTTTTTATAACAGTTGTAGTAATAGTAAGTAGTTCTAGTAGCAGTTGTGGTAGGGAATTTTCTAATCATCATTCAATCTATAAAAAATAATTTTAAATTTGGATTCAAATCAAATTTTTGTATTAATTTGTTTCTTTTTTTTTCTTTTTTGTAATCAAACGAATATTTAAAATGTTTGCTATTATGTAGTAGACAGGAGTTGAAAGCATAGTTTTGTTTAGTTCATGCCGACAGATAAAATTTTTGTTATAAATAAATAGTTTTGAACTTAAAACATTAATTATAAATTAGGTGCAACTTTAGTTATAGAAAAATATATACATATATATTTACTTTCATTTGCACATTTTTGCTGACAACGTTGTTTTTTTATTTTTATATATTTTTATTTTTGTTCTCTTTTGCCAAATATTTGACGAAACAATCAATATCTCGTAAGATTTTTTGATTTTAGGAAAATATTTTTAAAATGAAAGTGTGTCTACTTGCTAAAAAATTTCAATCAGTGGTTACGCTTATTCCATCAAATATTTGATAGATGTGAGCGTAGCCCAACTAATTATTATGTTAGTTTGCAAAGGACCAAATAAATTCGCACGCAGACTACACAATGTCTGCGTGCGTTATATATTTTCCATTGCTGCTGGAAACGAATTTAATGTGTTCTCTAGCAAATTGTGGTAGATTTTCTTTGGGTTCATTATTCAGCAGTGTTTTCTCCTTCGCCATTTTGATGTACTTAAGCGTCCGAAAAGGGACGCTTTACACAAAAACATGTGTGCCATACAAATGGTTTAATTCAGCTTTAGTTCCCGGCCACCCAAAGCAATTTGTTAAATACGCGCTCCAGACTAGGCCTTTAGAACATTTTACCATACAACATTTGAACTCTAATGAAGAATTTACGAAGGCAAAAGAAGTATTTGAGATCAAATTTTAAAGTTGAAAGCAAAAATGCACACATTTTCAGTTAATTACGAGGACATGTATTTACCCCATGGAATGTAACTCTGCCCACAAATACATATTGTCATACATGACATGCCCATTTTTCTTGTATACAATTATTTATTGCGTAAACATAATGCCGGCGGATTATTAATCGCGTTTGGCACAATCGACGTTTTAATCATCTACAGTCCAAGGTAAAAAAATGGGAAATAATTCTGGAGTTTCTAAACGGGTACGCCGATTCTAATAAGATATCATACAGTATTTAAGGAGGAGTTGATGACTTCGATTTTCGACTTACATGCAGAAAAGGGGTGGCGCCACGAAACCCAAGGTGAGTAATTCACCTCAAGTTTAAGAACAGTGTAAACCTAAGCCAAGTTAATAGTTTTTGCAGGTTTCTGCACACAGTTTAGGAGTTATTCGAAAGAAATAGTTTAAATTTCAGTTTGTTTACTAACTTAGCATGGATTTAGATTTATCGTCCGCTCGGGGGCTCATAGCTCCGCCTCCTTTCAAGACATGACATCGGAACTCTAAACTTAAAATCAATAACATTTTGTTAAATACTGCATGAAGTTTTGTTATGATCGGACAATAGGTTTACAAGCGGCAGAAAGATGAATTTTATTCTGAATCCCCAATGTGCGACTCCAACTAGGAGAGCATACGGCAAGCGTTGCCTCATTTCATCAATTTATCTAAAAACCAAGGACCAAATATTTGTCAAGTGTGAACGTACTTTAAGCGACAAATAAAACTCAGGAAATATATATTAAATTAAAATTTCTAAAATAAAATTTCGAAGCACTACGATCCCTGCTAAAAACTTTACTTGGGCTTAAACGAGGTACGTAGAAGCAGTGCGACATTCCATATGACTAAAGCATGTAGTGCAACTACATACGTAGGCACGAGTGCTTATATAAAAACTTATTAACCGTTTTTTTATAGTTTATAATTTGTTTTTTTCCAAATAGAAAATAAATGTGTTACTTCCAAAATTTATTTATATAAAGGTTAGTACAGATAAATTCAAAATATGTAAGCACGTGTAAAGCTGTAACTTGAATGGGTGTTAGTAGCTGATGTATATACTCATGTGCACACGTAACTATCAATTCCACAAAATAGTGCAAATATTTTATAACAACATGCTTTCAAATATTTATAATTTCTTCGGTCCAAACACGTATCTACTTTTTTGATATAGTGGTCGTTACCGGTCCTATTGTTGTCAGTTGTTGTTTTTTTTTTCCTTCTTTTGGTGATTTTATACTATTCAATTGATATATTGACCTTTAAAATTTTGTTTGAACTCCACTTCTAATACAATAAAACAAAACAAGCCGGTTACGCGAAGCACTTTTAAAACAATTTAACAAAAATATTCCAAAAGAAGCAAACAAAACATATTATAAAACGTGCATTAAATTAAACTAATATCGCAACAATTTGAAATGAGTTAGTATATACAGAAAATTTAAATTAATATAGCAATAAAACGCAAAGCAAGCATATTTTGTTAAAATTTCAAAGCTTTCTTAATTTTATTTCATGTTTCATTAAAAACTATATAATTATTTACGCTATTTGGTAAAATAGGGTTATTTATATACACAATATTTTAACAACAAAAAATGTATATGTATATATTTTAGTATTGTTAGTCTAAATTTAACAAATAAAAAGCAATTTGTTTTTCTATACTTCTAATAATACTTATTTACATATGCTTTGGTTAGATAACTTTTATTAATAATAGGTTATAGCCAAAACTAAAGTATACTTTAAGTGCATATTTAAGACCAGTATATTGTAGGAGAACACATATTTTGAATGTCTTCATAAAAAAATAAAGCGTGCTTTAAACGAAATTTTTATACAAAATCTATTTTAAAGCATTCTTCAAGTTTACTTTAATTTTTATGCTTTAGGCTTTTAAAATATACTTTGTTTATTATTATAAGTATTGGCTAATATTTTTGGCAATGAGATGATATTCAACATATTAAAAATTTAAATGCATTTTATTAAGTATTTCAAATAAATTATAAAATTTTAGCGAAAAAGAGTCCATGAACTGAAGAAATACATTCGCAGTTTGAATGAAATTATCTGTACAAAATAGTAAAATATCTGTACATATGGAATGTGTGTATTTGATTTATGTAATTTTGAAATTTACAATATTTCATTGTAATAATGCCAGTCTGAAATGTAACAAAATAAAAATTCGTGTTCATTTTTAATTAATTTATATGGAGCATAAATTATAAAAAAATAATAGTGAAAACATCTTCAAATATTATACATAAAAATAAAAAAAATTCCCTAAGTATTGGTTTACGGACACCAACTGTTTTTGCTGCCCAATTACAAGCAACTCCATACCTCAATTCGGTGTCGGAATGAAATGATATAATACAAGTATCAACCTCTTCTCATATAAACAACAAAAGATCATCAAAAAATTAAAGTGCACAAATCGGGACTGAGAACCTTAATAGAGAAAACGTTTTTTCGTTTTGACAACTGTAATAAGACAAAATATCTCATGTAGAAATTTCCTAGCCCGGAATTTTTTCGAAATCGACATTTTTAGTGGTTCCATCCAATACATTTCACAGAAATATACTTTAATCATAAACATTTAGTGCGATGGTACAAAATATAACGGTTTTATAAGCAGTTTATAGTTTCTATTATGGTTTTACTTTCTCCTGCAAAAGTATAACTAGAAGTTTATTGCATATGCAATGAGGCAGGAATTTCAAGGTATGGAATGGTTCATAAGCAACCTTGTAAGTGAAAACACCCACTTGCGATATAGCTATGCAGTTTTTATTTATTTTGCCCACCTTATATTTATTTCACCATGCAATCACATATATCAGCGGGATATGTTGATAAAATAAATTCTCTAAGCGGTCCTATCACAAATCCAAAGAATATATATAAAAAATAAATAACACAATTATTTTTATTTTCAAAAAATTTTATTTTTTGTTTGTTTTAAAGGCTTCTTTTGTTTAGTAAATATAAAGAAATGAATACAAAGTAATGAAAATCATAAACTTAATAGAGACACACAAAATTCAACAAAAGAAAAATCATATGTATGCAATTTTTGTTGTTTAATCAAAGGTACAAAAAAAAAGACACAATAGAAGTAAAAGTTATAATAAAATATATTTAAAACAAAATTATTGTATATTAAGCAAAATAAGTACTTAAATAACATTTTTCTTATACTTTATTATTATTAATTTTTTTTTAAATTAACAAGTTGAAATTTAAATATGGCTGAAACTAAAAAACAATCATAAAAGAAAAGTACACAAAAAGTCTGGGTATTTGTTGTTCAACTCACATTCTATTGTACGTATCGTGTTGTTAAATTCCACCTTAAGTGCTTAACATAAAGCTCAAGGCGGCATTTTTGGTACTCTTATTTACTATGTAAATTTGTGTTTTGGATTTGTTTTGTAAGTTAGTTAACTTAATAATGATCTTGTTTTGGTCTTAATTTTAACAAATTATTGACTTTTTATTGTCTGTTTGTCCTGTCCTATTCAATAATAATACTTTCGGATAATATAATAAATAACACAACTTATAAATTCCAATTTGCTGAGCGACTAGTACATATTGTCGAAACACATTATGTAGTGAAGCCACTCGATGTTGACAACAAATAGGGTGTAATTCTCAAAAATGCGCGACTGCAATTTTATTTTTTTTTTAATTTTTTCTTACTGAACAAATTAAGTACGAAGTGTTTCTTTCACATGGAGGAATGAAAAACTTAGCACATCTAATGCGCAAGCGAAAAAGCAATTACGAAACTTTTAATTTTTTGTTATATGAATATACTTATTTCTTTTATTTCATTTAAAATAATTGTCTTTTATTTCTCCAGCACTATAAAGCCAAATCATCTGGATGTGTGGTACCCTTCATATTTTTTTTTCAAACTTTGATATGCAGTACTCTGATACAAGTACGGTTTTGTAAATGTTAATAGTTCGAGTTTCCATATCTGATCTGGATGTTATTTTACACTAATTGAAAATTTTTGAAAGATATTCAAGTTAGTGTTAATCAACATAAATTTTCACAACTGCCCCGTACATAGTGAGTTGAACAATTTCTTAAGTATAAGCACACTTTTTTTAATATTTAAATAAGACAAATTTAAAAAATTATATATAAAGAAAAACAAAAGAAACAAATATATTTACCCCACAGTGTCGTAAGTATTCTTATTTCTTTCGTACAATTAATTACATTTAAAAGCTGATTTTATATTATATAAGTATGTAGTTGTACGAAAGAAAGAATACTTCAATCGTGAGGAAAGTAGTTAAATTTACAAGAACAAAAGGAAAATAAAAATTTACATAAATGGAGCATTTTTACATAATATTTTATAAATTAATTATTGGGTTTTCTTTGATTTTTTTATTTAAAACTTAAGGAATATACTTCTCATAGATTATTTATAAAAAAAAAATATATTAAGAACAAAAACAAACTAGCAAAAATTTATTAAATTATAATAAAAATAATAATAATCATATGTAAATATATATTTGTTTTTATATTGAGTGTGTAAATATGGTAAATAATTAACACGGTGTAAATTAATGTACTTTTGCACTAAAAACTTTGTTTTTGTAGTTGTTGTTGGAAAAGAAAATATTTGAAATAGTTTTAACAAGAGATGATTAATTTCAAAAGAAAAAGTGTCAAAGAAAATACAATTTTTATTTTAAGAATAATAAAGCACGAAATAAACAATTATTTAAACTAAAATTTGGCTAGTTTCGTTTTATATACTTTTCTTTTCTTGTAAGAACATGTTGCAACAGAAAATTTTTAACTGATAGTGTTTTAAAACGTGTGTGTTTTTAAGTATTATGTCTACATTTAAAACTAAAAAAGTCAATTATTTTTACTGTTGTTTAACTACTTATTGTTATTTTTTAAAGAATAATTTAGTAGCAGAGAAAAAGAAAATTAAAAATGGTATAAAGGAAAGATATGTATGTATGTATTTTACGTTTCTTGTTTTGTATAAACAAAAAAGTACATAAAACATAATATATTGATTTTCTGTGTTACTTGTTTTTTTTTTTTTTGTGAAGTTAAAGGAAGAATACATAGGAAATATCTCTTAGAAACTTACTCCTGGTTTTCTGTGTCACTTTCTTCCTCTTCATTCTTAT
This sequence comes from Linnaemya vulpina, assembly GCA_963675445.1. Taxonomy (NCBI): domain Eukaryota; kingdom Metazoa; phylum Arthropoda; class Insecta; order Diptera; family Tachinidae; genus Linnaemya; species Linnaemya vulpina. The sequence continues at coordinate 105,400,363 of OY776276.1, forward strand.
TACGTCTCTTTTCGTAAATCAATATAATGCTACACAGTATCAAAACCTCAGCACAAATACCCAAGAAAGGCCACAAAGCGGCAAATTTGCCTGAAAACAAATTAATATATTTAAATAATGTTCTTCATATAATTTAATTTTTATAACAATTATTCAATTTTTTTCAAACACAAGAAAATATTCTCTAGAGTCATATCGAATAAAAGTTGTTTGTTGGCTTTTGGTTTGTATAAGTTTCATAGCCTACTACACTTATTATAATGTGATTTTTTTATATCTTTTGTGAGTTTTCATTTAAATTCTCAATTGGTTTATAAGTCTTTTGACAAGGTGAGCGGTTTGAAACTTTTCAAATTTGTGGTTGAAGTCTACTAACGATTTGGTAAAAGCGCCAATGAAATGCATATAGACATTGCTTAACCACCCAACAAATAAATTTCATATTATAATAGTAGAATGACAGTGGGTCAAATAATTAATTTATTAACAGTGTCGTGTTGACGTGAAACAAAAAACTGATTTGGATAGAATATGTTTTTCGTCAGGATCTTTGCTTAACTCTTTAGAACTTTTCGAAATACTTAGCTTTGCACACGAGTAAGGACTTGCAGTTGTGTGTTCGAATGATCGGTTATTATCGAGTATCATAATTAAATATATGGATATATATTATTCAATAACGAATAAAAGCATCCCAAAATTAAAAAAAAAAATCCTGCATTCAATTGAAAACTTATGATAGAACTAGATGCCAGTTTTAAGAGATCAGTTCGATGTGCGGCTGTGCAAAGCAAAATTGAAAATTACCAACTGGCATATTAGACAAGAAATAATATATATATATATATATATATATATATATATATATATATATATATATATATATATATATATATATATAATATTTTTTTTTTGCAAACAAGTGACTTTTAACAGCATAAGCTTTAAATGGTTTCAGATTTGATATAGTTAAAGTGTATTCGTCGCTAACACGAATATTATCGAAATTAGTTGGAAGTAAGACTATATTAGCATTCCTAATAAATCGGTATTGTGGATATTTTAGGAGTAAATGTTCTATTGTAAATTATTACTTGTGGGTAATAGTTTCTATCTTAAGCTATTTGTTTATGTAAAAAAGAAAACACAGATACAAATTCGCCTCCAAAAACTTTGCTAACTTACCTTTAACACGTACATACGATACATCACTAGCTTCTGTTTTGCCAATTTCGGTGGCAGCATTGCGACCAATACATTTGTATTCGCCTCTATCATCCAAGCTGGCATTTTCAATAACTAACATAGCATTTTCTATATTATTCTCATCAGGTTTTAAAATATAACGATCTAAGGTACTGCTGATAGTTAAATTACCTTCAAATATTACCATTACAGAAAAAAAACAGACATTAAGATTTAAATTTTCAAATATAATAATTAGAACTTACGGAAAGCCCATGACAATTTAGGATCAGTACCAACTACTGTACAAACAATTGTCAATTTTTCACCCTCAACAACGCCACTATTTGAAGGCACTCTGACAGCAATATTAGCTAAAGAAATAAATTATAACAGTTTATAAAAATTTATTTATAGATAAAGATATGCTTTCGCTAAAAATTGTGACACTCTGTTTCTGGTTCATTAGTTCATCCATAATTCTTTTTTTATTATTTTAAATTCTAACTGCTGATTACGAAAAGTCTATGCATCAGCCATATCAGTGGCCATGTTCTGTAATTTTCAATGTAACGTTCAAATCTCATTTCAGACTTTTCGACTTGGGTTAGAGATACACTTTTTTTGTCCCTTTTCAAGACACAATGGAATACTTTGTTTCACAACTTTTGGGCACGAAAAGTTCTCATTAAAGTTATAGAGCATGCGCTACAGCAATTACAACTATCAACTAGGTTAGCCGCAAGAATACAACATATCAACAACAACTAAAGCAAGACGTTTTATTGTTGTAAATAAATTCGAAGTGTTAAAAAGAAGACAAAGAAACACAAGAAAAATATCACGTGCTTCTGTACTAGCCGTTGTTTATAACCAAACTTGCATGGTGTTTTTTAGTGGCATCTGTGAATGTTTATATAATATATTTGGCAGGTTCCTGCACAACAAAAATCGCTTAGAGACCACCTAGTATATAATTTTAACATGCAGCATAATTTGCTGGAATGAGTTTAAATATTTTATTGTTAATGTTAGTCAATAGTTCAATGAATATAACATTAATTACATATTTATATGCTATTATTGAGTGATTAAAGAAAGGAAAAACCGCGAATAGCGCACAATCTTTAAACGAAAAGTTTGTAACTGTAACTAATAAACTTACCAACTACATGAATATCTTTCTTTTTATTATTGGCTACACATGAATAGACACCATCATCATGCAAGTCTGTCTTGTCGATGACAAACTTTCTTTCGGCTGCTATTATGCGATAGCGCCCCTCAAGTTCTTTAACTTTTCTCACATCCGTACCATTTTTCTCCCTGAAAATGTTAAAAAGAAGAGAATTATTTTCTTTTATCATGGGACAAATTTTATAATTTTTTTTTTTAATATTGTTTGTAATATCGAAAAGGTTATTCTTAAATCCAAACGCTCTCGTATTTTCAGCACTTCATTTAACAATTTTATTTCACAAAAAAATTTATTTCACAAAACATCAATTTGTAAACAATTCATTTTTAATATACAATTTATTTTAGCTGGTGCTGCGTCTGCGTCTTCGACTAGTACGTCGAGTGCCACGACGACGACTAGATCGCGATCTTCTACGGCTTGACCTGCGTCTTCTATCACGATCTTCCAATCCTTTGGAAATTTTGTTTTTTCTTCCATCAACTTCGCTTGACTCAAAATCATCAATCATTTCCAAAGGAGCTAAAAAATATTTTCTGTTCAGACGTTGAATGTAACCATGTTGGACACCACCATCCAACGTTTCCTTCACAGTTTCCTTAACTTCTTTGACGCCAGACTTTATAAAAGCAGAAAATAATACAAACAAAATTTCGTATTTAGAATCGTGAAAACAATTTATTATAAAAACTTTATCTTCAACTTACACCCAAAGTGTCAGCGATCAATTTTGAAATCGTTGCCAAAGTTGCCGGTTCTTCTAAATTTTGTACGGTTTGCAAAACAAGCTGTCCATTTTGATTTGCCATTTCAAATGAGGAATTAAAAATAAAATTTTTTTAAATATAAAAATATATAAACGACTTTGACTTGGAAAAACACTTTTTAAATTGAAAGAATTTTATATATTTTTGAAATTGTTTGAAATTGTTCAGAAAGTTAATTTGATTGTAAAAAAAATTTTTTGTTCAAAGTTGTTTTTATACAGTGTTTATAAAGTAGATTTCGTTAAGCTACAAAATTAAGTATTAAGATAATTAAATTCTTAATTATACATAAATTTGCGGTTTAATATTTGTAAATGTTTTTAAATCCAACTAAAGTGTTGCTTTTAAATATTCTAGTTGAAAAATTGGAAGAGTTTATTATTGGTGATATTGCAATAGAAAGAGATATTCTTCCTATAATTCCTATTTTATTTTTTAGTCTTTTGGAACAAAGCTGTAAAATTTTTTGACTCCATCGTTCCTATCAATTCTTATACACACTTTTCGCTAGTAATTGGCAAATTTTATATTACTTTTTATATTTTATTACTTCAACAAGAGAACTCCAAGGTTTAACAGTCAAGTCTTTGGAAATCCTTATTGATTCTTTTTATAGCCATAATACTCGAGAGCTCGTTTCTGGGACGTTGTATTTATGTAAATATGTATTATACTAGAATTTATTATAGTCAAAAGTATCATAAGTTGTTGAAAAAAGTGCTCTCAGAGATGAGTTTTGTTTCAATTTATTAGCTGATGAAAACTAAGACATTAAAACACAACATACTTACACAACGGAGCAATTTAATGTTATTTTTAAACATTTTACAATTAAGCTTTTTACAATTAATCCTACAACTTACAGTGTAAGCAATCAAGGAAGTTGCGAAATGTTCGCCTTTTTTACTCGAAAGTTTCGCTCATAATATGTATAACACTAAAGCAAATAATATCGGACATCTGTGAAGATAGTTAAGGAAATTTTTTTACTGAAATATATTTTAAACTCATTTTAAATTTTGTACTTTTACAAAAAATTTTTTCTTTATATATCCCCCTAATATATGTTTTCTTTATATATAAATTAATATTTTATATACTACTTAACATCCGCAATTTATATAGAAATTACCATATAAATCCAAATGTAGTTTCGGCGAAGTAAAGATACAATCCGGTTTTATTTTCTTAATGAAACACCATATTTGGTTAAGAAACAAAATTTTTAATAGATCTTATAATGAGAACTTCACTGCTCGTTCTCGAACGTAAATGTGTACATACAAGTATTTATGTACATACATATGTATGCAGATAACGATGATGGATATAAAAGTTTCTTTTGTCATATTATACTTTTATTAAGCACAGCCAAAATATATGAGTAAATAACGCTAGTGCGTTTATTAAGAAATTAAAATCACGAGTTTTATAAATATGATCTTGAGAATTTCAAAGGCAGAATATGGAAGAAATTCAAATGAAAGAAAATCTGCCCTACCGTAAATAAAATGTGAAGGTTTTCTAAGCATGTAACATAATTGGCTATTGTGAATTTCATGTAACGTTTATTTCTATCAATACGTAATAAATGTAAAAAAGGAACATAACTTTAACTCTTATGAATTGGTAATAAAAATAATAAAAGTTAGTCAATGGCGAGATTTCAAGGCAAAACAAAAATTTTAATTTCATTATAAGGAATAGAAAGGTTAATGTTACCAGATTTCTGTAGGTATTATATAAGTCGTTTATTGTTAACAGATATTTGTTGCCAAGCAATTTATGCCAAAGTTGAGTGACGCACGTTACGAAGAAGCGAAGTATCCTCAAAAACTGAAATGTGATTTGTTAAGTGCATAATTAAGCACATAAAATCTAACTGTTAAAATCAAAATTAATAAAACAGAATTCTAAAGTAACTTATTTGCACCCAAAATTATTCCCCGCAGCGCATGCTGCAGTGCACTGAAGCGAAATTTCTTACCTACTTTTCTACATTTCAAGAGAATTTAATGAAAAAGAACAGGGATTTGGATCAGACTATCTATAAATATTATAATAGCAACAAAGTAATGATATGAATTAGGGACACCAGTCTCTGGTCTGATTTTTAAGAGTAACGGGTTTCCGAATTTCCAAATTATCGGTACCTAAATCCCGGGATTCTCAAAAATCAGTCTTTATTGGCATCGCTAGTAACCACGCAAAATAAATTTTGCCACAAATTTATAAAAGAAATGTCAATTCGTAAGATACATAATCATAACCGAGTCCTTACCCAGCCTTTGCCTTTAGTACGCTTTTCAAAACTAATTTTTATTACAATCGATTTCACTACAGAATAATTAGTATATGATTTTTAGTTGTTGACGATTGATTTTGAGAAAGTCCAAAAAACTTGTACCACAAGTATTTTCTAAATTGTAAAATGGCGCAATGCATCAGATACATATGAACAAAAGTATTTTCAGATATTTTTCTTTGTAATAAGAAGGTGAGGTAATCCCGGGATTCAAGATTTGGTAGACTGAAAAATCCTAATATAAGTTCCTAAACAATTGGAATTTCTTGAATGATATTAAGAGATCTGGAGGCATATTACAACATTCGATACCATTCGAAATTTTTAAGGACATTGAAATTCCGATCGATATCGAATGCGGTGGGGTAGGTAATAATGAATAATTTTTGTATTAATGATCACGGAAAGAAATTTTTTATGTTCATATTCCAATACAAAAAAATTTGCATTGAACAATTTTTGTTGATAGACTGGGGACTTGCCCCAAATTATGTATGTATGTGTATAAAAATTTTTTAAAAGAAATGAATTTACTTACCATGTTAACTCAGTCGTCACACTGGGATCACTGATATCACAGCTAAGCACTAACGGATAACGAATTTCATAAACTTTTAGCTGACGTTCTACATTATCATAGTTTGGCACCAAAAATTCTGCTTCTGGAAACAACAAAACATACAAAATTAGTTAATATTAAAGTGGAAAGATAAAGAATTTTAAAACAAATAGACGAATAGAATTATAATAAATACATGTCGCAACTTTAAATAATTTTTTTTTTTTTTTTACAAATTTTTATATAAAAATAACTACATGAGCTGAATTTTAATGAAGATTATGAGAAAATTATAAATGAAGCTAAAAATAATATATGTATATAAAAATTTTTTTAAATAAATTATAATAAAATAAAGTAGATACGAATACATATAATTATATACATACAAACTTAATATTTAAACATTCTAGCTTAGATAGCAAAAATAAAACTGCAAAGAACTAACTTTTAAATAAATGTATGTATGCACTCGTATATTTAGATGTTGTATGTGTTCTCTTGTTCTGTATGTAATTAATTAGAATGTTACCTTTCATTTGTCTTCTTTGACTAAAAATGTTTAGCATGTGTGTATTTATTTTTTATTATTTATAATTCTTAAAAATACTTTAAACATTTCAATATTACTCTTGTAGAAATATCATGAAAACAATTTATGTATGCACTTTGGCGTCCAGGTCAGACCGTCTAAAGTATATATGTTAATACAAACCTGTCTGTTTCTTATATATATACACACATAAAAGCACGGTTTACATCAAAGTCGTCGCATTGCTTTTAATTCCGCGCACAAGGCTTCTGAAGTTATTATCAAAATTTTGTTTTATTTTGGCAATTTCGACCGATTTTGTTGCAGAAGATGCCTAGACACGTCAAAGTATTGATGAAAACCAAACTAAGAGTTCTTTGATTTTGCAGGCACCGCCTAGATCTTTCTACTTTATTATATATAAAAAAATACAGTTTTATAGTGTCGAAACTTTCTTTACATCGTACAATTCCATTAAAAAAAACACTTTAAATGGTTTCATTTCGAATAAATTATTTGCTTCTTTTTTCGTTTACTAAATACTTTGGCTATAGAAATGATCTGTGAAGTAGCAATTCACAGAGTTAAGAAGTCATGCAATCGCCATTGGTGCATCCATAAGTCGTAACAGTTGCGCAACTATTGAGTCTTAGAAATGTGAAGTTGTTTCCGCTACTTATAGTCAAGATGTGATAAGCCCGAACAGCTGATCGAATAGAATTAAGCCATTCATGCATTTCTTAGTCCTCGTTCACACTATGATGCTTTTGCTGCAGCAAAACATTATAGTGAGAAAGAGCGAGAGGGATATATAATTTCATCATTCTCACACATAATAAAAACGGCTGAAACAAAAGATTCACTGTGTGGACCAGGACTCTTGGCTACGGCTTATGAATGCTCCCCTTAATAACAAAAATAGATTTAGTAAAAGCGTGTTATTCCACTTCACAGCTTTAGGTGTTCGCCTTTTGAATAACAAATAAATAATACGAAACATGCTATTTGGAATCTATTAGTTCTTTGCTTTATTATGCACCTCCTTTTACATTTGCAAGACTGATTTTTTGTTTCTCATTTGCCAGTGTATCCTTATTTATAAGGATATATAATTCCTTTATAAAAATATATAACAAAAAAGTCCATAAACAGAGTTGTTAACTGCCTAAACTTTTTTTGTAATCCTGATTAATGAACTTTTAGCTTGTATTATTTACAGGTAATTTATTTTACTTGCATGACATGTAGATATCTATGGAAAAAAGATTTTTCTGTTACATACGTCGGTTTTAAAAAAACGCATGACTCAAGAATTTGTTTCGACTCCTTTAAGCGTTAACTAGAAGGGCGTGGTTTAGCCAAATTTTGTAATATCAGTGAGCTGTTTCTTCTTCTTTTAGCTTAAAAAAAAAAGTGTTTTAAATAAATTTTCTTTCGTCTTTTTTATATTCCGATTACAAGCAGCTGGTTATTTTGTTAAATAGTTTTTGTAAATGTTTGTTAATTCGTATCGAGATTTGTTGCCAAAGAGATTTTTTTTTTCAAGTTACATGATGGTTATCAAGGGAAAGCGTTAAACAGGTTCCTCTAAATGAATAGAAATTAAATAAATGCAAATATATTTTATTTAAAAAAAAATTGTTAAGGAGTCTTTAGGAAGGGTGTAAAAGCATAATTTGGTACATGGATATAATAAATATGTATATATTTACACAGCATTTACTATTTCAATATATGTTACAGAAAAAAAAATTTATTAGAGAAATTAAACTAAAAATAATTTAATTAATAGTGTGTCTTTCTTCAATTCAACTTGGAGTGAAATTACTAATTATAAGCAAAAGTTACTCATACTCGTACATACATACAGATAATAGCTACACTGTATATTACATTTATGTACATTTTTTTAAATTTTTTTTGTTTGTTATGTGCTCGCCCATTTAATTTTATTTTTACGTTTTATAATTATAAATGTTCACACTTAAATGTATTTGGAATGTGCATTTAATTTTCTTTTTTTATACATTCGAACTAAAATTTAATAAACATCTTACTGAATAAATGTTATGAGTAATTTTTCTAGTTTGTGATGTGTCATTATATGGATTTGGCATTGTGACATCATATTGACATCACTGCAAAATTCCACAGTAAGGAAACATTGTTGTTGCAACGTCGTCGAGATCTGAAAAAAAGCTTAAATAGTGTTAATTCAAATTCATTCTTAGTGCGAGCAGCAGCTGTTTACACAACGCGATCTTATAAAACGTTTAGAAAGTTATTTTGAAAGCACTCAGTACTTCTTGATGATCTCTAAATCAACTCAGTAGACGTGTTAATAGCACGCGTTATATGCATAAACAGCAGGTTAATAAATATTTTGCTCAAAGGCCAATGCAGAAATTGCTGTGTTGTGGGCTGATACTACAAAAATGTTCACAAAATTCAACTTTCCACAAGGAGTAGGTGAGACAGCGAGAACAATTTAAATTTTTTAGTAAAACTTTTGTAAACTCCAAACGAGAATTGAAAAAAGTCACTGTCCAAATTCATAGAACATAAATATATGAAGTAGAGAAATTTTTACTTTATTGTCCTTCACAATATATTTACACAAAAATAAGAAAATATTCTTATCAGCTGATTGATTACGAAAATCGAATAATTCACGAGTTTAAAACATAAAAAAACTTACAACACGTAAGACACGCACTCGTTACGACGCTTGTGTTAATTTTCACTGCAAAATATAATCGAGCCTTTGCTGCAATAGAGTTATAACGCAGAAAACAAGAAATGAGAAAAACGCTGGAGATATTTTTATGCAAAGAATTCGCTCGCTATTGCAACAAAGGCCTGATTATGCATGTCTTTTACGTAAATAATTACGTATTTTAAACTATAAAATATATGAAAGCGCCGATACTTTTTTATGTCTGATTCGTTAATTTCAAGGATTAATCCTCAAAAGTAACATCAATAATTGTTGGATTATTTTTTGGGATATTCTGTTCAGTTCCAGTTCAGTTCCAGACTATCGCAACATTCATTGAACTCATTTATTTTATGCATTTGGACTAGTTTGATTGTTTATTCAAGTTTTTTTTTAGTTCATTTAAGTTTTATTAAACAAAATTTATTTTTATTTAAAAAAAAATATATATAAAAAAGGTTGAACCTAGAGACCATTCTTATAACTTCCAGCTAATTTATATCCAAAAGTTATTGTAACATGATTTTTGTGCTATTATATGCTTTCGAGCTCTTCCAGCTAAAGGAATCTTATTTTAATTTCCAACTCGAGCGATTCTCCCGTGATACGTGGTGATTAATTTAGTTTTCGATTGCTATAAAAGAAACCAGACCACTAACTTATCAATTTTTTTTTCTTTACGAACGGGTTAACCAATATTGAGAGCTGAATAGTTTCTGGAATCAACCGGTAAGACAGTTTAAAAGTTATTAAAAAAAACTAGTTTTTTTTTAATTTCTTGAAATCTACCAGTTCGAATCGGTCATAAATTCATAGGAAATCTAAGTTCAGTAGAACTTTTTAGAACGCTATTTTAGTTTAGTTCAAATTGGTCAAGCCGTTCCAAAGTTATAAACGGGTGACATAACCACACATACAGACATAGTAATGGATTCTAATAATTGGTCAGGGAAGCTTCCAACGAAATCAAAACGTCGAGATCTGAAGAGAGCTCGATTTTTTCAATTTGGGGTAAAGCCAATAACTTTGTTAAAATTTTCGATTTTCGTAGCTGTAAGTTAAGAACTTATAGAAATTATGAAATATTTTGTGTAGGAATTTTGAAGTCTTTTTTAATAAAAAAATTTGTCAGTCAAAAAATTAATGAACGTGAAATATTTGTTTACATGTCAAGAGTAACTTTTTAGCAACTTTCTTATCGGCAACACTGTTTTTGGCAACCCAGCAAGCCTGCAGCCGATATGTTGCAGAGAGTATCCCTATGGTATGAAACATTTGAAGGGTAGCTGCGATCATTATTTACATGATCGCACAACTCCAGGATTTCGTGCATCTGTATGAGTTTAAAGGGCAATATTGCTACGGGTTTTGTCATTTTGCTCTCGAGAAATCGCTTTTACGAGATTTTCGTTGTACACATGTGTTAGTGTAGAGTTCTGAATATTGCGATTTTTATGAAACCCATTGCATGTGTAAGCGGCCAGATTAAATCATGATGTAATATATATATATAAGGTGGCATCGTAATGTAATACATATATATACATAATATATATATATATATATATATATATATATATATATAATATATATATATATATATATATATATATATATATATATATATATTATATATATATACATATATATATATAATATATATATATATATATATTTATATATATATATATATATATATATATATATATATATAATATATATATATATATATATATATATATATATATATATATATATAATATATATATATATATATATATATATAATATATATATATATATATATATATATATATATATATATATATATATATATATATTATATATATATATTATATATATATATATATATATATTATATATATATATTATATATATATATATATATATATTATATATATATATATATATATATATGTATATATATATATATTATATATATATATATATATATATATATATATATATTATACATATATATATATATATATATATATATATATAATATATATATATATACATATATATATATATATATATATAATATATATATATATATATATATAATATATATATATAATATATATATATATATATATATATATATATAATATATATATATATATATATATATATATATATATATATAATATATATATATATATATATATATATATATATATATATATATATATATATATATATATATATATATATATATGTATATAATATATATATATATATATATATATATATATATATATATATATCAGTTAAACTTACTTACTTACGTGGATATCACATACAATTTTTTACCATCAATATGAAATTTTAGTCAACCTTAAACTCAAATATGTAAACAAAAGTTTCCTATCCAGAAGGAAGTATACAACAAAAACGCCTATGGAATAAATATTAACACAATATTTTGGAGGAAATACGTCTGTTTGTAGTTACGACAATCTTCTACACTTGATTAGACCCGTAGAATTAATGTTTGAAAATTTCAGTTGGGAGAAAGTACTTGAAGATATTTATACATATATTTTTTTACTCTGGCCACCAAAAGCTGCAATATTAACGAGTTATTAACATAATTATTTTAATTTAAAAAAAAATTTTATGTTTATACATAAATATTTTATTATATAATCACTTTGCAGAGGTAACAAAGATATTTTAAAAATAAGTATTTTAAAATTAAAAAAAAAACAAAAAGATATATATATAAAATAGAAAACTTGATTAAGGAAATAAAAAAGTAGAGGCATTGATAAGAAAAAGAAGAAAAGAACGAGCGAGCGGGCGAACGAACGAATTTTATAATAATGAACGTTTTAACGAACAGCAACGATCGCATGAACGAACAACAACCAACGATCTATAGCACAACACTTAATCTGATTGAATGAAGGTATTATTTAAAATAAAACAAGAATTATTAAGTGAAAAAATTAATAATGAAAAAAATTTAAGAGAAATGGTGAACTTTTGAAAATAATCATCGATGAAGAAGCGATGACATGAGAAGAGCGAGCGAGCGAGCGAGCGATCAGTATTTAAGTTGTTTTAGCTAGCAGAAAATTTAGTAGTTTTGAAAAAAGAAAAACCATACATACACATATAAACATTATTTATGAAGATATGATGTGAGTAAAATAAGAAGACTAGAACGTTAATGGTGGCTTGGAGGGAAGGTTTGAATTGAAACTAATAGAAAACGATTTAAGTGAGTTGCTTTGAATTTGTTTAGCGATAAAAGCTAGTATTATAGAGCTCACCCTTTGCTTTAGATATTTCTTGTTTACTAAATGTTGAACTCGAGCTTATGGTTGAAGTCATGACACCACCATAACCGAAGACCGGCGGTTGTACTACCATAACACCTTGTGTCGATGAAGTGGCAAATATTGGTGCTGACGTTGCCACGATGCTACCGGGTATATTGGGGATATTATATTGCGGTGGAGCCGGCTGGAAGGGGGTTTGATAAAAAGTCGTTGCTGTTTGTCCAGGAAGATTAGCCGCCGATCCGGTATGGGATGGAAAAGATACCATCGTATTATATTGAGACTGTTGCGACTGCTGTTGCGTTGGTGTATGCGGTGTGTAATAAGGAGGAGGAGGAGGAGGCTGTATGGTTTGTATGGGATACTGTGTGCCAGTTCCAATTTGATAACTCTCATGCGTTTTATGCGTATATCCTGTCATAGAAGTGCCAACAGTTTGGGGATAGTTTGCATTCTGCACGTTATGCGGATAGAAATTTGCTGGTGGTGGAGTTGAAGTTGGATATGGTATCATCATTATGGGTGTAGTGCGAGGAGGTGGAAAACTTGGTGGTGTGGCGGCATAATATATTGATGGCATTCTCTTTGAATCGGTAGTATAATATGGTGGCGGTGTTGGTGGCGGATTCAAGTCCAAATTAACTAAACCGATTTTTGTTCGATTGTGGTGTCTGGCATCGGTAGCCAGAGGGTTTCCATCAAAATTTGTCGTATTTATATAAAATAGCTTGTGCTTCATATCGTGCTCCATTTGCTGCACATGTGGTAGATGGTCGTGATGATGATGATGGCTACCATGATGCTGCTGTTGCCCTGTTATTGTTGTCGTTGTTATTGGTTTTTTTGTTGGCAGTGTTAGAATTTCTGACGGAGATTCGGGATCGATTGGCTCCCAGGTACGTGTAAACAGGTCATCGTCATTAGTTTGACTTGATGTTAAATCATGTATAGTTGCATAACCAGATTCGGTTGAATAGTGTCTAGATAAATCGTCGTTGTTGCTGCTGCCGCCGATCGGATGCAAAAGAAATGGCGAAATGGTCATGGGCTTTTGCGCAACGACCGGAGGTGTACGAACACGCAGCATATGATAGCTGCTGTGTAGATCATTGCATTGATATTTGCCTTCATGAACTTTTAGTGCATGTCGCACCGACAAGTGTGCTTCGATTTTGTGCTTTTCACCTAATCGCGATGTGTTTTTTAATCCAGGCAGCAGAATGAAGTAAAGAAGTTTTGTTTATAATTGCTTTTATGTGAATATCTTAAAAACAGATCCCAAAAATTATTTATTTAAATGCTTTTGTCAAAGTTTCTTCACATTTCTGAATTTTTATTTTTTTATTTTTCTTGTTAAAACTCATTTTGAACTATTTATTAGTGCAGCAGCTACAAGACTTAAGAGATTATTTCACTGTGGTGGAGTCCCAAAACAAGTGGAAAGTTCTAATCGAAAGATAATTCTTTGCCATCATTTTGATTTAAATAAGAAGGATAGATGGAATTGCAAAACAAACCAGATATTAATATTTTTAATATGTAAAATTTAACATGTCTGTTTATACAGTTTGTGACAAAAAATAAAACCAAAAATTAATCACAATTGCTGAAATTGTGCGCGCGGCTCTGAAAACACCTTTAGCATGTGGGGAAATATGTAGTAGTTGTTCCACTTGAAGCGTAGAAAATTTTATTTGGCAATTGATCGTGGACTAACTACGTACGTCAATAAGCAGAATATTCACAAGACAATAGCAAAACGGGTGATGAATTCTGTGTAATTTTACACCATAAGGACTTCAGGTACAATTAAAAAATATACTTCTTCAAAACTAAACTAATCCGTCTTTTCCATGATCTATTTCCTAAAAAAATCTATGCCGACATTGTTTCGTTGTTATGCTATCGGCGTATGTGAAATAGAACGTTTCGCAGAAGTAATTACTTGTAGAAGAAAAGGCAAAGAATTTGAATACATTTTCCTTTCTTCATACAGAGCAGAGACCAGCGGTAATATTTGCCGTGGTACATCTCTATATGCATATTTTTGTTATTCTAATAATAAATTTATTACAAAAATATGCTTCAAAGCAAAAAGAGCACAACTTTGTGTTCATTAGACATAATCCCGCATGGGAAATAGGACACGACGTCATATATTTCGTGCAACAAATATTCTTTCGCCAAATTTTTTATGAAATTTAACGCTATAGGATTTGCCGAATTTTTATGGTCTTCAAAATAACATCAAATAACATCATATACTTATACTATGTAATAGTGAAAGTTTTTATTTTTTTTTTCAAATGGACTTTCGATGCAGAAGTTTGGTAATTTTCTTTTAATTTTTTCAACGTATTTACTCACCCTCAATAGCACTTTCAGTTAAAACATACGAATGTTCATCACGACCATGTCGTAAATTATGACGTGTTATAGGTTCGTCATCCTTTAGCCAACGTATTGGATCTGTTATGGGTATAATGCATGTGATGGAAAAACGTTCACCAAGATTTACCGTTGAATCGCCATAATAAACAGCCGTTTCAAATTCAAATTCTGTCGAATCTTCAACATCATTTACTAAATAGCACGTATTGCCGACAATACACGAACAGGGAGGTATTTTATTTTATTTATTTATTAATTTTAATTTTTTTATTTTTTTTTTGTTTATTTGGTTTTTTGTTTTTGTTTTGATCAAGGTGATTTGCAAGTGACGAAATTATAAATACGTAAAGAGGGAAGAAGAATCGCAGACATTGTTCGTTAAAATTGGGGGGAATGATAATGTTGTTGTTCAAATTTTCCAGCATACGAAAGATTTGCGTGTTGTTAGCATATAGTTAATTGTAGTTATTTTCATTTAATTCAGGCATGATGATAATTTATAAATATATTTTTATGTTGTTTCCGTTAAATTGTTTTTTTTATTATTTACGATCAATTATTTTTGTCATATTGGTAGCAGCCCAGTGATTGGAAGTGTCAAAAGACATATTAGTTGCATTTTTATAGATGTAACGGAGCAGAGGTCAAGTTTGCATGTATTTTCAAGATACACATATAAATTATGTATGTTTTGGTTATATTTAAATTGTTTATTAAAATATTATAAATTTGTTTTTAATATAGATTAAGGTTTTATTGCTTTTTTATTTAATATTGGAACTTTATATAAGTATGTATGCGCATATTTTGAAGGGAAGGTTAATAACAATCATTTCCTATTTAACATTTCCATATCACACTTGTTCCTCTTAAAGGATTCGCTTTATGCGCAAAAAAAAAATCTGTTAAAACATGTATTTCAAGGCAAAGGTCCATTAATAAGATTAGCTGCAATCTGATATAGATTTTTACACATTAATTTGTTGCAACTCTTTTGTTTTGTTGGGTTAAAAAAAATAAATAAATAGAAGTTAAATACTGCAATAAATTAACGTTGCAATCAAACTTTTACTTCAATAGCAAATATTTGCAGGACTGTTTTTTATAATTTCTTTAAAATATTACATGCGTGTACATTTTTGAATTAAAATTTCTATACTTTTTAGTGTTTTTAACTTAATTTATATTTTCACATTCACTGAGAACTGATGAAGGGAGAAACCGTACACGTGAGAGCCCCGACAGTATTCTTCCCTTCAAGAGGAATACAAATTTCATGGTTATTTACGTTAGGTTTGAATAAGTCAGCAAGTAGAGCACATGATCTTGATTAACCCTCCCGTAAAATAATGCATACTTCCATACATACTTATTTAAAATTTGTTTTAAAGAGAGGGTTTCTATTGCAAGAAAGAAGTAATTGATATAGAAGAAATTTATTGGAAAGAATATAAACCAAAACAACAACGAAAAAGATTAAAAAATAGATTGTATATTATTATAGAAAGAATATGAAAACACACTACGCAAAATGATAAACAGAATATTGATAAATACAATTATGCAAAATTAAAAAACATTTCATTTATGGTGTTCAACATAAAATTTTCCATGACATTTATGCAGTTTCATTATTTAACTAATTTGTACGTCTTTAGTAAAAATTTAGTTTAAAGCTTATTTTTAAGCATTTTTTTTCAGCTCCAAGTTGAATGTAATAAAAATGTTTTGTAAGGAAGTGTTTTTGTTCTTGGTTTTTATATTTGAAATTAATGATAAAATAATTGTAAAAATAAAACAATGTTAAATGATAAACGGGTTAGTTCCAGTAATTTACAAAATAAGCAAACAATACGATAAAAATTTAAATATATACATATACATAAATAAATAAATATATATATATATATATATATATATATATATATGTACATATATATATATATATATATATATATATATATATATATTTTATATACATAAGTAAAACTCTGGAAAAAAATTAAAGCTAAAATAACATACATAAATATTTTGTTATACATACTATAACCTAAAAAGTTAAAAATATTTAAAATAACATTATTAAGACCACACTGTACTTGATTGCTTGTTTTGTTTCGTTTAAAATCACTTTCAAATGAATCAAGCAAAATCAATTATTGATTACAAATCCAGAAACGAGATCAACTTTTCATATATAAATAAGTATGTATTTATTTATATATTTAAAGATTTTTTTTTCGCGAAACTTCCCAAGTAACCAAAAACGTCAAGACCCATAACAAAAAAAAAACGCTTCAAGCTAAATTCAAACAAATATATAAAAATTCGTACTAATATTCATATTAACTCGCAATATGTAAGACATAAGTCTTATGAATAAAACGTTAATTATAGTCATGGCCCAATAGTCAGCTTAATGCAACCTTCCTGATGATTTTTGCATGCTTTTGGGCGTTCGGACGTTGATTAGTTTTTTTTTTTTTGCCGTAGTAACGCATAGATCTTATAATAATATTATCATTTTGGGCGCAGTTTTACTGCGCAAATTTATCATCGCCCCCATTTTTTCTCTTTTGCTACTCTTTGCGTCATATTTTGATTAATTTAAACAAATAATATTTTTGACTGACATTTTTATTTCGTATAAAGTTTGCAACTTGATAACATTTGAATTCATTAAAAATATATGTGCACATGTATTGTGTTTATCATATTGCAGTAAAATACACACGCATATTCTTAAGTAAACTTAGTTATCAAACGAAATTTAGGTTCAGCATTATGGAATAAAAAAGTAATTTATTGTGTTCTTATTGATAAGATTAAATTTTAAAAATGCTAAGAATAAGTACTTGCACACAGCGACACATACATATTTATGTATGAATGTATGCGTACATACACACACAGTGTAAATAGTTAGCCGCTTCAATCTGAATAATTACCAGTTTGATTCATTTTGTATTTACGATAAATCGGTTAGTTTCTATGCGCTTTACGAAAGTACAGAGATTATTTTAGAAGACTGGTTTTAATGCTACTCTTTACTTTGCTTTTCGGCTTGAAAGCAAATAACCAACAAACAAATATATTTAAAAAGGTCTACAACAAAACATATTCGCTACTCTTTACTTAAAAAGTTTTCCTTTTTTAATACATGCAGTACTTTTTGTTGTATTATTTTATTGCTTTTTAAAAAAATTATATATATTTTTTAATATATCTAATATTTTGACTTATTTTTAAACTACTACGCTAAAGAATATTGCAATTCTTCGATTATATGTTTACCTTAAACAATTATTCGCGCCATTAATCGATTAATAAAAAAAATTCCCCTTTAATTGAACACACTAGTGTGTATGTATGTATGTACATATGTATATCAAGCGAAATTCCAACACTTTCTGCAATTTACTTTTGCTTTTTTGATGTATGGATGTAGATAATTACTTTTTGCCAAGGGATGTCATGCGATAATCATATTTGTTGCAAAATAATAAACGTTATGTAGATATGAATGTACTCATTAGGAGTACAACATCATCATGTCAACTTAAAACCAAACAAACTGATTATTTAATTAAATTTATGACACCATTATAATTCTTTGTTTCACAGAGAGAGTCAGCGACAATAACGAAAATATAAAAAATAAAACGAAAGGAAATTCAAGAGTCTCCAGATAGCGACAAAAAACACAAAATAAAAATTAAACACATACACACTACATACATATAATAAGTACATGCATACATACGCATGTCATGAACAACAAACACAGCTAAAACAACCTCCATAATTTTCTTTCAATAATATTGTTGCCAAGTTTCTTATTTTTACTATTTTACTTTCTCTCCCAATTTTTTCATTTCCCTCAGTTCCTGTCTCTTTTGCTCATATGCAATGCAGTTTGTTTATTAAATATTTGGCCAACATAAATAAGTTACTAGAATGTTTTTAATTTCAATTATTCAGCCATGCGACAGAATAGTTTTTTGTAAATTTAATTCGAAATATGATATAAACATTCATGCTTAACAAAATAAGAGGGGCGGGCTAGTTGTTAACTAAAACAAAATTTCAGTTGAGAGGACATTAGGAGCTAAAAGGCTCCTGTCAACAGCCGATAGCTCTGGAGAGAGAAAGTTGAATATTCGGAATAGTAGTCAAGAGTGAAATAATTGGAAAATAAATTTTCCATTGTCAAGGTTTCTTAGCAAAATCAGCTTTTGTTATTCTGTGAAAGGCAAGAATATTGGAAATTCTAATCTGGCAACCCTACTTTTCTTGCTATTTTATCCTGGTGTTCACGGTGATAACAACAATTCTTTCGAAGCACTGATCTGATAATTCTCCACAATTATTAGTATTAATATCAATCAGATTGTGAATATAATTCTCGAAAGTGTCAGATAACATCCATATATTTTAAAATTTCTAATTGTTTATACTATTTCGACTATTTCGACCATTTCTCATTTCTTTTAAAAGAGCAAAAGTGCTGGAAAATCTTTCCAAAGTGACCGCTACAAATATTTCTTTTCAATTAAGCGACTTTGCAATTGTTCACTTCACGTTTAATTTATTTTTTAGGTTAAATTTTAAACTTGCGCAAGTTTATTTATTATTACACACACATTTGGTGCCGTACTGTAGATACTTTTTTTTTTTAAATATATTTTTCATTGTTTAAGACTGCGTATATGGAAAACAATTATTATTCATAACAAAAGTGATCATATGATTGAATGTATTAGGAAGTAAAACGAGCTCTATAGGATATTTAACAAGTATTTCTTTGTACCGCAGAAACTTTGTTTTTTTTTTACATCGCAGCGTTTGTTAAAGAGCAATTTCTGCTAATCATTAAGGAAAAAACAGTAACACGATTTCTCTTGAAAAATTATTTAGCCATTATGCAAACATTTAATAATGAAACTGTGTTTTTTTTTTATTAAATATTTGCAAAGTGCGTACGTTTTGTCATTTTTGTTAGAAAAATAAATAACTTAGTTTTGTTTATTTATCTTTTGACCATTTTACATACATACATAAATATGCACACGCATACATATTTTTATTATTATTATTATTTTTTTTTTTTATTCATTGTTGCCATTCTCATAACACCTCATGATAGTTTTGAGAATAATTTATCAATCTTAATTATAATGATGACGTCGTTGCGATGCCAGAGGGGCATGAGGAGATTTGAAATATGTATGTACATAGATCTTGAATTCTTTGTCATTATAGAATTATTGCAACAAAAACAAATCCGCTGATTATTTTTCATACACAACCATTTTCAGAGCTCTTTAAGAATCTTTTTATATATACGCACAAGTTTATTTATCTAAATATGTATATACGTTTATTAGTTCTACATAAAACTTTGGGGATACATTTAACTAGAAGGTCGTGTACGAAAATTATAAAAAGAAAATAACTATGAAATAAGAACAAGAAAGGTTCATTAAAAATGTCTTAACCCTGAAAATGCAATTTAATTACATATTTAGGCAGCAATTTTATTGAATTTCTTATGGGATTTTTATTTCAGCGTACTTAAAAGGAAAGTTTTGATAATTTCTCTGGCGCCTTGGCTACAATAACTAAAGTTTACATACTAAATTATAAGCATACATACATATGTACATGTGTGTATGTACACATGCATGCTGTTTACTTTTGGAGTAGGAAAACTTTGAATTGTCAATATCATATACTGTTTATGCATATGCATGTTAATGCAAATTGATTTTACCATTTTTGTTACATATTTTCTATAGAGTTTAACCACAATCGTTCACAACAAATATGTAACGATTGCTTTTGTATTGTTATTGTATTCGCCACTTTGTAATATTAATCACCTTAAGATTTATGCTCTATACACATTTGGCATTCTTTTGTTGTCATTTTCATATGTGCCAAATTGTTGTGAAAACCCTCCCCATTAGATGATGTCATAATGTGTAGTAGGGTATTCAATTAATTGAGATCTTGTATTAAGCGATTAATCGCACTAGTAATTACACATGCTCAAAACAAATACTGACAACACTTCCGTATATGTATGTGTACGTGTAAATGCATATAAGTATGTATGAATTTATATATCTGTCGACTTAATATTGTTCATTAAAATCTTAATTATTTAAAGTTAACAATAGTAAATTTGTGCAACACAATTACACACATCAGTTTATGTTCACGTATACATACACTCGTTTACTTATGCATCTGCACATGCGTATGACATACATACGAGTATATACATAGGTGTGTGTTAATAAATTTGCAATATGCAGATCAGATATATTCTAAGGTACTTGTAAAACAAATGATCTTTGTAATGAAATAAGGTTGTTAATTTATTGAATATTATTTTCTTATTCAAAATATATTGACGTCATGCCACACAGATTTTATTTTATTGTACATATTCAGTTGCGACTTCATGTACTAAATCAAACAAAAACGAAACATACATACACACACACACACACGCATTTCAAAAGTACAAATATGCCACAGCGACCAGTCTGATTGTCTCCAAAAAAAAAAAAAGAAGAGCAACGTAAAGTATGTCAACTTATGTACATACTTATTTTGTTTGTTCTGAAAAAAATTTTACAATAAATTCGGCATGTGAAGTTAAATTTCGAAATTTATAACCCTAGTCATAAGTCAGGCACAATCGAATCAGGTACGAAAAGCATTCTTCTACAAAATTTAGCATATTTTTGATATTTCATTAAGAAACAAATACAAAATTTTCTTTGTATTGCCTTTTGTTTTCGTTTATGAATTTTTAACATAAAACAACTTGTACTTACAAAAATTCAGGCATATAAGCAAAATGGCAACATTTATCATATAGAAAGCAAAAATTTAATAAAGGTTTTGTTTGGAGTTCAATAAAATATTAATTAATAAATATTACAAAATAAATTATTTCGAAAGCAATTTCAAATATTTTCATTGATTTCTAGAGTGGCAGTTTGATTACGCCAACAGTGATTTTACGTATTCAGACAATAAGTAAATATTTTATTAATTAATAACATTTTAAAATAACTAAATAATAGCGTTGTATAAAAAGTGGAAAATTAATAATAAAATTAACCGCAAACACGTCAATTTTGATTTGGCTTTTTAGTTTTTACTTGGACCGGCTCTAAGTGTATGAACCCTACTCATACAGGTGAAGAGAGTGTGTGAGAGAGAAAGAGAAGGTATAGAGAACTTGTTGAATCTATTTTCTTTCATTTGCCTGGGAATTTTCACTACCCACGACGCTTTTAGATTATTTTCTGTGGGTCATGGTTATGGGGACAAGACCACAAGGAATACAAAAATTTAAATCAACTCTTACGGTGCTCAATAAATCCTCAGCGTTTGAATTGTTAATAGAGCATAGTAATCCGTAGAATATTGGGAAATTTTCTTACAAAATATTTATATTTTATTGGAATCTAATAAGAAAAAATCTTATTGGAATATTTTAAGAAAAATTCTTATAAGATTCACTAAATTTGTTCAATCAAATCGAAAAGCTGCGTGAAAAATCACCCATTACATATAGATACTTTCTAACTTATTGTGTTTATATTTCACTTTGTTAAATAACATTTTGGATTATTTTTAAACCTCTTATTATTTGATTCGAACTTTATTACTCATTTAAATTTATATATTGAAGTAATATTCAATATTTATAATTGTATTTACATACAATATTTTTTTCTTTGATTACTCACTGTTCAATCATTCAGTCGTCGGCAATGAGTTTTATTATTGTCTTGAATTTCTTTCTTTTGCATGGTTTTTGTATTTCTCTCTGTCTATCTTTATGTGCGTGTGTCCATCTTTGGCACATGTTCTTTGTACAAATTTGCCTCCATTTCTTACCTTGGCCATTAAGGTATTAAAACTGTACATACGGTGTATGACTAAATGTTTGTATGGATGGATGTATGTGTTCACAGTGTAAATGTATTCCTTGTATATTTTCGAGTGTATAAGTATAACAGATTGTTTTTTTATTATTATGGTATTGCACTTTGTTTTTCTTTTTTCAATAACTAAATACATAATATGTATTACTCAATAGCCACAATTTTCTGTGTATTTAACTACATACATAAATGCTTCGACAGGTACAATGGAAAATATTTTTTTATTATTTATGTAGTTTTGGTCGAGTCGATAATAATTTAAAAGAAAGCGTCTTATTTATTCCCTGCTTTAATGCATTTATGAACACTGCCATTCACGGAGTACTTACATATGTATATATTTATGTACATATATACTGCATGTGTAAGTTCACATGTAACTTTTACTTCCCTCAAAGGAGATATAAAAATATAATAATAATTTGATGTTGGGGATCCAACAACGGTTTAGCATTGAAGCAGTTCTTGTATGCAATTGGCCCATACAAATGGAAAATGTTTTTGCATTAAAATAAGCAAAAAAAAGGGTAGCGCCTTCCGAAAACAGCCCCTGTTCGACTGCCTTATATGAATAAAAATTAAATTGATGTTGATTCTTCTATTAATTCTTGGATTACTTATCATGTCTTACGGACACTAGCCCATTGTTTATAATCTAAATTTATATTCCTGTTTCAATAGCATTTTGTTTTTATAATACTGAAATTTTCGGTTTTTATTGCAATCGACTCATGGGCGAAATTTGACATGAAAGTATACGGTTTCGATTATGCTTAATACAGTTTCTGTTTTGTTTTTACCCTTTCCTGGAAAGTAATCACGCTTATCGTGTTTGCCGTATACGCCTTCAAAATACTACAATTTGCAAGATAAAAAAACAGCAAAGTTTTCTTTAGTCTCTTACAATTAGAAGTTTTCTTATAAACTTCTTATAAAAAGATGTTATACGATTTTCTAATAAGAAAAATTTTAATAAAGAAATATGAATTTTGGTAAAATTTGATATATGGAATTTCTTGAAAGGACGAATTTCTGGAAAATGGGAATATATGGATAACTATTTTTTTTCCTTTGATAGCTCTTACGGTCCTCTATAAATCCTTAACAGTTGGATTTGTAATAGAGCAAAATAATCCATAGAATTTCAATTAAAATTTGATTGCAAATTTTTTGCCAATTTTGCTGATAAGGAAAGTTTTTCAAGATCTTTTCTTATAAGAATCTTATAAAATGTTATTCCATTTTTTTTCTTTCCTAATCAAACATATTTCATGCTTCAAACATATTATATACTATATATAGAAGAACTTATATTTATGCTGTTTCAGATTCAAATATTTTTACCGGTTTTGTTGATACTAATTTGCACAAGTTATTTGTCATAATAAAAATGTATTTTATTTAAATTGTAAAATTTTTAAGGCACATTTTTCACACATTGACTTTTAAGTTTAAGCAAGAAAGTTCAATGAAATTTATAATTCGAAAAAGACATGTATTTACATACACAAGTATGTGACTACGTACTTTCTATGTTTGTAGGCATGTACATATATTAGTATTATTTGCATTAATTACAAACGAATTTTGTTTTTTAATTGGTATTTAACCTTTGATATTATCGTTGGCAAAAGCTTTTAAATTAAAAGTACTCATATAAGGTTTCCCTTAATATTTGTTTACAATTTGCAGTCAATTTATTGCAAACAATTATATGATATGTATGTATGTGTATGAAAAATTCTTTAAACAAAGAGTACAAATTAAGCGAAGATATCATAAGACTTTTAATATTAAGAATTAACATTATACGTACTTAAATATGTATATTGAAGTATCTGCATAAAATTAATGATAAATTGTTCTGTGTGAAATATTGTTATAAAAACATTATAAAGGTATCGATCGATATACACAATTTTCATAGTTCTACGAATGCATAAGTTACTAGGTTTGTTTATATATAAAAATAAATGTTAAGATTCGTTACATCCAACATTAATCACACAATATTTTTACATGCACATACATACTTACATACATATGAGTTGACGTACACACATATGGAACATACAAATGTGTGTGCACAATTTGTTTGCTCTACAAATTTGCATTTTAATAGAGCGTAAATAAAAATATTCCACAATAACAATATAAAAAAAGACATTTAATTCACTAAAAAGATGTTTCACAATTATTCAAATAACAATATTAATATGTATATTTTTTATTATTAAACAAATCTATTTGTTTTATACAAATATCAATTGAATTGCAACCATTTCAATAACTGGTCAGTCATAAAAGATTAGCAGAATATAGAAACTGCAACAATAAAGTTCAGAGTAATGAAAAGAAAATAAACTGTAAATAGTAAATATCTGAGGAGTCAATTATTTTTCAATAATGAAATTTAATAAATTTGTTTAGCAGCTGTTTAGTTATTTTTATTGTTGGAGAGTGGTGTACAAAATCCGTACAATATTATTTTTATTGTTTTATGTTCTACATTTTGAAATTATCAAGTTTTTTTTTCTACCACATGACAACAGCAGGAATACAACAATAACGATAATATTAAAATCAAAACAACTGTGTGCAAGTACTTGACCAGTCACATGGTTAAAATCAGTGTTACCAGGACAGTTTAATATTATGGGTTTAGCTTTTTGGACAACAAAAATAAATTTTATGAGAATATGTGGAATAAGCAGAGTAAAATTTTTATATCTCTATTGTAGGTATAGAGCGAGTCAACTAAATATTAATCATTAAAAGAACAAATGGGATATATGTATAAGTTTTCTGAATTCGCAATATTTTCGGGAATATTAGCCAACTTGCTATCCAATATTAAGCATACATACATATATAAGACGTCAATTATGCATATATTAGACGAGACTTATCCACAACACCATTGCTATAGCGCCATAACCTAAATTCAAAATGCTCTTGATCTCTGTGGTTATGCTTACGTCAAGTATAATTGAATACAGCGTCGAATACAATCGAGCTACATTAACTTTTATGGTTACGATAAGTCACGCCTAATTTAAGCTTTAGTTTTTTTCATACTTAGAATCCATGTATGTATGTTAATTTGAACTCAATCCCTCAATATTACTAACACACTTTAATTTAATATAAACTTAGTAAAAAAATTCATAAGAACAAAAGCGAATCAAAACACAGGGAAGCACTTTCGGACAGTGTTTTTGCCAGAAATTGTAGGCTTATTATGTTGAAGCATTACATTTATATATATTTTCAGCCTGAAACTTAAAAAACTTTATTGTTTCAGTCATGTTTTATTTTTCAAAATAATATTACTTTTCGATATATTTTATGCTCGATAAGTTGTTATTACAAATGGTTAACATATTTGGCTGCATGTTGCACGAATAATTAATAATAAAGGAGTTTAAGCCTCCATTTTCATCCCAAAGTTCTTCGTTAGTACGAACTCATTTGTAACGAACTAAAAAACCGTCCCAGGAAAAATTTTTATCAATTTTTTCTTTTATATCGAACTAAAAAGATTATGTAAAAAAAATAAATATTATTGATCTTATACATGGCAGCATTTTTAAACCGCTGACACGTTTAAAATACGCACTAATTTCATTACAATCGTTTTAAATTTTCGAAAAGAAAAGAAACTTTTCATGAAACAGACAAAACAAACCCAATTATTTAAAAAAACAGGACCATAGATTTCTGTACGAGTAACAAGGAAGAGTCTGAGTCTGTTTGTATATTTTATTATCCAAATAACAAAGCAAAAGTTCGTTGCTGTCGCCGTCGAAATTTTTTTTGTTGGCCAAGGTTTCAGCAGGGACAGTAAGAATTTGGATTGCTGTAGTCATGTTTGTTGACTGTAATTAAACTTAACAAGAGGCGATAGTAAATTTTATTGTGTAATACGATTTTTATTATTGCATTGAGAGCACGTAAAGTAGGAAAAACAAAACTACGTGCATATATTTACAAACATATACATACATACGAATATGTGTGTATGATTTTGAAAATATTGTGCTGTACACAAATGTAATTGTAATGATATGAATGACATACAGGATTTATTTATTATCTTGCTAATAGAAATGTGTTGCACACGTTATATTGGATTTGTTATTGAGCTTGTCAAAATATTTGACACAATCTTACATATATGCCGGCCAGTTTTATCGTTATTTTGATAAGATTTGCATTTATCGTATGCATGTTGAAATTTACTTTCTGAAAAGTCAAATACAGGCACTGTATTGGAAGGTAACAGAAAGTGATGGCTTGCAATATTTTCCAGTGCTTTTTTCAGCTTTATCGCAAGTCGATTGCGATAAAGCGCAATCCTTAACGATTGTGAATAGCACATCTGATCTTTTACTCTTTTAGTACCTCATCTCACAGAAAATTACATCTTTTTGTTGCAACTGATGTATTTATATTGATCTTTTTTGCTTAAGGTACTCTTAACCTATTCACATATTCAAAAGATTAATCAATCAATTTCAAATAACATTCCCAATTAATATGTAAAATATGAAAAAGAAAACATGTTGCTGTTATGCTTACAAAAACTACAGAAAATAAATATTATGTAACACACACATGCAGATTTTAAAAATGAATTGGCAAAAACTACATTATAAACACCAAAACAGAAGAAAAACAATTTTGTATGGCCGGCAAAAGCACTTGAACAAATTTCAATCAAATACACAAGCCAAACATAAATGTATCCACCGGATATTAAAGTGTGCTAAGGTAATACGTTGGCTGGTTTCATGTTGCTAATAGTATAAAATTGTGTGCATATAGATTCCATTTGCGAACTTGGCGTATATGAACAACTTCTATTATCTAATCCCAGTTGTGTTTAATTACAGAACAAGATGATGTCAATGGCGAACTTCGTTTAACGTAATCAGTTCGTCTAGATAACGTGTCTAATAAGATTCATGTAAAGAATAACTTTTTTTATAGTTCAGTTTCTTTCCAAAATCTTTGCCGCGGTGGCCATATTAGGGTTAGGGTTTCTGGTCCTGGATTAAGGGTCTCTGGACCATATAAATGGCATATAAATCAATGGATCTTTTCATCCAGTTTTTTTTATTATAAAAATATTTCGTCTAAAATATATGCAGCGATAATATTTATATGCTGCAATTATCTCTTTTCCAATTTTGCCAACAACTGTCCACTTTTATTAACATGTTAAATGCAATACTGTCAGGTTTGGTCAAGTGTTATTAGATTGAACATACAGAGCATAGATATTTCTGCGAATTACTGAGAAACAGAGATGAATATAAATAAACATTTTTAATATATGATGTAAAAAATTTCTAAAATTTAACTAGACACACACTCACAGAACAAACATCATGATAGCAAACACACTTCATTGTCAAGGTTGCCAGCTAACAGCTGAAATAATGGCTTAAACGAGCAACAAAAACAACAAGAAATTACAGAAAATACCACATCAATCCATACATATATAACTTAGACGAGTATATACTAATATTACCTTTTCTTACGGAAAATTAATTCGTGACTAAGGGTTAAAACCGAATCTTCTCGCTGTTTGAAGTATAGTAACTCAGGCTTGCCATTTGCCAATTATTTTCTGAATTAGCATTCTAAAACTCTAAAAGCTAGTTTCACAGTTTTTTTTATAATTCTTCTATAATTCTTCATCACTTTATATTTAATTCATTATATTGAGTGCCTCAGTAAGAATGCACTTATTAAATTTAGCATTATTTTTCTGCAGGTAGCAACTCTGAATTTTTACAGATTTAGTTTATCTTTAATGATTATTAAAATTGTAACGTTTTAAGAAAGAAACCAGCAGGCAGACCAAGGAAAGCACCGGAAAGCGTTCAAAACGAAGTCAATGCTATTTCGTGGCTTTTTTCTGTAAAGTAATTGGTTTTTCATGTTCTTGTTCTTTTCGAGATTTTGTTCGTTCACGCTTTTGTTTGTGCGCGAATTGTAGCCAAAAAGTGTCAAAATTAAACTGCATAAAATCTGTTGGCCTGCTTATGAAAAAAATATGGTTACATTAGTAACTTGCACTTACAGGTGTATTACCCAGTGGGCAAAAACAAACCGATGATATAACTTCTCATCTAAGGAGATAAAATATTCAAGAAAGTCAGCGGCGGAGGAGGCAGCTAAATTATTATCTAAACTTAAAGACTAAACCCAGATTTTATTCCAATAAAATTAATTTTGGAAACTATAGCTCAAGAGAAATTGTCAGATCTTTTATTTCAGAGATCGCCATATACCATATTTGGGACACTAAAAAATTTTGCAAATCGTGACTTTTAGATAGAAATCATCATATAGACAACAGTAGTTGACTGCTCCGGGAAAGTAGGTTCATTATATACGGTCACCAACACTCTATTATGAATTTCTTAATCGATAGTTAGCTAATCACTCCCTTGTATATTCACCACTGTAGTGTTAATAATTCCCAAGAGAATGTTTAAAATGACCTCACAAAACATAACCAAGCCCTGGTCAGATGACATTTCTTTTTCTTATTTTTTTATTAAGTACTGCCAACAGCAGTATAATGTCATCAGTAGTACAGGGATTGCAATTTGTTTTTAAATATTGTTTGTTTTTGTGTACAGTAGTTAGAATATATCATCAAGAGAATATGCGTTAATACTACGTGAAAACAAAAACAAAATAAGAAGAGAGTTTAGAAAAGAAAAATTCAAATTAAATCTAAATATAATTTTAATAAAAATTTAAAATTAATATAAACAACACAGTCTATAATATTTATTGTACATTTAATGACGATGATCATGATGGTGGTGGTGGTGATTATAGTGTAAAACAAGCAGCATCAATAGTACCATGTGTACACATGACTTACACATTTTTCTAAATACGTGAGTAAAAAAAATTTTACATGTAACAGCTATAAACATATGCATGTATGTGTGTGTATGCATTCACGTATAAGTAGATATATGTTTCTGTATATTTTATGTATGTTTGTCTGTATACAAATATTTATATAGTGTAGACTATGAATTTCGCAAAAATAAACTTTTATACTTTTACCAATTAAAAATTTCATTTTGTTTTAAATATACTAGATGCGAAGATTTGCATTAAATCAGTTCAAGATGAACTGATAAACATTTTATCATATACCCAGCAAAATGTTAGGAATTTTGGTAATAACGGGTGATTTTTTAGCTTTTTTCGTGTAACATGTTACTGTTAATGTTCAGTTTGGTCTATAATTTAACCATGAATGGACTTATAAAGGAACAACGCTTGCAGATGGTGGAATTCTATTATCAAAATTCGTGCTCGGTTAAGAAAGTGCATCGTGCAGTTCTGCCATTTAATGGTCAGTTTTAGGACCAGCTAAAAAATTATTAGTGAGGTACCTACCGATATGCTTGAGAAAATAAGCCAACATTGTAACCAGCATATGAACCATTTGGTGTAATGAAGGCGAAAACGTGTGGTTTATGGAAACCCCAAGATTCCAAAACGAAAAAAAAACAAAATATATAAAAAATCCCAGATTTGGAATGTTTCAGAATTTTCCTCTCTGTTTTTGTGAATTTTAACACAGTGAGCGGTTAATTACAATCTCTCACTTGGTGTTGTAAATTTTCATTAGTTTTTTTCGTTCATTACATCTAACGAATGGTTTAACCGATTTTGACACGATGGCTTAGTTTGTATCGATCGATGAAGTCGTTTAAGTTATCAAAGTTTTTTTTGGGTTACCTTAATATATATCGATTTGGTTCAAATTCAAAGGAAATTTAAGTTCAGAAATGCTCTTTAGAACGCTACCAGTTTGATTCAATTCAGTTGTTTAGAAGTTATAAGCGGGTCACGGGCTCTCGGAATTAGTCAGGGAAGCTCCCTAAACTTGATATTTTCAAAATGGGGTAAAACCAATAACTTGCCGATTATTGAACATTTTTCTAATATTTTTGGATAACTCAGGGCGCAACCGCAGCAAGTATTTGACACCATTCCCTGTGTTCATTACACAATTCTTACAATTTTTGTCATGATATATAGTCAATATAGTTTGTTTGCTTCTGTCATGTGACAAATTGAACTGATTTAGAAACTCGTTAAAGGTTTGAGGCTTTTTGTGAGGCGTTTAATATATTATTAAAAAGTCGTTAATATCTGCAGAAACATTTTAATTCGTCTATGCGTTATGTACGGTATGTATTTATATAAATATGCAAATATAGTGTTTACTGGTAACAATTGTTACTTTTAAAACAATACGCTTTCTCTCGTTTATATTAATACGCATACATACGTACAAACATACATGTATGTATGTGCATGTATACGTATATAAAAACCTGTTGATTCAGAAACGTATACCTCCCGTTGTTTATTATTCTTTTGTATTTACATGCACCTGGTTTGGAGGTTGGTGGTTAATGTTTTCGTTAGTAGGGTGAACAATAGAGATGGTGTTGTGTGATTAAAAACAACATGACCTCAGTTCATTTAAAGACAATGCACTTGGTTGGTGTCTCTCCCAGACCAACGTCAGCTCTTAGTTTTTATTGTTATTATATTATTAGCACCTGTGATGTCAGTTATTACATTTAGTCCGATGCTAGAGAGAAAGTAATTCTTTAAAACAAATATTTATAAAATAAAATTAAAAGACAAGGAAATAAGAAAATGTGCTATTTTTCCATTAATCTATTATAAAAAAGTTTTTCTCATTATTTTGTTGGTTTGCATGGCAGGGTTTGCTCAATTGCACATTTTTTAAAATATATTCTTTATATTCATTCAATATTTATCGTACCAACGGTAGAAAAAATATATGTATATGAAAACATAGTAAAGTAAGGTAGATACATAGCTGTATTAAAAATAGAATGAAATTAAAAAAAGGTTCAAGGAATTTTTCGTATTCAGTAGAAAACTGATAAGTTTTCATTAAAAACTAGCAACAAAAACGTTTTTTCAAAGCTATTCTTATTCAAATAAATAGTTAATTGTTGTAAATGTTCATGCATATCCAGTAGGAGACACATATTGCAATCTATAGTTCAACAGGAAGGAAATGAAAGAGAAATATGCATACAGATCAAGAACTCGTGTTATTTTTAACCGCACTGTGCACTGAATGAACAGTGGTTCAAAGATTTTTCATTTTACAAATAATTCCACAAATTGTGAACCGTTCCATACATCATAACGATTTTTAAATTTACATGTAAGTATTCTAACACAATACGAGTTCTAAGATTGCCTACATCTTTGCTTTTACAACGCGTTTTTTAACTTGATATTTGTGTGTATATTGCAAAAAGTAAGAAAGAAAAATTAATAAAATGCCCAGTTGATATACTCGTGTCCATCCGCAATGCAATTTATTATTTGTAAAAGGGGTCTTAATTATCGCTTATTTAATTTATTGTAACTTTGCCACAGCCTACGCCAACAGCTACATCATTACAACAAATAAAGGGAGTTGTATATGTGTGGGAAGTCAAAAATTAAACTGGGATTGCTGCACCCACGATAATTGTTAATTTATTTTGCTGAAACAAGCACTTAAGTAATTTCAATTACTCTAATAAAACAGCTTCACTTAGTGCTTGTAAACCGCAAGTTTTAAGATTTGTACCCATTGTTAAATTATTTTACATGATCACAGTGCTTTTGATAATTCAAGAGTTGGCATAATTGATTTTACAAAATATTCGGAGAAATATTTATCACCCAAAGTTTTTGACACGGCTAGTCTTCTTAACATTATATTCCAACAATAATGTCAATAACACTTAAAAGTTGGTACTATCATTTACATACATACATGCATACATACATACATACATACATACATACATATGTGCCTATGAATGTATTTATTTATGTATGCTTGAGTATGAATGCTATAAACGAAAAAATGTAAAACAGTATATAAAAGAGTAAAATCAATGGTATGCTAATACAGTTACAAGCATGTTGTTATTTTGGACGAATGGCATAAGTAGATGTTCTCTTTAATAGGGATAACCATTTTCTAAGAAAATATTATTTGTTTTTGGAACTTTTTTTATTGTTGCCAAAAATAAGTAATGCAAGGTACCTTAATGTTTGTTTGATGGATACAAATTGATATTCATATGTAAATACATTTACATGTGTTAGGTATATTTTCGTAAATGGCCGGCCTTTAATTGAATAACTCGTACAAATTAATAATTGTAATTGTTAGGAATTTATATACGTACATACATACATATTTAGCATACTGGCTGGGTACGAATAATTTTGTGACAGAACAAAACTTATGGTTTGTTTAATGCTCTTAATAAAGGGTACCTTGAAACAGTGTCAAACTAAAGGAATACACACAATTTAAAAAAATTACAATAACAATAAAATCTATAATACAGAATATGAGAAAAGATGTGTACGTTAGTAGTATTAATTTTGACAAGTACAGTGTGGTTTTATATTAGAAAAATAATATGTTTTTTTAGATTTGTTATTGCTTATTTTTTGAGATAAGGGAAGTTTATTTATAAATATTAGGCTTTTAAAATATTCATACAATATATAGGTATGTACATGTGTACTTAGAAAAATATGTAGATATGTAATATATATGTATATGTACATATAAAATTATAAATTAATTAACCAATTCCTATTTGTTTAAGTTTCGTTTTAAAATTTTAATTATAAGAAGAATAAATAGGTAGATATACTTCACTCACCGGTTGATTGAGCATAGATCGCTAAAAATATCGAGAGGAATGAAAATATGCCTGCCAAGAATTTTGCCTCCATCTTTGGTATTGATCCGTGGTTTGTACTTTTAAGCTTATGTTTAATATATGAATTTTAATTTTATGATGGAAAAGTTGTTTTCTTTTAAACTTGGTTGCTTAATTCTTGTTGCTGTAGTTGTTAAAAAGGATATTTCCTTGTGTGGTTCACTGCTTTATTCCCTGTGAGAGCTTTTAAAATTTGCAGTGTGAAGCCTTAAACTTTAAAACGATTATTTTGGTTCTTTCTGTGTTGTTATTATTAGGCTCGATTATTAATAAAAGAGAAAACTTTCCTCTCTTCTTTAAGTTATGATTGATTATCTTTTATATTACATAGGATTGTGTTTGTTTGGTTTTATTTTACTTATATTTTTTATTAAAAATTATATATATGTACATATATTTTTAATATTGTAGTAGGTATGGCCTTTTGTTAAATATTTTTGTTATACATATGCAATATTTAATTGTAAATTATCGTCGTCTTCATCTGCGCGTAAACGTCGTCCGTCGTCTTAAGTTAACGAGAGCTGCATACAAAATAAAAACAAACAAAAAATTTATTTTTTTATTTCAAATTTTTTAATAAAATAAATGTTACTTATAAATAATTAACACGATAGAACAACACTAATATATTTGAAAATATATACATACTTATATGTATGTTTGTGGTAGGTATATCAGTATAAAATATTTTAAAATAAAAACAATATATAGTTTTATTAAGATATAAATAAAAACACACTTTGATAATGTCAGTTAATAAGAAATGAAAAGGACCTAGAGGACGACGTTAAATTAAAAAAAGAATCAAACGTATTTAAGAGTGTTCATAGAATTAGCAACAAAATATCATAATTTGTCTGGTCGAAACCAGACATGGCTATTGACGTAGTTTTCAAATTCTTTTATCTTTTCTTATTTAGCAATTAACAAAATAATAAAAAAATAAAAAAAAAAAATATACATATATATATATATATATATATATATATATACACATATGTATATACATTCACATGATACGAAAATTTTTCATACTTGTGTCTTCTCATTTCTTTTACACTTTGCTCGCAAAAAAAAAAACATATACATATGTATGTATGGATTTGTATATGATTGTACATAGGTATAATTAAAAAAATAAACGATATTGAACACGACACTGGTGATATCTTCAAGCACAAAATCAGATTTTTCACTAGAAATATATTTATTGAAAATTCAGAATGGTGCTTTTATATATTTCTTTTAGTTTATACGGCGAAAAAAACTAACCGAACTGAACGAAAAACACGTCACTTGGTCAAACTAACAAAAGAAAAAACGTGAGACACAATCCGCGTTGTTTGTCGCCGACACCAATGACCACAAATTTGCAACTAAAAATACTCGCGTATTTTTTCTTTTCAAAGTCAATTTTGCCCAACTCAAGAATTTGAGAATAACAAAATAATAAATTTTAACTAAAACAAAAGAAATAAACTCACGACACGAGAAGTGTATACGCGAAGGAAGTAAAAACTAAAATGAACACATACTAACTGTGTAGTGTTTACCACATTAAAACAACACGAAACAAAACGTAACGTAACGCACACACACAAAATGTCGCACGCACGCACACACACACACAGACACACACTTGCATAAGTATGCATACACATTCCCAGTGAACATTTCTTGAAAACACGTCTGATGTCAGAAAATACTTGAAACTAACTGATACACCCAACCAGTTTTGGCAAGTTTGTCCTTCCGAGTTTTACGCTCCAGAATTTTTTTTAATGTTTAGTTATCATTTTTACAGTTTCAAGCTTCTAAGTGAGAAACACTGTTTCACTATATCTTCATACACATATTTTTGAGGGGAAATGTATGGCTCGAACATCTGAGTTAGTTCCATAGTATATCGTCAACGGGTCGATTTAACGGGGCCAATACTGATAGCTTTGCAAGTTTATCTCAACTTATATTTAACTGATGTGTTAACTTAATTATGGCTATTTCATAGTATAGAACCCGATTTACTCTACTCTTCTTCTCCTTTTTCTGCCATTTCTCAAATTGACCGTAACTGCTAAAATTTTTTCACAAATGCGAACAGAGTAGTAGCCTTTGCACAAGGATGAAAGGCCGTCTTACTGCACGTACAAAGATATGTTTTCAATGAAACCAGTATTGATATATGTTGACATAATAATTTTCAGTGTGTTGTAAAATTTTACTGTGCAATCAAATTTTAATTCTTGTGATTGAGTTATGACGATTACGTTTCCCACATGTACTTTCAAGAACAAGAGGCTTTGACACATTAATGTTGGCAAATCGCTGAAAAAAAGCAATAAAACAAACGATGTCTTGTGCAGACCTTTAATACACATATCGATCTCGATGTTTAATACCACCTTATTGTCCACTCTCACACATTTTACGAACAAAAAAACATTAGACTTAAATTGAATGGTAAAAAATATAATTAATTAATGAGAACATACAATATAACGAATGGTATCATAGTTATGTCATCAAAATAAATACGATTAATTATACATACATGCATACATATGTGTATATAGGGATAAACATATAAATACACATTGTATATATTTTGAGTCACTGAAATTCAATAACAAATGAGATTGATTAATTAAGCTGAGCAGATAGAGAAATAATTTTTGTATTAACTTATTTTTAAAACATTTCCTCGATTTCTATTTTATAGTTTTATAGTCTTTCAACATTTAAGTCTACGTTTACTTTCAAAACAATTTCTTGAAAAATAGAGTATTTTGAGTGCAATTAACATGCATTATGTACATAGATGCAGATGTGAAATTTTTTTATCATGAACATGTTCTATACAGATTTAAAATAAAAGAATGTGGCATTTAGAGTTCAATAACATGATCATCATTTTCGAAATTGCCAAAATATGTGATAGAAAAATATATGAAAAACAAATCACAATTGATTTCGATCACATTTTTCTTTAACGTCATTAATGATAATAGAGGAGGTGCCACAAAACAATGATATAAGGGTAGAACCACTTCTGACAAAAAAAAACGTATTACGACTTTAGCCCCGCTTATTGGATTATTGATTTTATGTACAAAAAGGAGGAAAGCGTTGCCACCGCACAAAATTATGACACCTCCCTAGATTATATATATATATATATATATATATATATATAATTTTGTTTTGGGCGTGCATTTTTGTTATAAATGTTATAATTGCAACTTCAAAATAATTTTTAAATCAAAATTAAAATATAAGTAATATACATAAAACAAACATTTAACAGTGAAGATGCCTGTAACAGGAACGCAATGTAATTAGATCTATATTCATTTGAATACTTCATGGGCAATATTACCACATACGATACCTGTCGAAATTTCAATACAATTTATGTATTTTTTTCTATAGATTTTGACTTTGTCGTCATTGTATTTTGAACAAAACGAAACTACTAAATTAAGCAGAAAAATTTGATTTTACTAATTATTATTAGAATGTTAATATGGCGACGAGAACAAAAAATAACGGCTCTGTCTCATTATGGCATGGGTACTGCCAACAGTAAAACACCAAGATATTTAATAATTCAGCTATAGCGGATAAATAAACACTTAGATATGTATGTATAAGAATGCATAGAAACATGAACGTGGTATTATTGGTCAATAGCATTCTGCCCATGTGTTACAATTTCAATTAAAGAAATTACTATTTATGTGATCCAAAACAAAGATAAAAAGAAAATTTTAATTGAAAAAAATTAAAAATGTTTACAACTGCAACGTCATTGGGATGCTGATACAGAGAAAAAACGATACAAAAAGATAGAAACCATGACAAAGATTTTATACATATCAAATACAACAACAATAGAGATGAAAGCGACGAAATCTGTAAGCAGACTTACTTTTATTACAAAAATAAATTTTACTCAATTATATATGAATATCTGGTGAAAGAAGAAAGGAGCTGACTGGGTGAATTAGTATACGGGCAAAACACAAAATTAATTGCATGCTGATACACACCAAGTATAAGTATTTGGTGAAGCGAGATAAATATTCAACAAATATGGTTAATAAATAAAACGGTAAAGAAATAATATAACAAAGAAGATAAGTGCTGGTAAATGGGCATGTGTTTTCTTATCTCCCCTGGTTTACAATTCAGTCAGCTAAAAGTTAAAAAGCATAAGATCCAACACTGTCATCATCGTTTTCAAAACTTAAGTCAACAATTGCTATATCTCTGAAATATTTTTAACTTTAAAGTATTAAGAACAGAACATTCAAGGTTTTTAGTTTCTATAAAAGCTTATCATTTTTGGAATTTTTAACGCAAATCTATTATGTAAGGCTTCATAAAAGGCAAACTACTTGAGTTATTTGTTTGTTAAGAATATTGTTAAATTAATTTTTTACCAACTGTGTATTGATATGCCAGTGTCATGAGGTAAAAAAATCGATATACAAGATAGGCAACCGTAAACAAAAGAGAGGAAAAAGTATTTTGATATTAAGTGATATTTACCAATTTTCTTTTTGACAGCTCAGTTGCTTTTGTTTCAAATGTTACAGTTAAACATGTTCAGTTCGAATATAATTTAATAATGAATCTACTTCAAAGGAGCCACGTTGAATTTTATAATCAATACATATTTTCAATTAAAACAGTTCATCGTGGGAACTGCTACATTAAGATTCATGTCTATAGGACTATTTTGCAATGGTTAATGCACTGGAAGCTAATATGGCAGAATTTATTTGTGAG
Organism: Linnaemya vulpina; assembly: GCA_963675445.1. NCBI lineage: Eukaryota > Metazoa > Arthropoda > Insecta > Diptera > Tachinidae > Linnaemya > Linnaemya vulpina. The sequence continues at coordinate 105,438,925 of OY776276.1, forward strand.
ATACTGGAGGATATGTGGGATAGAGTAGCCAAGAAGGGATCTATATTAAATAAATAATACAAGTAACGCATTATATAGTTTTACTGCTAGATAACAGTCTATGACCCAGAAGCTGAGAATGCCTTAAATGCTGCACATTATCACATCCGTGAACCCCAGTGAGTGCATAATTTGATTTGCAATAGTCTGGGAAGAACGATTCCTCTATAAAATTATTGTTACAATCAATATCCAACAACTTTGATAGTTTTGTCGCAATAGTAAAGTCTAACGAAGCAGTGAAAACGTTATTATATTAATTTTTTGTGCGGAAATTTCTTTCGTAGCATCAAATTAAATACAAACTATATGAAAAATTAAAGCTTAAATTGTAAATTGTTTTAGTATCACCTACTCTAAAATATTATATTATATTAAAATAATAGTTCAAAGTTGAGGATGTTATGAAATTGTTGTGGACAGCAGACCGCCGTGAGACTAAAAGTTATATTTTCAACTTATCGCTCTTGTTGCCAATCTAAATTACGAAAATGTCTATAACAAAATTTTTTAAATTCATTAGTATTAAATTTTATGAGGCTGTTAGATTTTTACGAATGTACCGCTGTACAGATCAGTTTTTAAAAAAAGGTTAATAGCACGTTAAAATATATATATATATTAAAAACGCTTAATTTCCGGAAAACGATTTTCATATCATACTACAACTAAAACATTTTCAGAATTAAGTTAAACTATTGTGTCCATATTTGGAAACCTGGTAATATACATAAAAAACTTTGACATGATTGCACCTTCATTCACATGGTATTGGATTCATTATGATAACAATAGTTATGCTTGCGTGTATGTACGCACATACATATATGCATATGTATTTGTCATATTTATCGATTTTTATACAATTCGAAGTCAAAATATGCATTAAAAAACATTTACGGTGCAAACCTAACATAAGAACAATAAAGTGAGCACTTCCCACTAAAACATTATTAAGTTAAGTACAATAATTAAGTAAAATTTTAAAAATTATAATAGAATGTGTACTTTCGTACATTCATTAATTTTATGAATTAATAACAAGATATTCATATAAGAACAAAATGATGACGTCATACGATATACACTGGATTTCATTTAATCAAATTGAAAAGTAGTTAAACACACGTTAATATATATCATTTTAATATATTTCGAAATGCCCAAAACTATGCTTCATTTTAACATGGGTACAATATATATAAAGATAAGGGATTGAACAACTACATTTGTCAAAAAAGGTTAATGATATTATAAGAACGAAGTTGTTGTATTACACAGCAGGGATGGACAAATTAGTGGTATCGTTAATTTTTCAAATTTAGTTTTAGATTCATATGGATATATAGGTATATATTTATATATATATATATATATATATATATATATACATATATATATATGTATATATATATATATATATATATATATATATGTATATATATATATATATATATATATATATATATGTATATATATATATATGTATATATATGTATATATATATATATATATATATGTACATATATATGTATATATATATATATATATATATATATATATATATATATATATATGTATGTATATATATATATATATATATATATATATATATATATATGTATATGTATATATATATATATATATATATATATATATTTATATATACATATATATATATATATATATATATATATATATATATATATATATATGTATATATACATATATATATATATATATATATATATATATATATAGGTATATATATATATATATATATATATATATATGTATATATATATATATATATATATATATATATGTATATATATATATATATATATATATATATATATATATATATATGTATATATATATATATATATATATATATATGTATATATATATATATATATATATATATATATATATATGTATATATATATATATATATATATATATATATGTATATATATATATATATATATATATATATGTATATATATATATATATATATATATATATATATATGTATATATATATATATATATATATATATATATATATATATATATGTATATATATATGTATATTTTTTTTTTTTTCTTTAAAAGAATGGGAACAAAATAGATTTTTGTTGCTGTATCATTGAAGGTTGTTCATTACAATTCCTTACCTTAAATTTTAGTAATCATTATTTAATACATGTGGCACAACCACAAAAATATATCTTAGAAATGTCCCAAATATATCTGCCATAAATGCAATGATTTTTTTGGAATTCACGTCTTTATATCTTTAACTTAGTCTATTTATCTTTAGCCGCTTTTTCCAAATGGAAAATTTATAAATTCTACCCCTTTGAAATCTTTATTTTCCATGCCTGTAACAGTCACGAACAAATATTTTTAGAAAACATAACGCAAGCCACGAAGAAAACTATTTGAGAGCAGTAAAGAGCGAGATCGAGAGTGTGTATATGAGAAGGAGGTCGAAAAAAAGCATTTGATTTTTTTTCTAAATGAATGACGTTATTCTATATGGGAAAATTTTCTATATTAAAAGAAATTAAAAACAAAATGATATGGAAAATAGAAAAATTAAGTGCAGTTGCTTAGAAAAAAGTATTGGATGATAACATACAAGACACGGTAGTTGCACTATTTTATAAATCAAACAAAAAATATGTATGCAAATATTTTTTATATATGAGCGTACATATTTTTGCAATCAACGCACACAATTTCTCTGGCATACGTAATAATTTTGGAAAAGAAATTCAAATTAAGATTCTTTTATACTGGATATGAAAATATATTCTTGCACATTGATTATGGTTATAACAACATATTAAAAAACGTATGTATGTATTTAAGTAGGTATTAAGTGAATGAAAAAATTAAGCAAACAACAATCAATCACCACGAAATTGTTAGTAGGAAAACTGAAAATTTGATTTTTTTGTTTGTTATTTTTTCACCGTCGACGTTGGCGTTAACATTTCCAATAAATGTTGCAATGTTATTGGTACATTATTGAATCTGCTTTTGTTCTCTTTGTTTGCGTTAGTTAAAATTTATTTTTATGATAACCGTTTTTACTCTTATTGTTTTTGTTTTTTTTTTTATTGATGCCAAAGCCAAAGCTGTTTAGTATGTAGCAGTAGCAAGAAGCAGCATATGACATAGAAAAATTTATTGATAGAAAATTTAAGAAAACCACACACACACAGTCTTCTTTCTGTAAATGTAAATTTGCATTTGATTTTATATTAGCAGCAGAAAAACAGAAGGCACAAAACACATTGTTACAACACACTGGTACAAAAACAGACACTAGCTGGCTGACTGGTTGTCGAAATAACGGCAGACAGGCTAGCACTATATTTTTGGTATAATATTTCTTATTCTTTTTGTTTTCTTTTTATAAGGCAATGACGAAACTTTTGGCCTTTCCTTTTATTTTACCAATAAAATGGGGTTTTCTGCTGCTAATTTCGTATAGATACATAGATATTTGCGTTTGTATTTCTTCAATTAAAGCGAAAACATAATTTTTGGACTATATTTTTTCTATCTCGCTCTTTTTTTGCAATATTTGAAAAATAATATTTAATTTTATGGACTTGGTAAAATTTATTGAATTTTTTCCGTATTTTTGCACATTCCTTTACAAGAAACACACACACACTCTTTCAAAAAACACCCGCACTTTAGCTCTCATACACTCAAAAACGTTATTAATTACTCTCTCTCTCTTTTATGAATGTTTTTATACTATTTCTCATTTGTTAAGAAAATCACTATTTCGTTATTCCTCTTTATGCATATATTCACCTTTTTCTTTTCTTACTATATTACTACTACCACTACTTTTGCAATTTTTTTCTTCTTGGAAAAAATTTTTTCATCATTGGTGTTCATCTGCAAATTTTTACAATTTCACACTCAACTTAACATTTTCTGTGTAGTTTTCTTTGCAACTATCTCTGTTGTTATTTTTAAAAAGAAAATTTAATTTTTAATGGAATTTATTCGTTGAAATTTTATTAATTTAGCTTTTTACCTAAGAGCACACACGCGAATACAGAAATTCTTTTTCGTCTATTCTTCCATTTCAAATGACCTAAACTTTTATTAAATTTAAGTGGTGATTTCAAACGTAGGAAATATTATAGGGTTGCTGTTGAACTATAATATCACACTACATATATATATTCATATATATATATATATATATATATATATATATATATATATGTATATCCATGATCAACTTAAATTTTCCCGTTTTATGGTGTTATATCCAAAAAGCGAGTCCAATGCTCATGAATCTGTTCATGTAACAAATGATTTTATCCAGCAACTGTCATATAACTGAATATATGTGCAGCCTCAACTCTGTTTAATTGTAGAAGTCGTACGCTCAAAACAAGCACAATAAACGTTAACGCATTATAGATATCTGTCATATATATATATATATATATATATATATATATATATATAAGGCAAGAGCATATTCATGCTCTATCAATATAGTAAGGCCCGTGACCACAATTTTATATCGCTCAATGTAGATAAGAGGAAAAAAGCCACGGCCAAATCCATTGAGATCACATATTGCGTATTGAGACACATATTGCTGGAAGAGCAACGCGATTATCTCCAGTAAGAGGCTAGTAAAACAACTGAATGAATGATTTATGTGTTTCTACGCGCTCTCTTATTAGTTCTTGAGTACATCGGGTTCACATAAGTCTTACCCAGCTTTTAGAAATTCACATAAGTAGGTGCAACCAGAACATATTTTGTACAGGTGGCAACTACCATAGATTTGTTGCCAAGTTTTGTCTATCATTAATAAGGTTTATGAAGACCTACAACAAGAGCTTTTATTGAATTTTGATCTTTGCCACACAGCGCAATAAAAGCTATTCGATTAATATTTCATATTCTCCGTTAAGTTTTATATATTACATGCACATATGACATGTAATATAATTTGGTGCTGCCACCCAATAATAGATATGCCTTGAAAGCTCTCAAGTACACCGCCCAGGGCAGATGATTGTTTTTTAATCTGCCTTGACACCGACTACTCACTTGGAACAGTACTACCGACACTCATATATTTGCACTCTTCGACAATACCAAGAAGTGCAACTGTGTACATTGCCTCAGTGGGCTTGGCATTTTTTCAGTTTAATTGGGTTTTTATTACTGCTGCTTTTATTTTAAATGGGAATATATTTTATGTTTCTATCAGTTGGTTTTTAATCAATCAAACTTATTATTTATGCTTCGCACTAAGTAAATAATGTTTTGGAAGTGAACTTGAGTAAATTTATCCATAAAACGTGTAAAAGGTAAGACTTAAAAGATGTGAAAATAAAAAAATGTGTGGAATAAAAAATGACACTAAGTGGTTGTTGTGATGAGGGAGCAGCTACAAGAACAAAAAGCTAAGGTATTTGGTTGTATAATTTTGGTCGTTAAGTGTTGTAACGCCGTCGTTGGTTTGTTGTTTTTGTCAAAGTTTATTCTGTCAGACATGGGCGTTGACCGAAAATAAATAGTAGAAATATAAAAAATAAGCTATTTGATATTAGAAGAAGAAATTAATAAAATCTGTAATTCCACGTTAATCAATCATGTGTCTTGTGTATCAAGCGCATAATGTTTCTTATTGAGGAGTGTTACCATCTGCTAACATTATTTCAGTTATGAATTTCCATATTATATATATACATATATATGTTTATCTTTATTCCAATTAGCAAAAAATTTTTACGGTTTCCCCTTACAATTTTTTAACAATATCTATTAGCCTTTTAGCTCGGGTTATGTACATATGTTGTGGCCAACGACAGTCAATTTGAATATAATATGTGTATGCAAACATAGTTACATATATGAATCACAATTTTTTTTTTCTGTACAAGTATCCCTCTTCCCCTAGTATTGTTTACATAAAAAGTCGTTTTCTGAAAACAGAGTTACCAGAAAAAATAATTTTAAAGTGGAATACATTGTGATATGATCAAAGCGGTTGGCGGCAAAACAACGCAAACCTGCTGGATTAAAATTTTTAAGAACATTTGCTTAATGGAAACAATTTATGTATGTTCTCAAAAATTTTATCAATTCACAATGCAGAAACATGGAATGTTTCTACCATATAGTAGGTACTTTACTTCCTTTCCATATTTCCGACATAAGTCATTGCAGTACTTAGTGACATCGCCTAAGAACTTTGTTTATTTCTGCTAGGTTTACAAAAATTTAACAAATTGTTTGTTTTATTTAAGTTTTTAATATGGGAACAAATTCTATATCACGTTCAAAGGCAATTAACTACATTATAACTTGTTAAGTGGAAACGTCTTAATGACTTTGATATTTGTATTTGTAGATCTGGCATACCATTAAATGTTGTGTAACGAACAGCATTTGTTAAAAACAAGTTAGGGCCCATCTATTTAAGATCATTTTTATATACATAGTTTTGTTATTGTTCGCAATTTTATGTTCGAATTCAACATACAACTCAAGGGTTGCGTGTCGAATCTGATTCAATATGTATTAGAAAGAATTTCGTATTAATTGCATAGTTTATTAACTGGGCTACTATATGGTAAACTGCGTCCAATCAAGATTTTAATTAATCTCAGTTTCCTAATTAAAATTATTGAATTTGGCAACGCTAAAACAAAAGTTGCTCAAAAAAATATAGGGGTGCTTACTAAGTGTTCCTCCAGGATTAACATTCTATATTGCACATTTCGTATAATGCAAATACTTACATACATACATACATAGGTATGTGTATTTGCATATCAGTTTGTCTAAAACATTTAGATCGTATTACATATACTTGTTAGCCGCCACTAAAGTATTTTTCTTCCATTTTATCTTTCTCACACCCCACCTATTCCCAATTGACTTAAGACTTGTGTGTAAAATTGTGTTCGTTTCGCTGCACTTTAATTTGTGAATATGCTACTATTTTTTTCCTACTGGAAGTAATAAATGTTAAGTTGTGTTTGTTCTCATTTATACATTATACTGTTCCGCCTGAGGTCAAGTGCAGTTATAATTATGTAAGTACGTACGTTGGCATAATGCATAATATGTATTTAATTTCGTGCATATATTAACATCGTAACAGTTGCAGGAACTAGTTATCATGGATATCCTATCTAAAAGATAACCAAATTAAGACTTTTGCATAAAAACTACTTACAATTTTATACCGATCGGTTTTAAAAAAATCTAAAAAAAATCAGCTTTAGTAAGTTTTCGTCGCGTTAGGCTTTGGACGATTATCTGTAGTCATAATCAATATAATTTCAATTGTTTAAATGAAAATTAATAATATAGGAAATGGACTTTTAAGAGTGCTAGATATAAAGGATATTTTGCCATTTTTTTATTTTTAAAATATGGTCTGGGCACGACACACAGAATTCCAATCAATATTAATTAAAAAAAAAAAAATGGGGGTATCTATTCTAAAAACCAATTCCTCAACAATTAAATAAATTCTTAAGGTAGGCATATTTTACAAATTATCTGTTTATCTGCAAATTGTGTTTTCAAATACAACTTTAATTAATATCACAAGACTAGAGAATAGAGCAAATTTGTTGTAATGTTATATAAACCTTTTACATACAAAATTACATATGTACATACAAACATAAATGCATTAGTAGTTACATACTTAAATAAATGCTACGTACACTTATTGGAACTGATAAGATACTAATTTTTTTTTAAAGTTAACTTTTCACCCTTCAGTGATAATAAAGCATGTGTCTAAATATAAATTCTAGTAGTTTGTTGAGCGCATTTTAGTAAATAAAAATTTCTAAATAACATTTTTATTTATGACCGAATTCTGTTTGGAAAAGGATCTAAGAATTTGATTTTATTTTCATACAAAATTGTATAGTTTCGTAAGGCAAGGCAACTCTTACATTTCTATGTGTTTGTATTATGAACAAATTGTACAAAAACAAATTTTTTTTTTAAATTTATATAATATATTTTCTATCTTGGAAAAATTTATAGCGGCCAGATTTTGGAAACACGCTCTGAACAAGGTTTCTAAAGTTCAGCATGCATTTTTACCCAAGCACGATGTTCACACATTGTGTCACCAACTTGAGAACATTTTGAAACTGAATTTGACTAAAAGAATGCATAAAGTGTTGTTGTCAGAATATATAGAAAAGACCTTCGACCGTGTGGATTCTTTTTTGTACTGGATGAATTCGTGAATGGGGTTTATCCTCATCTATGCTGAAGCTTACCTTATCGTTCTTGTCTAATCACTCAATCATAGTAAAAATTGATGATTATCTTTCCCAATCGCATTCTTTGGATAATGGTATTCCTCAATGTTCCTCTCTATCAGTAGTTTGAGTTACCGCCTACATTAATTAATTCGTTAGCCAAGTTGATACAATCTACACCGGGAATAGATTTTTTTGGAATGTTTTTAGCTATATGGATGACTCAAAAAAACAACTAGAGAGGCAAAACTCTAGCTGTTTCTTAAGACAATAAATATAAAAAGCAGTGACCTTGAACTGCTGATGATGCAGTTCAGTTTTGTTGCAGTTTTCTCATACAATAACTTATGTGCACGAAATTAGAAGAAATAACATTTCAATATAGGCGACGAATCCTCTATTTATATTAAATGTAAAATTCCCTACATCAAGTAGAAAAACTACACAAATCCAGAATACACAAAAATCTCTGGTTATAATTTGATGCGGAACAAAAACCTGCGCACATTAAGAAACATATAAAGAAACAGCAGCAGTATCATAAATAATAGTCTGCTCTTTGTTGTTTCAATCATGTACAAAATTTGTTTAAAAATAAACATGAAATACTAATTTAATGCCCTGATTGTATGTAAATGTCGAAAAATTTACAAATCAAACGGCACAACCGAACTTTCGCCGAAGGTATCAAATCTATCGTTGAAAAAAATTTTTTTATTATTCAGATTGATGCAAACGAAATGACATGAAATACCCGTGATCATGTTGTACATTCTCATTAAAAACGAAATGGGTTTAAAAAATCTATGCTTCATTTCGAATGCTTATAATATGTATGCATACCCAATGGAAAGGAGACATTCTCGATTATTTTTGTGCGTGCCTGATTTTTTGCTTTTAACAAGACCATATGGGTATATACATGAATTAACAAATCATTTAGAATCTTTTTCCATCCGTCTTTTAAAATTTTATATAATACACTATCTTTTAACACATACATATAATAGATACAATCCAGTTAAAAACAGATAAGAGTTGAAATTTATCTTTTCCATTGCCCCTGTAATGAATTCTAATTAAATTTTGAAAATATTTCGAACATGACGGTCGAAGTTTTTCTGAACAGTTTGCATTATCATCGATTAGCTTCAGCCTCAGCAAATAAACATTTTATAAAACATGAAAATACTATTATATACATAAATAAATATTACACGAACTTTTCTTTTTCAATTTAATTCAATAAATAAAGTTTAATATTTTGTTGATGATATCAGTTGATGTCTCCTTGAAGAGGTCAATAGCAGATGAACTAGTAAATAATTTACTGCTTTGTTTCTAGAATAGTGTATATCGCAACAAGATATGACTTATTGTTAAAATAATTTACATGTGCTAAAACTAGATTGTGCTGCTTCCTTAAAAAATATACCTGGATTGTGTTGCGGATTAATAATTGCATAATGATGGTATATAAAGCTTTCTTTTAGTTTAATATTACTTGCAATATATATATATATATATATATATATATATATATATATATATATATATATATATGTATATATATATATATATATATATATATATATATATATATATATATATATATGTATATATATATATATATATATATATATATATATATATATATATGCTCTCAAACATATTGACTTTTATTTCCCCTAAAACGATGCCATTCCCGATTATTTATGAAAGCACCCATAATTAGTTTAAAAATAAATTTGATATTAAATGTGTGAATGAATTCATTTGATCAAGTACTTTCAGAGTGTTTCTGATATGCGTTCGGTTATTCGGAAACAAAATAAATTATTTAACATATAGAACTTTCTTAACACTATTTGTATTAACTCAAAACTTAAATATTTTAGTTGTTCCGAAAAAACGGTATATGTATTAAAGCTTTTTCAGTTATATTGTTTTAAATAAATAACTCAAAAATTTGTCAATTAATAACCAAAAAATAAGAAATTGTATTTAGATAATGATATGAACATATTTATGTTTATTAAAAATTTTCATGTTACGGGTCGTGTCTTTTATTTGGAAGATAAAGTAGAATTTAATAATATAGTTGATTAATGGATAATTTTTCTTTCAGATTTTTGAAACTAGCAATGATGTCTAAACGAAGCTATCGGCGCCATAAACTGATGCTGTTATTCCAATTCCTGTTCATTTCTCCAATAGCAATAGTTGCTCAACAAGATTTCTATCAACAGAATCAATTTTCAACACCAACCTCTAACTATGACAGCTTTAATACTAATAATGATAATTTTAATCAAAATATAAACAACCTTAATACATTGGATAATAACGATCGTAACCGCTACCGTACTGAGAATAATTTTAATGATGTTATCCAAGATTTTGCCAAAAGACCTAACATTGGTTCGTATGGAGATGATGAACCCTCCTTGTCACGTGGCAAAACCTCTTACAATGTTAAAAATCAGTTTTTGGAATTTTACCATTCTAAAGAACCTACTTATTTCATAGTAGCTTCACGAATGGTGCGACCTGGTCTAATATATCAGGTAGCCGTTAATATACTACAGGCTCAATATCGAACAACAGTACATGCAAGTATTTCTTGTGATGGTGTACAAATAAGTGGCGATTCGAAGGATGTAAAGGAGGGTATACCTGAAACACTTTTAATGCGCATCCCTCCAACAAGTGTGAGTGGTGAATATAAGCTGCGTGTAGAAGGATTTTATCAAAACGTATTTGGTGGTTTGGCTTTTCTGAATGAAACTCGCTTGGACTTCTCCCAACGATCTATGACAATTTTTATACAAACTGATAAACCTTTGTATATGCAAGGTGAAACCGTGCGCTTTCGTACCATTCCCATTACTACTGAATTGAAGGGTTTCGATAATGCAGTCGATGTTTACATGGTCGATCCAAATCGGCATATTGTTAGACGTTGGCTATCAAGGTTGGTTAAACATATTTTTCAATAAGGAAAAGAATTAACATTTGTAATAAATAAGGTGAAACTAAAAATAAGCAGCATATTAATTTAGTTCGTTTCTTCTCGATATTTCTCTTTGAACGAATTTGAAACAATTACACAAATATATATACGTTGTACCGAAAAAGTTTATTTAAAATTATACTTAAAGCCAGATATTTTTAAAATAAGATAAAATTTTTATGAATAAACAAAAGGGAAACGTTTCATACTAAAGGCGTTATATTAGATGTGACGAAAAACTCATACATTTAATATTTCAACCATATTTAATTTTCGTCGTATCCTGGGTATGTTGAAGTGAATATAGCAACAACGATATATATTAATTTTAAATGAAATTGGCCTTGCTGGCGCCGGCGAAGTACTGTCAATACTTTCTTAAGCACTATATTAAATAATAATGTAAATAATTTCTATAATTATAGTTGAATTAACATAAAAAAGCTTTTCCGAGCAGTAACACCCAAGCAGAAAAAGGCAATTAGGACAACGTTGCCTCGATGGTCCGCGACTATAACTTACACTAGATAAAAAACTTGTTTAGCAAAGTTTTAATCCCTTATAACAAGGTCATTAAAACTTGAAATATATTGGATTACATAATACCACATATTTTTGAATGTTTTTTCGATTTTTTTTTTCAAATAGTTTGTCAGTCTCATTATTTCTTTCATCGTGATTTTATCAATTGTTGAAGTCCTTGATCTGCGTTAGCTGATAGTGGCGGCCAATAATGTAATTATCTAGCCTATTTTCAATAATATCAGCAAAGTATGTCGTGGGTAGTCACATACTCACATATTATTTTCCTATAACTCAATCTGATAACCGTTATAATCCGTTCAAAGACGTTTTTGTTCTGTATCCATAGTATTATTGTTTAAATTTCAAAACAACATATCCAACAAACCTGCTTTTTACGCTTAAGGTCTTTATGTTGTATATATACTCTTTTTATTTTCGATATTTCGTTAACCTTTGCCTAATTTCTTCACAAATATTTATATTTTGTTATATTTCCTTATTCATTCTTCGCAAATGTTTTAAAAATTCCAATTGATCCAATACGAATTGGAACAGACAGAGAATATTCATATCACAGATGATGTAATTACTAGATAGTAATTATTATAACCTTCAATTGAAACTTCTAAGTGATCTGTTGGGAATAAAAAGTAAATTTTTTCTTTGGTAATAAAACTAACAGTTTTTGCACTCAATTATGAATTCAAGAATTTTATTTAATACGCCTAGATTTTATTGGCCGGTATTTTAAATTAAATTTTTATTCAACAGAGATGGTGGTTCTAATTAGATTTTTATTTTCTTCATCTCTTTATTGCAGACAATCCAATTTGGGTTCAGTTTCACTTGAATACAAGCTTTCAGATCAAGTAACATTCGGCGAATGGACTATACGTGTTATTGCCCAAGGACAGCAGGAAGAAAGTCATTTCTCAGTGGAAGAATATTATCAGACCCGTTTCGAAGTGAATGTTACCATGCCTGCGTACTTTTTCAACAGTGATCCATACATATATGGCCGAGTAATGGCAAATTTCACAAGTGGCGCGCCGGTCAAGGGAAATCTCACACTTAAGGCCACAATAAGACCAGTAGGTTACTTTAGCAATCAGGTTCTTAATGAAAAGTTCCGTTTAGGAAGATCGCCATCTGAATTGGCTGCTCTTTATGAACAACAAAGACGTTATGGTTCCAAGTATATTCCAAATTATAACCCTCAGCTAAATCCCGACCAATTGCAACAACCACAATTGGCCCAAGATCAGTTGTATAATACAAATCAATTTGTTATAGAAAGAAATTATCAATTTGATGAGGAATGGCCTTTCTGGGTAAAAAAACCAGATATGCAGGAAACTTTTGATCCTTGGACGGGAGAGTATAAGAAAACATTACCTTACTTACGATATTTTAATGGAACTTTTGATTTCAAATGGCCCATTAGAGAAATGGAACAATTGGTGCAAAACTTAGCCAATATGGAAGTATTGATTACGGCCACAGTAGGTGAGAAATTCTATGACGAAGTAATATCAGGTTATGCGATTGCAAGAGTTTACAACTCTAGTATCAAAGTCAATTTCCTTGGTGATACCCCTCAAGTGTTTAAACCCACTATGCCTTTTACTACTTATTTGGCGGTGGAATATCATGATGGGTCTCCTATCGATGAAAATTTGCTGAAGCAAGGCTTAATGGAGGTTAATGGTTTTGTGGAAAGTAAATCTGGCGGCAGACGTGATTGGCCATTGAAGCGTTTAAATATGATGCCTTTGTCACCTGGCATTTGGGAAGTTAAAATAGATTTAAGACATGACTTACAGTTAGATGATCGTGCTCAATCTAGAGATTTTCTTATTGGTGTATCACAAATGCGTTTACATGCTCAATATATTGACTCACGAGGTGAACGGGCACAAACCGAATTATTGTTAGTGGCTCACTATTCTCCCAAAAATCAACATATAAAAGTTACTACTACTACCGAAAAACCAGTTGTAGGAGAATATATTATATTCCATATACGCACCAATTTCTTCTTAGAGGAGTTTCATTACTTAATTATGTCGAAAGGTGTTATTTTAATGAATGATCGCGAAACAATAACGGAAGGTATTAAAACGATTGCTGTAGTATTAAGCGCTGAAATGGCTCCGGTAGCAACAATAGTGGTATGGAAAATAACGCAACAGGGCCAAATAGTTGCTGATTCGCTAACGTTCCCCGTAAATGGAATATCTCGCAACAATTTTACTGTTTATATTAACAATCGCAAGGCTAGAACTGGTGAAAAAGTGGAGGTGGCAATTTTTGGTGAACCAGGATCGTATGTAGGTTTGTCCGGCATTGATTCTGCATTTTACACCATGCAAGCAGGAAATGAATTAACTTATGCTAAAATTATAACAAAAATGTCAACTTTTGATGAGCAAACGAATGGAACATACAAGCATATTTGGTATTCTCATGCTGGTAACCCAGACGAACTGGTTTATTTTCCCGCCTCATCATTTGGAATCGATGCTAATCGAACTTTTGAATATAGTGGTCTAGTGGTATTCACCGATGGCTACGTGCCAAGAAGATCGGATAATTGTAATGCTACTCAGGGGTATGGCGAGTGCTTGTCAGGCAGGTGCTATCGTTTGGAAAAGAAATGTGATGGCATATACGATTGTGATGATGGCACAGATGAAATCGCCTGTCGTGTTCGTAATGACACTGAGCTAGAAAATTATCGTAAATATCGTTTTAATCGATTACTTAGACATTACGAAAACGTTTGGTTGTGGCATGATGTAAATATAGGACCTCATGGACGCTACATGTTTAATGTTGAGGTGCCAGACCGACCAGCTTATTGGATGGTCAGTGCTTTTAGTGTTAGTCCATCGAAAGGATTTGGTATGATTAATAAGGCCATTGAATATGTTGGGGTGCAGCCATTCTTTATTAACGTTGAAATGCCTACAGATTGTAGGCAGGGCGAACAGATCGGAATAAGAGTCACAGTTTTCAATTATATGACTACTCCTATTGAGGCGACCGTAGTTTTACATACTAGTCCTGACTATAAATTTGTACATGTTGAAGAAAATGGAATAGTGAGGTCGTATAATCCACGCACCTCATTTGGTGAACAACAATTCTTTATTTATCTGGAATCTCAAGGTACAACCGTGGTGTATTTACCCGTGGTACCACAACGGTTAGGTGATATAGATATAAAGTTACACGTGGCCACCCTTTTGGGTACAGACGAAATAACTAGACGTTTACATGTGGAGTCCGATGGGTTGCCTCAATATCGTCATCAGTCAATTTTAATGGATCTTTCCAATCGTGCATACGTTTTTGAATACATGCATGTTAATATAACACAAACACCTGAAATTCCTTATCAAGTGGACCGTTACTTTGTATATGGATCTAACAAAGCACGCATCTCTGTTGTTGGCGATGTTGTAGGACCAATATTTCCCACTATGCCAGTAAATGCTACCTCCCTGCTTTATTTGCCCATGGAATCTGCCGAACAAAATGCATTTTCTTTTGCTGCCAACGTTTATACTCTACTTTATATGCGTTTAATAAATCAGCGTAATAAGACATTGGAAAAGCAAGCTTTCTATCACATGAATATTGCCTATCAACGTCAACTCAGTTTTATGAAACCAGATGGTTCATTTTCCCTATTTCGATCGGACTGGAACAATTCAGCCTCCTCCGTTTGGCTTACATCATATTGTGTTCGTGTGTTCCAAGAAGCCTCATTTTATGAATGGGAAAATTATATATACATTGATTCCACTATTATAGAAAAGAACATACGCTGGTTGCTACAGCATCAATTGCCAGAAGGTAGCTTTTACGAGGTAACGTGGTTACCAGACCGTAAAGTGAATACAACCAATTTTGCTAATCACACATTACAAAATCGCAATATAACACTAACTTCGCATGTTCTCATAACACTGGCCACTGTTAAAGACCTTTCTGGATCTTTAGGTGCTCGAGTAGCTTTGGCTCAACAGAGAGCTATTACTTGGATTGAGCGAAATATGCAATTTTTGCAGGATACTCAAGAACCATACGATGTGGCCATTACCGCCTATGCTCTCCTGCTTTGTAAATCTCCCATGGCCGAACACGTGTTTAGTATATTACGAACGCATGCACGCGTTGTCGGTGACTATATGTACTGGGGCAACAAAGAACTTCCTCCGCCACCAAAAAAATTGGAGAATCAGAAATGGTTTTCTCTACCACGTCTACCATATGAATACGATTCAATGAATATTGAAACAACAGCGTACGCGTTAATGGTTTATGTATCACGTCGCGAATTTTCAGTTGATCCTATAGCACGATGGTTGAATGCTCAACGTTTAAACGATGGCGGTTGGGCTTCAACGCAGGATACAGGTGCAGCACTGCGTGCTCTAGTTGAATACACGGTGCACTCACGTATACGTGAGGTATCATCGTTAACGGTGGAAATTGAAGCTTCATCCCAAGGAGGAAAACCAAAAACTTTACATATTGATGATACTAACTTGGCTCAGTTACAATATATTGATGTAAGTTATACTCAAATAATATGTGCATACAAATGCATATGCGGTCATGTCTTTTGCTATAAAAAGAAGCTACTTCTATATGGTGTTTTATGACATGACTTATTGCGAATTTTTTAAGCATAACATTGAATTATATTCTTCAAAAATTTAAATTTTTAAATTATCTTTGGTTTATCTATTAGATTCCTGATGCTTGGGGTACCGTTAAGGTGCAAGCCAAGGGTGCCGGTTATGCAATCTTGCAAATGCATGTTCAATACAATGTCGACATAGAGAAATTCCAAACAAAACCTCCTATACCAGCATTTAGTCTAACCACTAGAGCCATTTTCCACGGCCGAAATCAGTCTCATATCTCGTACATAGCATGCCAAAAGTAAGCCTTTTAATATTTAAGGAATAAAATTTCAAGCTTGAAAAATTAATAAAATTATTTTACTATTAGTTGGGTCAATCATAAAGAATCTGAACGTTCTGGAATGGCTGTACTGGATGTAAGCATACCGACAGGTTACTGGATACAGCAACAAAAATTGGATTCATATGTTTTAAGTAATCGTGTTCGAAACCTCCGTAGAGCTAAATACATGAATAGAAAAGTTGTCTTCTATTTCGATTATGTAAGTGAAATTTCCACAACAGCTTCTAAATAAATAAATATTCTTTCATGTAATAATATTTTCAGTTGGATCACGAAGATGTTTGCGTTAATTTTACTATCGAACGTTGGTACCCAGTAGCTAATATGTCTAGATATTTGCCAATACGTGTGTATGATTATTATGCTCCAGGTATGTTTTATAGTATTGAAATTTAGTCAGAGGAAAATTGTGTTACATAATTAAAAGCGAAAAAAATAATGCACACGTTAAAACCTTCGAAAATTTGTGTTCTTTACTTTATTGTCTAGATATTTATCAAATTAATTTCTTTTCTGCCCTAAATTTAAAGAAATAATATTTAAATTTTCGTATGCAGCAACTCTGACATTGTAGAAGCTTTAACATTAGCACAACATTATTTAGCAGGTTGCTGCTAAGAACGGCTGGCAAAGTTTTCTCTCTGTGCAATTTGTTGTTAAAACCGAGTTTGGCCAAAAACATTTTTTTTTAAACTAACTTGCAACTTGTTTCAATTGATTATATGCTGCACTAAATTTTGTGCTGTTACAATTTTTTGTTATTAAGAATTACACGATTTTTATTTGAACCAATTTGATTTCTAAACAACTATTCATTTTTAGATTCGTAATATGTATTAGAAAAGCTCATTTAAAAATAATTTACAATGTGTGTTTTAAAGCGCATTGACAAATTCTTAGTTTAAATAAAGAAACAACTTTGTAAAATTTGTCATATAAGTGTTATCATAATTAGATAAGAGTAACAAATACACTTATTTCTATGAGATATTATTTTATTGCACAAACTGTATTAAGACGTGAATCAATAGGTGCGAGTTCGGTAAAGTTGAAATAAATAAATTTACTCTCAGCAGGAGACAAAAACGCCTAAGATAATAACAAATGTACTTTATATTTTAATTCGAATTAAGCTGAAACATAAATATAATTTTTCCAATATATTCTTATTTTCAGAACGTTTTAATGAAACAATATTTGACGCGTTGCCAACATATCTGCTGAATATCTGCGAAGTGTGCGGTAGTTCCCAATGTCCATATTGCTCCATTTACAATACAGGATGGCGGACTTCAATGTCAGTTTCGTTATTAGTGTTTAGTGTGTTTATATACGTAATGCGCTGTCGTATGTATGGTTTTTTAAATACAGTAAACTCAATGGGTGGTTAGAAATGTTGGAGTAGTAGATAAAGTTTAGTATTTTTTTTTTTAAATAAGTAAAAAGTCAGAATTTTCATTAAACAAGAAACGAAATCTCGTAAAGGAAATTAAAACTTAATTCGAATATACTAAATATTTAAAAAAAAAACAAATTATATCCGTCCAAGTGTAGTGTTTATACTAAAGAATACAAGTTTTTTTATTTTTTTATATTTTTTTATAATATATATATATATATATATATATATATATATATATATATATATCCTACTTGTTCTTCTAAAGGTTCAACTGAAAATTTTCATATTTCACAATATTTCTATAGACTGTGATCATGTGAAAATCCTAGATCATATTCTCTACTCATTCCAAAACAAAAAAAAATTTGCCTCTACTAAAAACTATAAATTTTGAATGGGCTTTCTTTTAGGGGAACAAGTGCGATATGTATATTTTTACTAATTTATTGTTAAGTTAATAAAATTAAAAATCTCAGTGTACAAATAAAAATACCAACAACCAATAAGACAAATTAAATCGTCATTGTATAAAACAATTTCTATTGATTTAAAATTTTACAAAAAAAAATAAGCTTTACAAAACAAAAGAAAAAAAAAGTTTTATAAAAATCATTTATAACACACTAAGTGTGTTTTTACAAATACTTCTTAAAAATGATTTGTCTCAAAATACATTATAAACCTAAAGTGTCTTACTATGCATGTTAAATATCAAACGCGAAAATGCCTTAGATTTTAGAAATCATATCAGTCAGTCAGTATACATGTTTGAATTCCATCTGTTATTACAAAATCTCCTTTCGTATCTGTTAATTTTTTAATAACATATTACTTTATCTATTCAACGAGATTTATTTTCTTTTTTTATTACATTTTCTCTTACCAGTAATTTAGTTCATAAGTAAAAAGAAAAAAATTATATAATAATAGAAAAGAAATCCATCCAAAAGAATTTGCATGTAGTGAAATGTTATTATGTTATAATCTTCATTTTCATATTTATACTGTATTTATAATTAAATGAGAAAATATATACAAATAATTGAAATCCGTCCTCTTTTATATGTACATGTATATATAGTACATACATATTTATGTATACATGCAAAACAAAATGTTTATAAGTAATTAAATAATAACTTTTTATATGTAAAACTTAACGAAAAACTGGTTTTAATAATATATTTTTTTCTCATTAAATTTAATGGCTTATCGCTGATCTTTGCGAGTGGACCGAAATAGTTAAAAAAAACATAATCGAATGTATAGGAAACAGTAAGTAGAAACGAACAAACTTTAGTATTTTTTAGCTCTTATATGTTTAGGAAATCATGTTGAAACCATCCGCCAGGCGTTGATACAAGTGAAGGGAAAAAGGGATAGTTCTCCCCAACTCTAATAAAATGACTTCATACTTTTTCAAGACTTTTAATGTTCCATTAAACTTTTTGTAATAGAGCTAACACTATTTATTAATATTAGAATAATATACCATTCCTTACAGCAAAAAATATATTTCTAACGATATCCGTCTACATCATTATTGTCTTCAATTACTCAGCTTGATTACGATTGGCGTTTCTCGTCTTGAAATTCGACAATTTGTTTTTAATCTATTACAAATTTTCGAATTTGAAAGGTGAAATCACCCATCGTAATCAGGCTGACTGCCTGTTGCAACTAAAAGTAAGAAAACAGTTAATTTTTTCGTCACCTACTGTAAGTACATATTTAAAAAAAAAATTGTTTCATATCTATCTACTTGCCAGCATTTAATTGGCTTTTACACCAAATTATTGGCAACCTTCAATTTTACTTTTGAAAAAATCTCAGACTTCTTAGCTTATTAACGGACTTTCCTATTCTAATTTTTTACAGCCCTTATCCCTACACACCTGCGATTAGTTAGTTACTTAAACATTCTTACTTTCCTTATAAAAAGGCAGTTAATAAGGCAAAAATAAAAATAGGCAAAGGTCTTACAGTTTGGATATACTCACATTTCATTGGCTGTTACATGATATAATCGTAGACTTCAACCTTTTTAGTATGCCTGCATTTCATTGGTTAAAGTCTACTATTGAGTTGGTGTAACAGCCAATGAAAGGCAATCATATCCCTATATACATACAAATGTTTAACCCACCAATAAATGAAGAAAGCATGTTGGTATTTAGTATTATTTCCAAATTTATGAAGATTCTTGTTCATTGGTAAAGCCATTGAGATATCTAAGTATTTATCTGTTATTATTATTTAATTCAAAAATCAATTCTTAGACTAAATATACATATCTAAATGGGCATCATATCTATATTGGAGGGGTTATTTGAAGTTTTATCAGTTTGGGAAAGCTGCCCACAGTGTTGTCAATTCTTCGGTTTTTATAATCGTTCCAATAAAATTAATTTATTTTTTTTTTGTTGTTCGAGCAGGGGAATAATTTAGAATCTTATTCAGTTTGGGCAAATCATTAGATAATCATCCAGTTGTTTAAGATACATACAATAATGAAGAAAAAATATACATAAACCAATACGTAATTTATTTGTATTGGATTTTATTTTTTTCTTTTGCCTTGAAGACGATTTCATTGTTTTCCAAACAAACACTAACTATATGAAGGTAGTAAAATAAAATATACACATTCATATCTAATAAGTTTTTATTTAATATAATTTTTCGTCTCACTGTTATGATGCAACACTACTAATTAAGTAGCTTAATGTTTGCCCTTGAAAGCGAAGAAAAATAACTTTTGACTATTTTTCATATTTATCTACCAACAAAATAATTTTTTTTTCGTAGAACTGATGTTGCTTAATAATTGCGCCATGGTCACTGTACGTGAAATTCTTTTACCAATATCAGGTCCTGACACAAAACCTAAAGACCATCAATATAATAAAATTTGTTCAGTTTTTAATCTAATTCTTAGGATTTTATATTAGAGTTTTATATCAAACTATGCAAAATGACAAAGTCCAAATTTAATTTTTATATGAGAACAAATAATTTTTATTGAATAATTATTATGTTAGTTAATGAATAAACTGTATGTGTTATATATCGTTGAAATATTAAGCATTGGGGAAGAGATATCATAACTTGAGTTTTAGTGGTAGCAATGTATTGGTAATAATATTAATTATATATGTATGTATGTTAATTTTAAAATTCATTTTTATTATATATTTCGTATATCGTGTTTCTATTATTTTATTCGTCTTTTTCGATAGTATTCAAATCTTTTTACTGAATATTAATTTGCCGACGATGACGACGAAGATGAAGCTGGGATCGATGTTGGTAAAGCTTGCAAGACTTCCTCTATAAACGATTGAGGATTTTCAATCTCACCAAAAAGGCCTATTCATATATATTATAAATAAAAAAGAATATAGATATAAACATGTACTTGGAAATTATTTTGTTTGTATACTTACCGGCTACATCACAAAATTCTTCAAACGATGTACAAGGCAAAAAGTCAACAGTAAAAGTTTCCAATATAACATCAGTGTGTTTTAACATATTTTCATCGTTTTTCCTGATGTAGTTGAACAAAGAAATTGACCAATCCTCTTCTTTGGGAGTAGAAACAGTCTTAAAAAGTGTGCAGTAAATCAGATCTAAAATAGCCCACATCATAAGGAATGGCTTGTATACACTGTATTCTTTTTCTTTTCTATCGGCAGGAGCCAATAGAGCCTTACATACCACCGAAGGTGATATATGACGAGCTTGAGCAATTGCTATGAGGCGTTTTAAATGCGCCAAGCGATGTTTCTGCCAAGTTTCATGGGAGTGTAAGGCTAGTGACACTGTTAGCATGTATAGTGGTCCCTCTACTTCATAACCACATTCGAGCCATTTCTCTGAGGGCGCAGCAGTAAGATATGTTAGCAAAGTTTTACTGTCACGGGCCGCCGATCGTGAAGAGAGTAACAAATAGACCGCATAGAAAAGTAAGTAGGGCACAAAATGCATGTTTGACTGAGGCCCACCGCCACCAGCATCTTCGTGAAAGCTTCTTTCCCAAGCGAAACGCATCAATAACAATTTCAGATCATGAACGCTATTGGTATAAGAAATGTCGCACCGCTGAGTACTCTCTTGCATGTAACTGGCATGCCGAGTCATGCAGCCAGAGAAGGCAGCTTCTGAAACATCTGGACCCCAAAGTGGTAGCAAACCATTACAACGTGTATTTGCATTTTGTAAACTGGCTCGTTCCCATTCATCACGACCGCGTGCAGATCTAATTGCTGATGTATGACAATCTACATGAACCACATTGAAATGTGTAACAGTAGAATAACCAATAGTTTTGCGTGACTTCAATTCAAACTCTTCAACATTGCACCGCTTGGTGAATGTATAAATACCCAATACTTTTGCTGGTTGGCAGGCATAGCCTTCACGGCAAATGAAGCATGTTAAACCGGTTTCATCACGCAACTTTTCAATTTTTTGCAATATAGAACCTTTAGCGGTAACCTGGCCTTTTTCATTCGTCCTCATGCCTAAAGCATCAAGTTGTTTCTCTCTAGTCGCCATAGCCAAACGTTTCTTTTCGGCTCGTGTAAAGTCCCTCACTTCCTGTACGCGAGCAGCAGTAGCAACGTCCGTACAGAGCGCCTCCAAAAGATTTTCGGCCAAACTGCCAACATGTTCATCGGACGACACCTGTTCTAGGCGATGTATTATGGGTATGATATCTTTACTAATGGCCAGTTGTGTAGCTTCATGTTTGGTTGCTAAGCCGGTAAGGAATCTTAAAATATATTTCAGGGATGGTCGCGATATAAACTCTTTCAATTCGTCGGAATCGGTTCGCAACAAAGTGGGTTTAACACATGGAGCATAGCGTGTAACATAATCAATTGCCTTTTCAACTATGCCCAAGCCAATAATATAATCTTTCAAAGTACCGCCTATGCAGTTGTGTTCGATTTGATTGGTCAGCACGCAAAACAATTCAAGTTTAAATTCTTCTTCAGCGGTGCGTTCTGCATCGAATTTATCAAAATCTAAAACCTCTTTGAAGCAGAAGCACAATAAAGCCATTTTAACTTCATTTCCATAAACTAGAGCTGCTAAGACGCGTATAAGATGTCTGAGTACCGAAGGATTGTTCCGTACATTTTGACATTCAGTACAAGCAATAAGAGCAATTACATACTCGGGGCCACCAAAGGTCAAAGAGAATTGTAAGAAGGAATCTAAAGTGTCACTGGCTGCCTTTGATAATATGGTTTCCATAATTTCCAATAATTGTTCAGTGACCGAAGACTGCAAAGAGTCGGCCTCGGATTCTAGGCACTTTTGTAAAACTTTTAATAGAGTATTAATTGCCCCCAACTCTGGTTGACATAAAACTTCTTGGCATCGCCTGACTTTAACGCATATTAAGAACAATTTTGAAAGTACTTGTATTAATTCTCTTGATCTAGTTATGTTTTGCAAACTGCCTATTCGATCTAACATCACTTTAAGACCATTACAATCGGCCAAAACGTATGCAAGATGATAAAGCTGTTCATTGTCGACTTCCTCTTGCGACTTATTATTAAGAGTCTCCACAAACTCTTCAGTTGCATCACCCAATAGACCACGCATACGATAGACAATACGCATGGCATCACGTTCACCTCCCTCAGCTAACCAGATTTTCTTGTACACATCTTTGACGGGCAAATCCAAACTAATAATTTTATTATTAACCAATAGTTCCATGCCATTGTCATCTTCCAGCAAAGCAATTAGTTCACAATCGGTACAAATTTTATTTTTTATATCACGCATTAAGGGGCCCAAACCCTGTTCAGTAGAAGGATATGGATTACCCAACATGCGGCCTTGTAAAAAGTCTTCTTGCTGCGGATCTTTTTCTAGAGTCATAAAGAATTCTGACTCATCATTTTCTTCGGGATGTATGATGGAATATAACCTTTCAAATATAAAGACTGGGGTTTTTATATCCTTCATTGGCGTCTTTTCCACTGTGTCTATTAAAATTTCCATAAAGGCCCGCGTTTCTTCTTCCGTACCACTTGTCATTTCCTCTAACATTTCTAAGAGCTTTTCTTGAGCGTCATCTATGAGACGAGTTCTTTGTACCACTAACTTACGTAAAGACAAGTAGCCCTCTAACACTGGACCCAAAAGCCGTGTTTTGTAAACTTGTCTTATTTGTGGATTTTCCAAAAACAAGGCCAAAAGTTCAACAAACTGTCTTAAAGCATAACCTTGAGAGAGGTCAGATGATAGTGTAGTTTCTTCCAAGCGATGAATTTTTTGTATTTCCTCAGCCAATAACTGAGAGATTTCTAATAGAACTCCCTTTAAGACCAGGTATTGTCGCCAAGGTGTATCTACTGCCAATAGACGATAGAGTGACAAGAAATCAGTGCTAGCCTCACCAGCTTCACCCACGTATTTTAAGAAGGAAGTGAGTAGATTTAAAATTTCCCTCTTTCTATCGTGTGTCCTGCTTAGAACAGTAATCAGAGTACATACCAGTGGCCGGCGGAATCTTGAGTTGTTATTAAACAGTATGGGCTGCAACCAAGTGGCTGTAAGTTTTAGTGGCTTAAGGGGCTTGCCAATATTTAGCACTTTTAAGCGCCATTTTTGACCATACTTTTCATGCAAATACTTGGTTCTTGATTGTTTCTTACGATTTTCCCTACTTTCGATTGACGCTGCAGACGATGGCGTATTATTGGGAGGTTCTTGTGAAGATTGCCTTTCAGCTGGTTTGTTTATAATTTGTTGTTCGGAGGATTGCACAGATTGTAGTACGGCTGCCAATATATTTTCATCTTGTAAAGAACTTTGAGCAGCCGCTGCCACAAACGCCTTGTAGCTCTTGCTTTGATCTTTAACAGTACTTGTAGGCATTCTCGATTTCCAGGCTTCAAACGAATGTTGCGGTTCATTTTGCAGCCATTTTTGAAAATCAACACTCAATCCTTCAATACAATTGATGGAGGACAAAGACGAAGGACTCAAGTCTCGGTTGAGTTTTGTCGAGGGTATAGTTGGTGATATTAGTTTTAGCATAATGTGCAAACATGGTTGTATAACAGAATACGCAGGACCTCGTGGGCAGCGACAAGTATCCAAAAATAATCCAAACACAATTTTTAGTTTTTGTTCCCAACAAAAGTCATCCTGGGATATTAAAACCCTTAGCAACTCCATTTCATGGAAAATGGCTGAATCTATATTTGATAATGGTATAGATCCAAACAAAGCTGATTTCACTCTTTCGTTTATGAGTTCGAGAAGATTCAAACAGGCATCCTTGTTGTTTTTTGTTAATAACACCAATAAATTACGAACTTCATCTTGTATTTGAATAGTACCTCTACGCAGGTTGTGTTGAGCCAATTCTTCTACCAGTCCTTGACTATAAAGTACTAAACGGCAATCATAATTTGATGCCATGGCCCGCAATAAAGTCAAACATTGTTCGGTCGAAGCCAATGCACAACCGTAGCATTTGTTAATATTAAAATGATCTCTCTTATCGGGAGAATGGGGCAAGTTAGTCTGATCCATTTGGCTACGATCGTAGGCCACCAATTCACTGCGACATGCCTTAACTTTTTGCACTATCTTTGACAATTCTTCGAAGGAGGAACGTGACTCAACACAGTATTTTTGAGCCAAGAATTGTATAATTTTATTTACTTGGGAAGTGCTATGAATGGTTCCCAAACTTTCGTCCATTAAACGATCCGATGAACCATGTTCAGCATACTTTTGTAGAAGCAACTCTAACATTTGTTTGTTAGCCAATAGTTGGCGATAAATTCGATCTGCACGCTCTAGAGATGAATGTATTATCTGTACTGTCTTGGCTCTGTCTTCGGCAGATTCTATAGGGTCAACGGCACAACAAACGCGGCCATAAATGCTAAAATCGAATTTAGCATACTTGCAAAATCCACATGAATGGCAAAGGAAAGGATCTTTTTCATCGTAATTTATAGCACGACATTTGTGACACTGAAAAACATTTTCTCCACAATTATTACACACTCCAGGGTACGAAGCTACGGCGGCACTGCAGCGCGGACATTGCAGATTTTCAGATGAACCGGTCACAGTCTCATAAAAATCAGCATATTCAATCATTAAATTGCAAGCGGTGATGGGAAGAGGAAAATCGACTTTCACTTCTGTTTGGCCCGATTGCAAAGTAACAGTTCTGGCTTTATGCCACATTGCCGGTTTATTCTTTAATTCAACAACTGCTTGTACACTTCGATTGTTATAGTATATATTAATAGTTCTAACCATTTTGGTTCGTTTCAAATCAGCAATGCGCACAATCAATTTAGAAATGGTATGGCATTGAACCAATTTTACAATCATTGTGCAAGTGGTAAATTTCGAATCTGACTTAATAGAAGGCAATTTTATATTGCCCATAGGAACCTCTGGATTATTGCAAACCAAACATGGCTCTGATTCCAAATAATAACCGTTCATTTGTAGAATTTGCTCTAATGCAGTATATATTGAAGCATTAGGATGTTTGCTTAACAAATCATTTTGTTGTCTCAATACCTCAACGGCTTTCTCTGTGAATTCCGGCAATCTTTCCGCTATGCCCTTTGTACTTAAGGTTAAAAAGCCCAGAATATCAACGAATTGAGCTGTTCTACGGCCGAATTGTGGTACTAATGGCCACATATTCCACAATATGTTAATTAACTTTTCCTTTTGCTTATCGTTAGAGTAATCATAGATGGCATAAATCAATGAATGAGCCTGCCATCTAATAGACGTAATGTTGGTTTCTAGCAAAAAGATGCGAACAAATTTATTTAACAAAGCATCTGATACATAACGGAAAATCTGATGAACAAATGTTGTGCAATGGGTTGCATCGAATTTTGAATCGAATGACATTTCAATTTCTTCGGATTTGTCACGATCTGAACGGAGTTTAGCACCCGTTCCTGTTGATGTTGCTGTCGATACATTTGCTGACTCGGATTGTTGCTGTTGCTTAACAGCTTGTATATTATTGCACAAAGCTGCTTGTAATAATTGTAGAATTATAGGTGACACACCATCATCTAACTGGTAACAAGCAATCTCAATAAGTACGGGTATGACATCTTCGTGAATAAGACAGAACTTTTGCCAATTTCCTGTACGTATTTGGCTAATTTCTTGACATGTTCTCAAGTGTTCTGTTAGTTCAACTAAGGAATCATAGCTAAGAACTGGTATTGCTTGATTACTTAGAACCATATTCTGAAATTAAAAAGTTTTATGATGCAAAATATTACATTGAATTATATACTAAAGAGCTAAAGAACATTATAAAAGTTTTCCAAATTTATGTAGAGACGGCGTCATGTGAAAGGATCTAAATCACGTAATTGCAAATTTATAGAAGCTAGAAACAAATTAGAATTACAAATATAGAAATATACAACTTATAATCTACATCAACATTGCCCATATTCTGAAAAGCGAAAATGTGACCAATGTGACTTTTTGAAACCGCCGGTGTATAGTTGACACGGTGAAATATCATGCAAACTCAATGCGAAAATTGGCTAAGGTACAATTTGGAAGTACATTTTTTGGAGGGGAACTATTTATTATATACTACTTATACTTACTTTTGTATTGTAAAGACTACATAAATCTTTGACGTAATTAAAGTGTACATCCAGCGAATGTCCATCACGGAACATGCGGAATTTCTCCTTATTGCCACAAATATACATTAGCAGTTTGCGTACTTGTCTTCTTAATAGAGCATTTAAATTCAGCATCATGTATTCACATAAGGTATAAGTCATATTTTCACAATAATTATGATACCAATCATAAGTGCCAGGATGTGTTGCAGACAGACGTAAAATTTGATAAGGTAATCGTACCGAAATCTCGGTTAACAGAGCATCATACGATTCAAAAATATCGGGATAGTTTTTTAAATAGTTGTGAGGAATCAATGTAGACAAATCTGGTTTAGGACCATGACGAGCTGGTTTTAACAAACTATTTTGAGATGGTGTTACCGCTGAGCTAGTAACAATTGGTGTACTAACACTGTTACCATTTCCACTAGCGATTGCGCTCACTACACCGCTTGGAACATTGCCACCATTCTCATTGGAAACTCGTTTCCAGTGTTGAAGCAATGATTCCATAACGACCAAGCAGAAAGTGAACGCACCATTGTTGCTTAATATACTAGCCGTCGTACTGGCAACAAAGGAGGCGTTATCTTTGAATTGGTGTGGGGGCGACGTAGTACCAGCTTGTTTCGATTTTGTTTTACCCATTAAAACACCGAACAAGGAGAGTAAGGCCAGGCGTACTTCATTTTTAAGACTTTTGTCTTTCATCTAAGATTTAAATAATCATTGTGAGAAGAAAATATTTCATGTATAATTTAAAAGTATTTTACCTTTGAAGCATTTGAAATGGAGTCCATTTCCAGATATTCAACTAAGGCGGTTAACAGATCATTCAGTATTTTCTGATCACGTTCATTGTTGCCATTTAAGTCTGTCGTCAACATAAGAATTACTTGGATTAATGGTATGGCTTGTAAACCATTACACTCGTCAAGTGTTGTTATATTCGAAATAATACTTTCCAAAATAGCAATTCTGTAATGAAAGATTAATTAAAAGAATTATAATTTTTAATTTGGTGGAGATTAAGTTAGTACCTTAAGTCATGCAATTTGGCTAGTTTTTCGTCTTCAGTAGCATCGTTCTCTTCGGTTTCATTACTTTGACTGGCTTCTAATGCGGCACGGCTTGTTGTTGGCATTTCTACGACAGCAGTACTTGAAAGGGAACCGCCGATAGCAGCTTTATTGCCACTGATGCCACTTGTTAAACTAGTACTGGCACGAGGTGGTGAAGCCGTAGCACCGCCATCGCCATATGTACTGCTACGTCCTGAAGTTCCTCCAATTGATTCAACGCCACTGCCACCGCTTTCTGAGCCACCGCTACCTACTGGTTCTGCGGGTGAGGTTCTTAGGGTTGAACCATCAGTAGCAACATTAGAACCTTCGTCATCAGAACCTGCTGTAGATGAAGCAGCAGCAACGCTACCACTACCCTCACCAGCTCCGCCGCTAACTTGTAGTTGTTGTTGGGCGTTTTGCAGCTGAATGGCGGCATTGCGCATACCTTGAAGATTTGAAAGACCCTGTTGTAAATGTTGTAAGCCAGGCTCTGCGCCTGGCTCATCGTGTTGCTGTAGACTTAAAGCTAAAGCTATATCCATTATTGCCTCGTCGTCGGCATCTTGTTGTAACCCAAGTAATTGTGGAAAACCGCCACCCATAAAAGCTTCTAAGGGATCCACCATAACATTAGGATCATTAGCAACCGCTCCTGAAACAGCAACATAGTCTGAACTACTACTACGCTGCACAGATAAAGGTGTCGATGACGAGCCAACAGTTACGACAGGATTAACAATACCGGCAGCTTCGTCTAAAGCATCGTCATCATTGTTGATCACAGAACCCACTATTGCTCGCGCTGTACATGTTGTTGTGGATAGAGCTGGTGGAGTGGGTGTCGAACAAACAGGTGGTGTTATAATTGCAACTTTGCGCCTTTTGGCTCTTGGGCTCAATAGCAAAATTATAGCTTCTTTAGCACTATGCGATATAACACAAGATTCATTCTTCAAAAGAGCTATAAACAATATAGTAACACGTTCTACTTGGCTGATGTCGGCCAAAGCAAAAGCATGCATTATTTCCACCAAACAATGGACGATGGTTTCAGTATGTGACAAACCTTGTCTAACTATTGACGTTGGTTCATCGATTTGTGGTGTAATTTCAAAAAGTCTTTCAACAAATTCCATCAAATCGGAGATAATTTCAAACTTATTATCGAGACAAATTTTTGTTAAACTATATGGTCTAGCGGTAGCAATTCCGCGTACCATTAAGACTAAACGATAAAAAGCTTCGGGATCTATATCTCGTAAGCTATCACGGGAGTCCAGTTTATTTTTTAAGACCTATAAATTATAAAATCTAGGCGTAAAGCTATGTTTGATGTAAATTCAATCCTTAAATTCTTACCTGTAACTCATTATAGACATACACTAACATTTCATAATCCTTATAATTGTGGTATGCTTGACGATTACCGAATAATGTAGCCAAAACAAAGCGAGACTGTACTTGAATTTGACTTGCTGTTGGGAACAGTAGCAACGAGGTAGCAGTCTTTGTAGCCTTTTGTTTAATCGCAGGCGATATAACAGCATTATTTCCATGAGCCAAAAGACTCAGCGAACAGTCCAAAACTTCTAAAAGTTGGGTGACCATTTTGTCAAGTTGTGTTATAAAATTATATCCTTCATAGGTGGTCGTTGAAGAAGCTATTGTGCCATAGGTAATCGGTGCAGTACCTGCGGCAACTGCAGCATTTGTAGAGCTTTGTGCGCCAGTCACTTCTTCAGTTTCATCCGGCCAACCAAGAAGATCTTTGGACTTGCCATAAACTTCAATGGAGTCCAACATACTAACATTTTCAGGATCTCGAGATTTGCCAAAAACGACTTTCAAACATTTGTCCGATTGTAAGATTTCCTCCCTAGTCAATGGTATGTCAAACCAGCGAGCTCTTCGTACTGTTGTGGGTATAGTTCTGCCCAAAATTGTAACATTTTGTGGCGCACGTTGGGGATCTTGAGTACCTAGCAAGACGCGTATACCCACAATTACCATATTAGGGTCAGTATTGTAAACTTCCAAAGTAAAACCAGTAGTTTTTGTTGAGGCAACAAACATTCCGTTTGAGAATAGGCGGGTTTTAAGTTTTTGCTTGTTGTAAATCTGCAGCAGATCATTACCACCAAAATCTACATCGGGCATCATAGTACAATGCTCAAAGAAATCAATGGGGAATATTGGACTTCCGTTGGGACCAGTTGTTTTCTGTTGATGGCTCGATTTACGTTTGGATTTTTTTGCATTATTACTAGGGCAAGGTGACCTATTGCTTAAACTACTAGTATACAATTGATTGCTTAACGGCTGTACTTGAGGCGACAACCAAAACGAGGTTGTTTCCTGATGAGCAGTGAAAATTCTTAAACTGCCATCTTCACACAGTAGTATAAGAGTGGTCTTTTCAACTCCCGCCACAGTGTGACGTATAGCAACCATATCCATTATGCGTGATTTAGATGATTGAGCCTTGATCTCCTGCATTATTATGCGATCGGGAGTAAACATGAATATTACTGGATTATTTGACGTCTGCATCATTGCGCATATTAGACCAGGATGTCCAGAAATCTCGGTCCATTGACACAAAGGCTGTGGTGGACCCTTAGACGAATTTTTAGATACTGCTGATGTTTGCAAATGTGTTATAGATTTAACTCCTTTGTTAACATCTGTTAAGGGTGCCACAAAACTTCTACCCACAGAATAACTGAAGAAAAGCATTTGCAAAGTGTGTGAATAGTATATGGAAACACCTCCTCCACCAACTTGACCATTGACATCTCTTATTTGTGTGTGATTTAATTCCAGCGTATTGGTAACATAGAAGTCGCCATGTTTAGCTAACGATTGATCATCCAATTTTTGATAATAAATATAACCGGAAGATGCAATTATCAGCATATAGAAGACACCATCTTGAAAGATGAAACAACAATCGCGTATTTTACCAACTGCCACCAAGAAATAGTATTTCGGACTATACGCGTCTTCAGATAATTCATAGATTTTAACATTATCGGCAGTTACCAAAGCTAACATTGTCTGTGAACCGGGCAACCAGAGAGCCTTTTTTATAAAATTACCATTTTCCAATTGAGGTGTCAACACAATGTGATCACTTGTGGCTGCTGTTGAAGTAAACGTTAAAATGTGACATTCTTTTAGGCCACAAACTGCTAAGTAGTCCTCATTTGCCGGATTTGCAGCCAGAGATAAAACAGTACATGGTATGGGTGCCGACGACAGCTGAGTCAAAGTCAATTTACGCTTAGCAGCATCGGCCTGCTTTAGCAAAGCCGACAATTGAAGTATCGTTACTTTACCCTTTTCATGTGAAACAGCTAAATGTTGCCGTTTTCCATATGGCGATGATAGGCAGCATAAGGCAACTCTTCTCACTAGACCTGAAGATAATAGCTGTTTAATAGTCTGACCCTGATCTCCTGAGTAACTCATGCGCACATTTTCAAAAGCGCCTTCCTGAGAGCCCAGTGTTGGCTGCATTAACTGATCGGTATGTTGGAAGGTTTGTTCGCCCATATGAAGACGTAGCAATGCTGCCTTCGCTCTTTTATGACACCCAACTATGGAAAACAAATCACAATTTTCTTTTATAGCTGGCATTAGCACGTCGAAGAAATCAAGTATGCATTTCACTATAACTGTCCATTGTTCGGCATTTTGTAAATTTTCTTTTGAAGATTCCAAAAGTTTTGACAGAAAAGAGATACGTTCATTTGTTAGAGAAGATGAAGCCAGGAAATTCGCTCCACCATTTTGTGTGCTTTGCGTGTTTTGACCTTGTTGTTGTGATGAGAGGCAGCTTTGAGATGGTGATGTTTGAGAATGTTTAGACTGTGAAAAAATTGACGAATTGTTGTAGCTTGATGAGGAGGATGCATAATCATGTTGCTGTCTATTTTCTAAGCTTGTTAAGCCCGTCGCTAAACGTCTACGTAGGGCCTGGCACGAATTATCTTCTTTTGCACCACAATCACAAAAGAAGTTGCCATATTTAGCATAGCTGACATCGTGACCTTTATGACATACTCTAGCGCATACGGAGCAAACACCGACGGTGTTTACCATATTGCAGGTATGGCAATGATACCAGTGTTGATTCATAAACTCTTTTTGTGTTAAAGAAAATGTACACAATTTATTGTTGAGGCTGTCCTCATCAGAATCTTCCACAAATGAGTCTTCGTCTCCTTGTTGATCATTGGCCAACTCATCCATTAAATCTTCTAAGTCCGTTTGTATATCATCATCCCAAGGAGGCTGCTGTTGATTCTTACTGCCACGGAAGCCTATACTTTGTAACAGCTCATGTAAGTATCTCAGTAGAGCATTTATATTTTCCAGTAAGTTCGAAGGCATTATCAACGAAGTTGTTAAACTTTGAGCTTTCTCTAATACCTGTAACTTTGTAATCTCTAGCCACATAATGGTAGCATTAAATAAAGTTAAATGCCCCTTGCCTTGGGCACAGTCCGCCAAACATATCATTATTTGTAAAATGTCGGAAAAGTCATTGAATTCATGCGGTGAGGGTGTAATTAAAGATTGACCTAATTGCAACAGTGACTGAAACAGCAACATGGCTACTCCATTCGGACTACCTTTACCATCCTGTACGATGTGTTTTATAACAGTAAGCAATAAGCAACCGTTGCGTTCTGACTGCGGTTGTTGCGCCAACTGATCATCTTGTGTTGAAATGGGCTCAGATTGATTTGTGGCCATGAAACTATTACCTGGAGTGGGCGGTTGGGGCCACAGACTAAGGGATTGAACAGTCTGTAAACTACTTTGTTGGGCCGCTGGTTGTGCAGCAGTTCCTGTGGCATTATCATCATCTATATCCATGGCCTCGGCATTATCCAATGCGGACGATTGATTTCCCAACTGTTCCGATAAACTAGGTATTGCTGAATTAGTGGCCATATTTGTAGGCGTCTGCGCATTACTGGAAGGCGTACTAGAAGCAGTAGCTGCTACTCCTGCACCCATTGTAGTGGGTTGTTTTTCTATTTGCGTGTCTAATTGCTGAGATGAGCTTTGCGTGCTTTGTGGGCCATAAATTATATGAGTTAACCACAACTTTATACGCTGTTGTTCTACATTGGACAATTCGGCAAAACATTGTGTCAGCTCTTCTAAGGGGAAAAATGTGTCAGTCTGTTGAGATGTTTGGAATAGTTTCTCTATAAATTGTAACAATTTGCGAGCATACAACATGGACAAATTGGTGCCGGTAAATGATAACAATAATTCTGACAAACTGGGAGGCTTACTGCCGTCATTAGGATTTTGTGTAAAGAATTCTCTGATGGCCTTAACACCCATTGGTTTTTCTAACATTTGGGTCATTGATTTAATCACTGCAAATAGTAGTGATTCATTAAAAATTACACTTTGACTAGCAGACGCGGATGAGTTCCTCATTTCTTCTGCATATTCGATGAGAAAGTGGTAATGGTGTTTCAATAGATATTTATAAGACATTAATTGTTGTTGGTCCTGACCCTGCTCCACTCCTTTCATTAGAGTCTGCCAGCAACTATCACTTATATCGTAAACATATTCCATGCGAGC
Source organism: Linnaemya vulpina (assembly GCA_963675445.1). Lineage (NCBI taxonomy): Eukaryota > Metazoa > Arthropoda > Insecta > Diptera > Tachinidae > Linnaemya > Linnaemya vulpina. The sequence continues at coordinate 105,473,565 of OY776276.1, forward strand.
ATCCATCATAGTCTCAATTATAATAGGTTTTAATTGATTTTCTATAAATGTTTTGGACTCTGCATCTTGTTGGCTGTTCTGTTGACTAGACATCAATAGCAAATTCATTAAGCTAAATAAACTCTTTAAGCAATGTTTAAAAGAATTCAAAGTGGAATAGTAATTATCATGTGTCAGCTCTTTAATATGGGCCTCTATAACCGATAGAGTATATTCTTCTACCGGATACTGTAGTGTACTTAAGTTATCTGATACTGCTAAGAACTCAGTCCAGTTTTCTGTAATGACTTCTTTATTTTTATTGTCCAACAGTTTCAAAAACTGTTCACTCAATTCTGAACAATAGGCATTTTTTGAGTTTACAATGCATAGTATGCTTTCCAATATATTACTCGGTGTGAAGTGGGCCATCGGCAATATTTGTACCATTTTATGCCTGATAATGTCCCTTAAACTTTTAAATGTACTATCCAACAATTGTAATAATTCCCTGCTAGATTGTTGTGTTTCTTGAAGGGCCAAAGAATTAGTGTCACTCTCGCTCTTTTGTTCATTACTGTCAAACGACGTTGAAGTATACATTTCGTCAATATTAGAACCAGCAGCCGATATAGGGGAACTTGCTGAAGTAGTAGGACTAGCAGCAACAGTTGCGCTTGATGTCGAAGCTCTTTGGGGTTTAATACCTTCATTTTCAGACCAGACAACCGCATGCATATGTGATAGTAGAGCATCCAACAATATAATATACGATAAAGGAGGATTATCTATAAAATATATTTAAGATTCATCTAGCAATTAGTGTTTTTGAAATGAATATGCAGAAGATTTCTGTTATGATTTTCTTCACTGCAAAAATTTAACAATTAACTAGAATTACAAAAAATGTCTCTCCTGAGAGAAAATATTATTATTGGGCTAAGAAAAAAGAAATAACGTTCACATCTAAACCACAAATGTTAATGTTAAAACAATGTTCCCATATTCTTCAATATTAAATTCAAACCATACATATAAGTTTGAAAGTTTATTTTTGTAAATGGAAACATAATCCTTAGATCATTTGTCATGTCTTTCAAACTTTAGCCTATTAATTATAATTCAATTCGATATCATAAAAGTTGCTGTCTTAAGAAACAACAATTTAAAAAATTGTGCATAAAGTAAATAATCAAACGAAAGGAAAGGTATTTAAAATAATATATTATTGATTTGCTGTCTATAGTTCTCTATTTCATAATAAAATGTCTACAAAACTGCAAAAATACATATGAGATTATATATGAAAGTAGTTTCATAAAATTCGCAATACGCTAACATTTTGTTTTTTGCATATATTCGAAAAACATCAATATTTCTTTTATGTGAATACAAAATATTAAGTAATGTTTTCGTACGTAAATGTGATAGAACAAATATGTATAAATCACAATATATTCGCTATATATTATATATATATATATATATATATATATATATATATATATATATATATATATATATATATATATAATGCGTAATGCGTAATGATAGTGGCAACTCTGCATGTTAACATATAAAATCAATTGCGACAACTAATAATGAGCTTTCCACTTTTATGAAAATTTTCACAATATGTCAAATATTAAGACGAGTGAACCACAAGCAGTCTTGAATATACTTCAATTTAGTTTGAATTGTGTTGTGGATTAATTATTGAGCAATAATAATGGTTGATGTACATTTCATTAACTTGAAAAAATAAAATAAATATAACTTACTTTTATTAATGTGCTCGTTGCAGGTCTCTATCCCCGTTATTGTTTGTTTGAAAATGAAACGCACATCGATTACACGATCCGATATATTGTTCCACAATGTTTCTGCAAATTGTGTGTACATCCCTTGTTTAATTAAACTATTCACAATTAAATAGTGTGATGTAGGACAACGTATTGACCAAATAAGTGAATGTAAATTGGGCACTTTATCCAAATGGAGTTGTTCGACGTGAGTGGTGGATGGTGGCAAACCCAGCAATAATTTCCAACATATGCCGAAACAATAGCGTATAGCACACAAAGTATGCGTACTGTCTCTCGAATGCCACGATAATGTCATATCAGTTATACTTAGTATATCAATTAGCGCATCAACCAGCAGTGGATATTTAAGTTTGTCTGGCGTACACAATATGAAATTCCAAGCTAGGCCATCTAATTTAAAATCCTGAACTGCCGTAGAAGATGTAGAGTCATTAATAAGCGTTAGAGAATAGAAGGTGGGTCGAATGTCTAGAAAAAAAGATAGAAAATTTAAAATTTTGGTTTTATACAAAACTGGTTAAACGAGATAAACTCACTAGACATGCAATTTTTGCGAAACTCATCTTCTATGTCCTTGCGGCAGAAAGATGTTAGTTTTGTTTTATTATTCACAAGATCGGTAATTTTTTGATTTTCATGCATCGTGCTTATACTAAAAAGATTCCAACGCACTTGATCCAATAGTTCGGGTGGCGCATTGTACAAGTGTTTCATCAAATACTCCAAGAATAGTAGTAGACGTGATAATAACATCATTTGACTGTTACGAATGGGTTTTTCCGCAGATATGTCACGACAAACTTCGGCACAACGAATTACTCCTCCAGCTGTTAGCAAAAGAATAGATTTCTTTTGCATTAGATTCAAAGAATGATAAAGAAATAGTAACAGCTGGGCATGTTCCATATTTAAGTCCTCATAGTCTACATTAGTGGGTGGATTGGTAGAAGAGGTACCGCAAACTCCTTCCACTAAGGTGTTTATTAGGCGGTGCCATACTGAGAGGCAGGCGGCTTCCTTTTCTTGGGTTGGTTTTAAAAGCAAAATTTGAACCAGCACGGACAAAGAACTCGGATAAACTTGTAGCGGCCATGTATTAGTATCAGAAGACCACGGCGAAACTCCCAGATGTTGCAAAAGATTTGATTGCAATGATTCACTTAATAGAGAGGCTGATATTAAATTATGCAAATAACGACCTACTGCCCCAGAAAATCGTATCATGGCCGATTGCCATTTATTGCATGCAGCCGAATCGGTTTCCCCTCTAGCCGAATCCCTATCTAAATCTTTTAGAATGTTAGCCATTAGAAGCATTTGTTGGTCAGAAAGACCAGCTTTGACATATCGTTGCAAATAAGCATGTTTCTGTGAGAAAAATTGATCCATAAATGAAAAAATTTGTGCTGCCAAATCCAAGTATTCATGTGGTTCATCTAAAGCGGACACTAGATTCGATTTCTGACTTTCATTGTTGCGCTCCAAAGCTTCTGCCGTATTAGTGTCATCGTTTGATTCGGGCTGCAGAGTTTCTTTAAACCAGTGGCCCAAATAACTTTCACTATCATCCTCTTCGGAATTGTCCGAACATGAGAGAGTATCATTAAAATATGTAGTCGAATCAGAGTAACTAATAGGTTCGCACTCAGTACGATCTTTAGCATTGGACCGCTTTAAGTTGCAAGCTTTGCGATAAGTCACAGTAGCCAGGAACGTAAAGAGTTGATGTAAAGTGGCCGTATTTAGAACTCGCATTACTCTTTGTAACGTGGTGTAATTTTCTAAAATGTCAAAATTAGCTGGTTCCGGCAATACTATCGTGGTGGAAGTTTGCCCTCCCGTTGAATGCATTGCATCCGAAGAAGAAGTTGATTCAATTTTGAGATCTTCTATTAGTTCTGTTAAAAGTTTGATGCAATGATTAGCGATGGCTGCATTTAGAACACCAAAGCCTTGTTGAACTTTGAACAGATTAACTCTAGCCGAAGGTGTAGGTGGCGCTGCTTGTAAGTCAGAAGCTTTTGTTTTCGACTGCTTCATGTCATCCTTATTTATGCCCGCATTAGGGCTGCCTGACGCTCCTAAAGCACCTTGTATGCCACTAACTAGCAGCCAAGCTCCAAAACATAAATGATTTTGATAAATATGAGAACGTGCTGAGTTTTTAAACATTAAACCAATAGTAGTATAAATTTCTAAAGCTTTATCTACTATAAAACGAGCATTTTCTTCATTATCATCCGTATCTTTCGTAGATGATTGTGTGGAAGCCGAAGCCGTAGAACCTGCATTCGCCGGTGTTGATTGTTGTGCCTTTGTACTACTGGACGACGATGACATATTTAAAACACTGCTGGCTATTGAAGTCAAAACTGCACAGTATAATGCAGATATTGCGCACTTGGATAATTTTGCTATGCGGCTTGGTGAGAGTGGTAGTAGAACTGGTAAAGATAGAGCTTGTGCTAGAATTGATATATCCGTGACCATGTGGGTCAATGTGTTTTTAATTTGTGTAGCTTCAACCTGTGTTAAGGGCAGATACAAGGGTTTTCCAGCTAAGTTTGCGATGGTTTCCTGATATTTCAAACGGTAACGTGTTAATATCGGTAATGATGAACAAACATCCAATATTAATTCAGCTCCATTTAGTGACTGCAAATATGCTGTATTTGAAGCGGAGAAAATTTCCTACAAATATTGAAATAATAATAATATAACTAACAATAATTTCTGAATATTTGAAAAATTGAGGTTACCGAACAATCTGTTTGCTCTTCGCTAAGAGGAGCCCATGTTATTTTGCCTACTTCTAGTGGTGCTGTTAATTGCTGTATTATTATTGATGATAAATCTGAACGAGATCTTTTTATTTCGGATTTTGGTGAATCCTTGTCGCTAGCATTATTTCCAGTTCCAGTTGAACTACTAGTTGAAACAATGCTTTTGGTATTTTCGGGGTATTTACTTGATTTTAAAACTGCTGCCACCACATTATAATCAAATTGCAAAGTGTTTCCTCCACCACCGCTAGCGCTTGACACGGAGGCATTTGCACTGCCCGCATTCGATGCAGCATTAGCGCCATTTGTAGCAATTGGAGTGGTTGCTTTGCCTTCGCACAGGCTTTTTAGAGACGGCAATAACCATTTGATTTCGTATACGCTGACCTTACTCAAACGCAATATTATAAATCGTATAAGTATGGCACATGCCTCATGAATTTGTGGTAATTGCGTTTGCGATACTTAAGACGGGGGAAATGAAGAAGTATATTAAATTATAATACAAAAAAAAAACAGATATATTAAATCTGATTTTAAGAATAATGCTAAGTCCCGGTTCACACACTACATTTTTTGAAGCCTTATAATGAAGGCGATAGTTATATGCATCAATTTTATTCTGCCATAGAGTTGCGATACGGAGTTGATGTGTGTAAACCGGGACAAAGTAGGATTTTAAAATCTATTAATATATAAAAACAATTTCATGATTTTATGCCATCAAGTACTTTTTTAAACTGTTCTAAAATAATATGAAAATATCAAATTATGATTGAATAACACAATATTTAAATACCCCAACTCTTAAAATTCTTGATACAAATGAAAAATGTAATGAAACGTAATCCTTTTTATTAATTTTTATGATAAAAATATTTTAAAACTGTATAAAAAGAAAATTCAGTGAAAAATAAACTTGAATATAAAAGATCACCAAAGTCTTTCCAATTATGCAGGCCTATTACGAAAAACTCGTGAATAGAAATAACATACGATTTTAAAATCTCCCGGTTATTTCATGAAACTTGTCGAATAATTCAAAACAAAAATTTAAAACAAACGAAATAGAAAGAATAGAATCAAACAGGTTTGATGTAACGAGACCATTCGAAAACAAATAGAAAAAATAGAAACGAAGCAAATGTTTGATTCGTTTTTTTTCGAATGTTTTTTACATTTGCATGTTTTAATAAGAAAACAAAAATGATTCTAAAAAAACTCGAAACATAGAATTGACAATTGTCATTCGTTTGTTAGTTGGAAATAAATTTATAAGTAAGAATAACTATTGTTTAAATAAACATAAATATATGTATGAGATATTTTTTTGTTAAAAAAAATTTTAGTGTTGATTCATTTCACTATTTAATAGATTTTTACTCCAATTACATCACAATTTTAATGTTAAAAATTCCAACAGTGCCTGAGGTATACCGGCCGTATTGTAGCCAAATATGAAATCATCACAACTTTTACCCCAATTTAGTCGCCCAAATCGGCGGAGGCTTTGTTACCCATGTATGAAACCGCGGCGGGGTAGCCAGCTTAATTTTCTTTGAAATCTGATGTATTGCCCTTTCTTAGCGAATCTTATCATTTTTATTTTCTTTTTATTTCTTATCGTTTTTCAAGTTCATAAAAAGAGCTATACTTAATCCAATCTTTTACTTTTAAGCACATAACAATCAATAATGCACTTGCTAGTGGAGCCTTTTTACAAATACATACGTGTGTATATGCATGCAAACATAGAAATGTACATACGTACATACACCAACAAATGGATATATGAATACATTTTTTTCTACATTGGATAGGTACTTACCAAGTTTGCACTGACTTAATTTCTCGGCAGCTAAGGCTGCAAAAGCTGTATAAAATTGTAGATAGTTGTTATCCTCATCAAAAAGTTCATTTTCACTGAAATTAACATGAAAATAAAATCAGTACAAAGTTTTACATTTATCGAGAAAAATTTCTTTTGTTCTGTCGCCATCTTTAATTTCAAGGTGAGACGACAAATTGGAAAAAATTTTGTTCGCATATATCTTCGCATTTAAAGAATATTTAAACGAAATTCTTTGTACTTACCATCTATTGATAGCTTTAATGATGTTGACGATTTCATTTTTATTTAAGACTCCGTACCGATTGTTTAAAAGTGGTTTAACTAGCGAAACCCAGTCCGTAGTACCACCACTGTGTGCCGACATTTTTCAACTTTTAACAAAAAATTTCATAAATAATAAGCGTTGAGAAATACCGTATTAAGAGATGATTTGCCCAGTGTTTCAGCTAATCTGAAAAAAAGACTATGTATATATATATCTAGTTCAATTAAGAAGATTTCAATGATTATTTTCTATTCCCTTTATTGATACCAATGCTTAGTTAAAATTTCAGCTTTCAGAATAACATTTTGGTACATGCTTTAATAAATAACATAAATAGCAACCCTCCGTCATATGATACTTTTGCTCCAACATTGAGCAACACAATAATCAATTTTCCTGTTTGTTGTGACTTTCAGTTTTATTACAGATCTTTGTTGTGCTACAGCATTTGTTTCTTATATGTGTTTCCTTTAATTGGATATTCGCTGTGCTTCGTCATCAACTTAAGTACGGCGGCCAATATCAATTGGTGTCATGTTTGTAAATTGCATTGCCTGATATAACGACATTTACATATTAGCGTTATGTAAATATGGATATATACAGAAAAAATTAAACATATTCAGTATCGTTTGCACAATATGAACCCTTCTGGTATGTTCATAATATAGTAAGAATATCAAAAGAATATATATATCACAGATGCTGTGTTTATAAAATGATTGCTTGATTGTGGTCAATTGCTGTTGGTATATATATATATATATATATATATATATATATATATATATATATATATATATATTCAAGCATATATTACATCTTCAAGTTATATATTGAATATAATTATATTCAATATAGAAACACATTATACACCGGACAAATCCCGCCGTCGATAAATCATATTTACAGCCGGCGGTAATTTTGAAAAGACTTGGGCTCAAGGCGCATCTATACTAGGTGACCAAGGCGCATCTATACTAGGTGACCTTAATACGAAAAATGGTGAACAGGTGATTTAATTCGCCTGATTCGCCTTGAAGTCGGTTGTCAAAATCTTCTGCTTTCGCCTTGGTTCGCCTTGAAGTCTTTTGTCAAAATCTGCTTTTTAGTCTTTGCGCCAAAAAGAAAAATTTGTGGAGTTGAAAAACAAAAATTAATATTGTGATAATTCCTAAAAAAACCAAAGTTATTTATATATAATATATAATTCATTTGATTATTATTGTTAAAAGCAATAGTTTTCATTTAAAAACATTTTGTGAACTTATAAAACAATGCGTGTTTGTGCAGTGTGCAAGCGCAAATTCTTCAAGGGAGAGGGATCGTTGTTCCAAGCGCAGAAAGATGCGGTATCCAGGATGAAATGGGATGAGATTTGTTGCGTAGCACTTTCTGCAACAGCACTGATCTGCGCTGACCATTTTTTGCCCGCCAGCATCGTTCGTGTTGGTAACAGAGCTGCATATCTCATACCAAATGCTGAACCCTTTATGCGGAATGCGGTTTCTTCTCCTCCCATAAGAGAATTTGGCGAATCACAGTAAGTATAATCCTTAAAAAATAAATAAAATGTATGCATACAAATAAATAATGTATTATTCATATTTATCTTTTCAGCAATGACACACCAATAGTATTTAACAAGGCTGAAAATATTGCGTCAAAGGAAGTTAACCAAAAACTATTTTATGACAACAATAAACGTTTGTTTTCTTTTTTCAGATTTGAAGAGGGGGTGATGGACACACACCACAAGAAGCAGGGAACGCAAACCGAGTGAGTATTGAAATAGTTTATAATTAGTATCTTATTAGTGCAACTTAATTAAGCTAACCAAGTAGATATACATACACACATATATATACACATACATATTTATATATATATATATATATATATATATATATATATATATACATATTTATATATATATATATATATATATATATATATATATATATACATATTTATATATATATATATATATATATATATATATATACATATATACATATTTATATATATATATATATATATATATATATACATATTTATATATATATATATATATATATATATATATATATAAGTATGTATATATACATATATACATTTATATATATATATATATATATATATATATATAAATATGGATGTATGTATACATATATACATTTATATATATATATGTATATATATATATATATATATATTAATATATATATATATATATATATATATATATATATATATATATACATATACATATATATATACATATATATATACATATATATATATATATATATATATATATATATACATATATATATATATATATATATATATATATATATATATATAAATATATATATATATATATATATATATATATATATATATGTATATATATATATATATATATATATATATATTTATATATATATATTTATATATAAATGTATATATACATCCATATTTATTTTTAGTTACTAATAAATATTTATTTATCTTTTAAGATTCATCAAATGGACATCGTGGTGTATGTAAATAGAATAATTTTTATTGTTATATTGTGTTCTTATATATAAGTATTGTTGTTAAATATTAGTATATATCTATTTATTTGTTTATTGAGACTTAAAATTTCATAACAACTAGCTAAATTATACATTGATTGGAAATTTAAAATTATAAAGTATTATTTTAATTTTAATAAAAGTTAATTGCTACATGGTTATAAATAACTAATAATAAGTTATTTGTTCTAATAAGTTAGTTAAAAGTTGTAGTATTTAATTGTTGTTAAATATAAAATTGAAAATAGTTAAGTTCAAATTGTATGATTTATTCGAAATTAAGATATTATCGTTAATAAAAAATGATTATTATTTAAATAAAAAATGATTTCCAATAATGCAATCGATTTGAATGACACGATAAGCAAAAGGTAACAAAATCATTTAAAGTGCATTTTATATACATTTAACACATGAATTTGAAAATTATTCAAACAAATTATTTAATGCATACTGGTGAGTTGGCATTAACACGTAATAAATTCATATATTTAGAATAACAAGAAACAAATATTTCGTAAACTGCAGTACTTCAAATAAAGCAATCATATACCCTCATGTAAGGGCTGTGGTAAACCAGCTAAGCTTTCGTGGTCATCAATGAAAGAATAGCCAATAAATTTATTTCGAGATATATCTAAGAATTGATCGATATCCTTTTGGCGAACTTTTGGAGTCCAGGGCAAACGCGTAGTTATTTGAGGTGCTTGTACAGACGGTTGCGCACTGTAACTGTTATGATTCGCAGTTCTGGCTGTGGTTGATGTATTCGATTTTTTCACCATTTTGATTACTTCCATTACCAGAACCATTGTTTGGGGCATTTTCATTGCCGGGACTTAACTCCATGTCCATCTGCTCTTGCTCATCTAAATATATTCAGCCAAATACAATATACATCTTGCAGCTTGCAATACTTTGTGCATTTGAGTCTAGTTTTTGCCAGTTGGGTGGCAAATCATACATTTCCATTTGGTCTTCGAATGCTTTGACGTTCTGCTGAAACTCTCTAAGCTCCGTATACCTGTATAATTCAGCAATTTCATTTTGATAAGTATCTACATCTGCATACACAGTCTAAATCTGGCCCATCACAGTTGGCATCCGTATCATGTGTATCCTGCTCAAAGGAATTGTTAATCGATGAGAGCATCATTTTGTTACTCTGTGGTTTTGTTTGCACAATATTAAAGTACATATGTATTAAATTAACTTCTTGATATAATGACTCCCTAGTTGGAGTGAATTGTGCTCTAATTGGAAATAAAAAATTTTTATTTAGACTTTACATCGACTTGCTGTTTATTCACCCTAAATACTATGGCATTACATTTATGTAATATATGTATACTCGAAAATGTAGTAATAGAAATATTTTCTTATTTTAATATATTTAATTTCAGTTTAACAAAAAAGACAGAATTTAATATGCAAATATAGATGTGCCTTGGTGCCTGTGCTGTTTTTTCTTCTGTATCGCCATTTTTCTTGTTTTATTTGTCAAGTCCATTTGACAACCGAAAATATTTTACACAAACAAAATACATATCAAGGCGAATCCACTACATATATTTTCTGCAGTGTTGCTAATTGAGTATACCTAGTATAGATGTGCCTTGCTTGGGCTTTTGTCCTCGGCATTAAATCTATTAACTCAGAGAAGTCTATGAAGTCTATTAAAATATTTATTCGATGTATATAAATGCATTTATTACATTTTACACAACTTTCAAAAAATCTGTATAATTCGTCGAACTTAAAATAAATGTTTTTTATGGAAACGACAACGGATTTCAGCAAACTCGCAAATAACGTGGCCTCAAAAGTTATGACTGCAACAACTAATGGTCAAGAAAATGTAACAAATAAGGTAAACAGATAACATAAAAAATTTTAATAAATAATAATATTTTTATTAACAGACTAATCCACACTGTAGTTTGCAACCACTAAATCCGCCAACACAACATGGTGAAGTTAGTGAGCCCCAGCATGACATTAAAGTGCAGTGAGTTTTACATTCATACACATAGTATAACTTGAACTAAAAATTTGTCTATGGATTTGCAGAAACGTTGTAGCTACTGTATCCTTAGCATGCGAATTAAATCTTCAAGATATTAATAATCGCACTCGTAATTCCGAATACACTCCATCGAGATTCCACGGTGTTATTATGCGCATGCGTGAACCGCGTTGCACAGCTCTTATATTCAGAACTGGTAAAATTATTTGTACTGGTGCTCGCACTGAAGTGGAAGCATCTTTGGGTAGTCGGAAATTCGCACGAATTATGCAAAAACTTGGATATCCCGTTAAATTCACTGACTTTCGCCTTCAAAATATAGTAGCTACTGTTGATCTGCGTTTTCCCATTCGTTTAGAAAATCTAAATCAGGTTCATGGTCAATTTAGCTCGTATGAGCCGGAGCTTTTTCCTGGTCTTGTTTATCGCATGGTTAAGCCTCGCATGGTTCTATTAATTTTTGTCAATGGTAAAATTGTATTTACTGGAGGTAAAAAACGAAAAGATATATCAGAATGTCTTGATTTAATATATCCAATATTACTAAGTTTCCGTAAGAACTAATTTTTATATACAACTGTTCTCATCAGATATCAGTAGCTATATAAGAATATGACGAATAGCATGTCTAATGCATACAATATGAATAATATATAGAACAAATTTATATTTTAAGATACTCAGACGAAATATTGCAACTTGTCTATAAGACGCGCTGTTTAGTTTCGAACACAGACGAAAGTGTAGATAAGCATTATACATATAAATAAAGTACATGGCCAAATATGTACGTAAGTTAAAAAGCTTTTGATACATAAAATTACATACTATTTCTAAGCAAATATAAACATACATATGGATATGTATAAAAAGCTTAAATATAATATGCTCTTTTCCTAATTTAAATATTGCGCGCTAAAACTTTTATCAAATACAACAGAAAATAGATAATTTTTCCATTTGTGGGAAGAAGCTGACTTATATGGAAAGACATATATAGACAAACCAATTTAGTTAATATAAAACTGTAGGTTTTGAATATGTATATGGAAGAATGCATTGGAGAACTACACATATTTAAATGTAAAATCACCGATTTGAATGCTTATCTCTAAAAATTTAAATTCGTTTATTATTTAGAAAAATAGAACTTTATTATTAAAAGAGGCTAGTATTTGTTCTCAAAATTAGTTAGTTGTTTATTTACTTATACCACGTAAAGTACATAGTTTCTTTCCAGAATAAACTATAATAAGTACCATGAAGATTTAAAACGCAGCAGTTATTGCGAGCATATAACAAATAGACATTTTAGGCTTCTAGCTCCTGGCAACAGTTAGGAAGATAATCTTTTCGATAAAATGTTTAAATTTTAACATTTCCAAAACGGAACAATTAGCACGAACGATAAATCAAGGTGTGTTGTTTCGACCCTTCGTCCGTTGGGAGCTAGTTATCTATAACTTTATAAAATTATTTTAGAACTGAAAAGGCATTTCCATAACTTAATGAGTGGTAATAGCTAAACTTCTCTACAATATTTTCGTACAAAAATACATTCCATCGAAATTCGCTAGATAGTTATAGAGCGGTATGTATTACCCTTTCCAATACTCCTCTCTTTAACTTAATACCTAGGTTTCACAAACATATGCTATTTTATGTTAGGAATTTCGCGGTAAAGGACACATCCTAGTCCGTTCCACATTTTACAGGAGTTAGTACCATTTTCAAATTTTCGTTTATATTTTAAACAATAAAGTCAGCAGCTTTATCGTTGTGAATATTTAACGAGACCAAAATATCACATTTAGGATAGAATAACATGATCTCGGTACGTCAACTTTAAAACAACCAAAGCAGATATTGCTCGTATGACGTCACGATTCACGTCAAAAATTATAGCAACAAAACATTTAAGTGCTACACACATTCTCAATTGAAAATAACGCTCTCATATGCAAACATAACGAGTATTTGTTACGTAGCGTCTACACCTGCGGTTAACTCTGACATAATGTGAGAAAACGGATATCTTCATATTAATGTTAATGTTTGCCAAGGGGAGTATTATATCCATTAATCTCTTAAGAATTCATTATTCATTGGTAGCAGTGGTGAATGTTTCTAATGTGCCAAGAAATCATTTAATCTTGCCTAACACCATTTGAAGTCTACACGTAACATAATTCGCTCTGTGAATGAATTTGACTCTCTCACCTTACAATTATGTCAGGTGTAGACCCTAGTTATACACAAGAGCTTGACATCAGTGTATCCAAACAATGGTTCGATTCAGGCATAGCAATGCCACCGTATGTATAATGTCATCAATTGAATTTTAAGCACCCTGTTATATAAAGCTTCATAATGTTTACATATTTTACATCGCTGCTATTAATGTACAAATGGATTGTTTTCCTTTTCGTATCAAACGCTTTGAAAGAAAACACTAGCAAGGTTAAATTTGTAATTAAACTCAGCACATTAATTTTAATAGAAAACAATGATACCAAAAAAGATGCCTGTTAAGGATGCCCATATAGTGAAAATTGCTGTGGAATATGAAAATCATTTAGCACAACTGATCAATTTGGATCAGCGTCAGCCCCTAACAGGTATGTATATAAATAATTCAACTGTAATTGAAAATCAAATGTAGACTGCTATACTGTTACACATAAAAATGTTTTCAACTGAAAGCAACTTAGATATTTCCCAGTAGGGGACATCCATTTCATTGCTAAATACAAGGCATATAATTTCAACCAACGCCCATCTGAACACAACTTCAACATATAATTCAGTCATATGCAGACAAGCTTTCGGCTAGCCGCTTAGCCGAATTTTTAAGAAACCGAGCTAATATACTCAGCTGATCGGTGGGTCAGCTATTCAATTTAAAAAATTATATAAATTGTTTTATTGACATTGAATACGTTAGGCCGGATTATCTTAAAAAGATTCTGCATATGTTGAAATTATGCTACTTTTGCAGAAAAATATTGTTGAAAAACTATATAAGTGATGTACATATGTATACTGTGTGCACAAATACTTCTACACCATATAATAGCAAAAATAAGCTAATCTCAAATATGTGACATATTAGAAACTGAGCTTATAATATGAAGATAAGTATGTTAAGGGGTTGCCTTGTAATGGGATATGTTCTTATATAGATGGTATGTACATATGTACATATATACATATATATTATGCAAGGTACATGGTCTTACTAGGTGATGTTGAGAGCATAGATCGAATTTGTGTCAGTAGCAGGCAATAACCGACAATTAAAATCACTGGTTTATACTATTTTTGTTTTATATTACATTGTACATTAGTTTTATGGTATTTGTACGCATGCATTGATTCATCTAAAATATTAGCATTTCACTCACCCGCGAAATATACGAATATTATATAATACTTTATATATTATAAATACATATATGTACACATGTATACGCAAGATTTAAATACTTTGTACCTATACGTTACAATTAAATTTTTGCTATATAGGTAAAATCCAGGAGATATGCAGTTGTTGGGGTATTGTTGATCCTGAAAATTATGCTCTACAATTTTGTGAGGCCAACTATTTAAAGTATGTTACCGAAAAGAATCGCAATGAAATAAAAAACGGTTCAGTGCTACGACTACAATACTCCCCTTCAAAAACTGCTAATGACACTTTAGAAACACTACGTGCCGGATCACCATGTGTGAAAGGTGAATGTCTCGAAAAATTATCATCACTTTCAGTGGATATAACATTTGCTTTGGAATTTATAAAAGAACAAGGCCTTGGCATAATAATTAGTATGATTGAAGAGCCATCAGAAACAGAAGATAAAATACTCATACATAGTTTAAAGAGTTTTGTTGAACTGATGGAACATGGCACAGTGTCGTGGGAAATTTTACAAAATAATTTTGTGCAACGTAATATTTATATCGTTAGAAACTTCCAAAACTTTCCCAAATGTACAGAAAGTGCATTATCGAATTTGGAAAATATTGTACAAAATAGTACAAAATACTCTTTGGTAGAACAGGAGGTGACATTGCAAGATTTGTTAAGGTTGTTGCAAGACGCCAATTCATCGGTAATAATACAAAATGCTATAGCATTAATAAATGCTCTATTTATGAAAGCTGATGAAGGAAGAAAACGTCAAATCGCACACACAATCAGTGCTAAACAATATAGACTAGCTCTGATTGGCAATGTTACGAGTACAGAGATGACCCATCAATTATACGTTTTGCAAACATTAACGCTTGGCTTATTGGAGCAACGCATGCGCATGAAAATAAACGCCCAAGATCAGGATGCTCACGAAAAAATCAAGGAACTCCGAAAAATAGCATTTGATGAATATTCTGATATATTAGGTGGCATGGGAGGCGGCGGTGTTGCTGGGAATGGCTCCGGCTCTGGAAACATCAACTTTGCACAATACTATAAAAAATTGGGTTTCAAATGTGATATAAATCCGGCCCAGGATTTTATTGAAACTCCTCCAGGCATTTTAGCTTTAGACTGCATGATATATTTTGCACGTAACTGCGCCCAACACTATAGAAAAATTGTTCATGATAATTCATGCCGAGGTGATGAGCACGAGTGTCCTTTTGGTCGAACTTCAATTGAATTGGTTAAGCTGTTGTGTGATATTTTGCGTATTGGCGAATCACCTTCTGATCAATCAGTCGATTTTCAGCCAATGTTCTTTACTCATGATCATCCGTTTGAGGAATTCTTTTGCATTTGCATTATGACTTTAAATAGAACATGGAAAGATATGCGAGCCACGGGAGAAGATTTTCTCAAAGTATTTAGTGTAGTACGTGAACAAATAACGCGTACATTAAAGCAACGGCCCGATAATCTTGAAGACTTTCGGGGAAAAATTGCGCACTTTACGTATCAGACTATTACTAATTTACGGCAACAGGAAAGAACCTCAAAGGAAGAGTGTGACTCGACGGCATCGGCTATAGTAAAATTAAAAGAGAAAATATCACCTCATATTTTAGACTTGATAAAGCAACAAAGACTGGCATTTCTAGTGGAGGGTGAGTATTTTCAAATGCAAATGTTTGATGAAATTTATAATCCACCGTGTATCTTCTTTCTATAATAAAGGTACAAGATTCTCAAAGTATTCACGAGGTGCACGTTCAAAAGATAAATTTTGGTATGCACGCCTTTCACCAAATCACAAGGTTATACATTATGGTGACTGCGACGAAAAGACCATACCAACTCTCGAAGAACTATCAAATAAGGTATCAGTCGTAGATATAAAGCAACTATTGGAGGGCAAGGAATGCCCACATATGAAAGAAATTCGTACACGCAAATCAGCTGTTAATCTAGCATTTTCCATAACATTTGATAGCATGGATCACTCTACATTAGACTTTGTAGCACCCGATGAAACAGTATTCTATTATTGGACTGATGGCATTAATGCCCTATTGGGTCAACAAATGGTTAGTAAGCAAAAGAAAGAAGATTTCGATACTCTGCTATCCATGGAAATAAAACTCAGACTCTTAGACACTGAAGGGGTGGACATTAGTAAGGATCCACCACCCATACCAGAAGATCCTGAAAACTATGATTTTTGTTTTGAAAATTAGGTATTGTCGAGCTTATTTGATCTCTCTTATCAAGCACTTCAACAATTATGAAAAAACCAAAGTTTTTTACGAAAGTATTTAAAAAAGTGCATGTTTTTATTTATAATTTTTGACTGTTATATAAGAACACAATTTCGAATGTATAATGTTCATGTATGCAATTTCACTTGCAACGAATTACACCAATATAAATTAGTTATAACATATTGATAAAATAAATATAAATTGATATTAACATTGATTTTCGTTGGTCTTAACCTGAAGGAGTTTTCTCAAGTTTTTGTAGAAATACAAATATTGAGATTATATATCCAATAGTTGATAGCATGGTATAATAAAAGTAAAATTTATACCAATTATATTGAATATAAGGTAATGATAATATATAACACACAAGGACAAATGCAGCGCTCATATTGTCCTAAGTAACAGACATAGATATTGAATATCTAAATAAAACGCCAGCAGAAAAAGTAGAATAGAAAAATAAACTGTTTTTGTTCGATAGGAAAAAAATCTTTGCAACATTTTATTATTCTTCTATTTGTATTCATTTAAAACTTTAAATTTACATTATGGTTAATATATATTTTTTTTGTATTTCCATCCTAATATACTTTATTGTTTAATTTATTATGGACCTTGCGATTTGTTATTCATTGCATACTCCATGCTTAGGAGATTAGGTTTCTATAAAGGATTTCATTAACATGAGTTACTAATGTTAAGGTTATTTTAACAGAACATACTATATTTTGTTATTTCGTCGTTAAGTTCGTTTGGTGAATAGTTCCCCATAAGTTCTCATGGATATGTTTGGGTAACTGCACCATATTTTAGAAACGTAGAGAAGAAGTATGTCCTCAGATGTACTTATGTTCATCTTGAAATATCAAAGTTTTGATTCATATCGACAGATGACTTGTATTTTTTATATTGTTTTTTGTTTTCTTTTATAAATTTATTAATTTCATTAAAAATAAAGTACTTAAATTTTGCTAAGCTGTAATATTAAATGTTAAGATATAAAAATTTTTACTAACAAATATAATCGTAAGTGTATGATGTAATATGTGAGCCAGTTATAAGTTTTAAACGGTTGAACCGAATGAAACCATTCTGAACCGATTCGAACCAGTAGATTTCAAGACATTTCAAACAAAACTTAGAGAAAAAAAGAGTTTTCAAAGTGTTTTTTTAGAATAACTTTTCAACGGCTTTGTCGGATCATCGTAATTCATTTGAAAATTTACTTCAAAAGAAAATATGAAAATAAACGAAAAAGAATTATTTAAAAAATGAATACAAAATTAATTTTATTAAATAGCATTTTCGTTAATGACTTTTTTAAATTTTGTAAATAGTTTATTAAGATTTAATTTATTCCAGACATTTCTTAGTCATTTATTATATGTACATATATAAAATTTTATAAAAATTTACTGAGCAATTCTCAAATATGTTTTATTTCATTAAAATTTTAATATAATCAAAAAACCATAAATAAAAAATTAACAACGAAAATGCTATTAAAATATTATTTTTGTATTTATTTTTAAAATAATTATTTTCCATTTATTTTCTTTTCGCAATCAAAAGTTTTACAAAAATGTCTATGTTGTTGCAGTTGGATTTTACGTTGGCCTTAAAGATATTATTGTGTCGTCTTGTGATGCTCCAGCTAAAGAATTCGTTTGTGGGTTGAATAGGAGTACATATATAGAATATAAAATATGCCAAGTCTTATTACTATATAATCTCCAATAATATTTTAGCTTTAATATCTAATTATGAAAACGGTCGTTAAATAATTAAAAAAATTAGTTTAAATATCATTAATTATTGATAAATATCCAATGTTTCTTATAGGAAACAAAGGACTTAAGTATATGTATGTAATAGCATTAATTGTAAAGCCAAACTAGTGAAATAAAATCGCGAAATCTGCATAACCCGTTATCCTCTTGAGGGTGGCGGCAATTTACGACGACGTGCCTGATGGGCTCTATCCTAAGATCTTAATCAAATATTATCGTCCACTAGAAGATCGTTATCATCAGTGCGGTCAGGCAAACACACAAAAAATTCTAAAAGATTGAGAACTGGACCGCGTGAGAATGGGTTTTGATAACGTCCGCGTTTATCACGCAAATAGGGATATCGTTTATAATTGAACATTTCGTTGGTAGTGAGATTCATACAAGCATGCAATATCTAAAATGTGGAAAACATTGCGAGTATGGATTAAATAAATTGTGTTACATATAACGGAAAAATATTTAGTAACTTACTGATGTGCAAGTTAATATCCATCCTAATCCGCAAAATAATACTGCCTCAACAAGTCCCAAAACATAAAGCAACGTGAAGCCTTCGATCATTATGCAGTAGCAAGCAAAATAAATTGTGAATGAACAATTAACAGCTACTGAGAGCACAAACAAAAAGAACCACATGCGATTACGCAAACCAACGCAGTTATAAATAAAAGGACAATGATGATCGAAGTAGGCCACGCAGCGATTGCATACTCGGCAATGTTTAGCTCTGAGTGGTCTCAAGCAACGGCAGCTATGGCAAAGACGTGTTAGAATAATATTTCGTTTCTTTAATTTGTCAAAGTATGGTATTTGTTTAATAGCTCTATAATAAGCATCTGAGCTCAATGGTATGTAGCCTGGGTCACGGCGATTGGCAATAATCCAGCTTATCCACATTACACCATTCCAATAAATGAAACAGTAATGAGAACGTCTTAGAATATTCCAAGTTATGGGAATGGCCTGCAAGATAATATCTATAAAATGTTGTTTAATATTCGTAGAATAGTGTATGTCTTACCCTTATCATATACATTGGGTAGCCCCATAATAACACCGAAAATAAGAATAATAGTAAAGGTCCTTTTGTGTCTCCAGCGCCTCCAAATATCCAACCCCAAATTTCCGATACAGAAGGCATCCATCGCGAATTTTTCTTAACTTCTGCGTATAGTAAGCGAACAATGTCTTGATGTTGATGCGCCTGAGCCAGCATAATTGGAGTTTTACCATTTTTGTCTCTTGGTTCCAAATCTAAATTTGATTTTTCACACAATAAACGCACGCAAGACATGTTTCCTGATAAGCATGCCAAATGTAAAGGCGTGGAGCCGAAATTGTCAGTTTTTTGCAGTTCCACTCCAGAGTACATTAACAAACGCATTAGATCGGCATGACCTTTATAAGCGGCCCAGTGTAGAGCAGTATCACCATTTATATCGGTCAAATGATTAAGCGCCCCCATTCCCAGTAAATAGGCTGCTGTGGCAGTGCGTCCATACATACAGGCAACGTGAAGTGGCGTTAGACCTTTAAAGTCAGCTGCATTAACATTAACACCAGCTTGCAACATCACTTGAACTACGGCTGCGTGACCTTTACGACAGGCCCAGTGTATGGGACGAGGGCCCTGGGTACCTAAACATGGCAAATCTATAGGAGCTGATCTTTCAATAAGATAACGCATCATTTCAACATTTCCATTAAGGGCTACCCAATGAGCTGGTGTGTAGCCATGGCGGTCGCGAGCTGATAAACACTCAATACCAAATTTCTCTGTTAAATTTTCTACATCACTGACTTCCCCATTTTTAATAATATCGAAAATATCATCCAGATGAGCTATAGTACCATCAGCACCTTCAAATATTAAAAGATTTTCATCTACCCCATCACTTTCGCGGTTGGAACTTGCACCTCCTGCGCGATATGACCCATTCGAAGCTACTAGTGAACTACCAACCCCACCTCCGACACTTACTACATGAGGAGAATGAGGTCTTCTTGGATCCACTTCATGATCAGTATGTGCGGCGCTATCCTCCTCCGCCACCATATTACAACTGTCATAGTTCAGGGGCAGGGCCCAAACGCTACGCGCCGTTCCTGCCCCTGGACTCGGGTGAACTTTGCTGTGCTGCGTCCTGATGCCGTCGGTAGAAGCCACGGTAAAAAATTCGCTACGCTCCACAACGACGTTGGACGCTAGTAACGTCGAAGATGTCGATACAGTAGTTGTTGGTGTTGGCGTTGATTCTTCCCCAGTGTTATGTTGTTGGCTGTGGAGTAGCAGCAACGGATTTTCAAGTAAGTGTGAAATTTTGTCAGTTATTTCATACACCAAACAATTTCAGAAATAATCTTTATGGTCTTATGAAAGGTGTACCCTTTACTACTCAATAACGTAAATCTGCTTCACAAATATTTATAATATGTTTCAAAGAAAATATTATTCACCGAAAATTTATGCCAAGTTCTTTTTTCAAAAAATCAATATTATTAATAAAAAAAGAGTGTGGCGAGTTAGTAATACTCCTTGTTCTCTTTAACGGTATCTTTCTGTTCATTATTTGCTACGAAGGAAACGGAACATATGTTTTGTTGCAAACCATTCACACACTAGTGTGCAAATAACAGCTTTCGTTTGCATATCAAAATAAGCTGGCAACGCTTTAGATTAGTTCTGACTGCATTCGATTGGATAAGTAGAAAATCGCCAAGAAATATGTATTGCAAGCCAAGAAGTGTTAGTAGTCTATGATTTTCATTTTCGCGGTTTTGATGAGAGTTATTTTTTTTTTCTTTGTACATAATAACATCAAATATGTATCTAGAAATGTCATGAGAGTACTTTCATGTGTATGTACTGCGGTAAATACGTTCCATGTAAATTTCAAAGAAAAAAATCGCCAAGTCAAACTATAATTCGGTATTTGAAGTACGGCAGTTTGGGTTAACACATCTCTGATTTTGTTGTTATGTTGCAATTTCGATTCTTCTCTCTTCTATTCTAGTATTGTACGGAAAAATGTCTGACAACGTGGTGAAGGAATTAAAAAATATGGATTTAAATAAAGAAAAGGCATGTTAAGTAATATTAAACCAATAAAACTGTCAAAGTAATGAATAAATTTGTGCGAGTGATAAATGTTAAGCCAAATAATGCATTTATAATATACTCTGCAATCCGTAGTCGAAGTTTAAGTGCTTTTTTCATTAGTGAAGGCGGCATTGTACAAAAAAAATCTATCTTCAAAACTAAAAGATTTTCCAGCGGAAGGCTACTACAACCAGAAATATTTCGTCATCAAGAAATATTATTAACTTCTAATAAGAATAAAAGTTTTGTTCCAGGGCAGCATTTAAGGCAATACGCTACTTTGGTGTGTTTTATTTTAAGTTAAACAGCAGAAGTGTTATACATATCCATAAGTACAACATAATATGTATCCGTATATATGTACGTATACAGTTTGTGTAATTAATATTCGCTTTTTGGCATTCATATAAAATTACATTTGAAACAATGAGAAAATTTATTGTTTATAACCTTTACAATTTGTACACGTATGGTATATTCGACAGAAATTTTCAATCGCACTTAAAAGACAGTCGAGGTAATAACATGTATTCTAAAAATACTACATTACTCGCTTTATACACAACAAACACTCACTACGACAGAAAGTTCCAATTGCATTGCACTGTTACAGAATAACCAGCTTGATTACGGTTGGCGTTTTTCGCCTTCAAATTCGTCATATCGTAATAGATTAAATACCGAAATTTATTTTTAATCTATTATAAATTGTTGCATTTGATGGAAAAACGCAACCGCAATTAAGCCGAATACGTTCCTTCTTTTCGATGGCAATGAAAGCTGTTATTTATCAAAATCTTATTTTGAGATACATATATTTATCAAAGAAAGAGATTCCTTGTAAATGAATAAAAAATTTAATAAAGTATTTCTATTAGAAGAAATATTTGTATGATCTAATGACACTTTTAATTCAAAATTGTCAAAGTTGTAGGGGAAAAACGACAACCGCAATCGGGCTAATGGAAATAATAAAAAACTAATATTTGTTTTTTACTTTCTTATTAACTGGACATTGAAACCAAATACTAATCACGCACTTTGCAATTATAATGCATGCATGTGAACGTGTTAATAGGCCTGTTCTGTTAATAGGTTATCCAGGTGGATAACGTAGCGGCCCCGACAAGCGAAAGTTAAAAGAATATTCTCTGAATGTGGCAAAATTTGTGAAATGCAAAATCTATTATAATTACTAATAATGCTTACTTGTTGAATTAAATTTCATTTTATATAAAATATGCTTCATTTGCAATGAGGTGATGGAATTAAACTACAAAAATTGAAAGTAGCCTATGCATATTTTTATTTACATATAACAGAAAGGGGAAGATATGCAGAGATTCGCATAAAATTCGTAGATAAAAAATATCTAAAAAATGTTCGCGTACAACTTTGAACTAAAACAAAATTAAGCTTTTGGGTTCGTATTGTTTCGTTATGAATCTGGAATAGACCTAATATGTATATGAATTTGTAAGAACTCATGGCTTATATTTTCATATAAATTTCCCAGTTAACATAAATTTCTGACGAAGAGCTTATACAAGATTTCTCAGCTGCACTAACATTTACAGAGATATCCTATTTAATAAAGTATTAAAATAATTATTTTAAATAACTTAAAACTTTTATCTTTCGCGTATACAATTCTCTAAATTTACTTCTTTTGATAATCCTTATCTTGTTTGGCGTTTTCTCGTTTTCTAAATCGATTCAGGAAACATATAGATTTTGGGTCTCATCTATTACAAAATGTAAAATTTGAATGCAAAAAGCGGAAAACACGATAAGGGCTGTTAATTTTGAATTAATATTAGCTGATGGGAAAAATCGGTTAATGCTATACAAGATGATAGTCACACAAGGATTACAGATTTTATAACCGCTTTAGAAAACGATACTTTTTTCGGTTCATTCAGAATTGTGGATCTTGAAAGTGGTATTTGCGAGCTAGAAACATTATTTAATTATTTTAAATATACATTGCAAAGTATAGATGCACAGATGTCTATGGGTAACTCTACCATGTATCGGTGATATTGTGAAACCGAGTCTTATCATTTCTGTGACTGACTGTGCACATAAGAAATGGAAAATTCCTCAGAAGAACCATAATCCCATACAGTTATCTGGTTAAAAGCTTACTACTTCAAGTGAGACGCAAAACTGTCGAAAGGGAGTAAACGAAAAAGAGACTGGCTGCGCTTAAAAAATAATTGCCTAAGAAGATTGATGTTGGCTGTCTCAGAACTGCTTTGCGACTCGAGAGCAATAAATAAAAATCGATAAATAAAGCCTTGAAAGCTTACAGCTGTTTTCTAGGTCATCCTTTTTCATTTATTTTTGTATCGTAAATAGTCCCTGTTATTGCATCATTCCTCTATATGTTTGAATTGTTGTTCACATTGTAACCTATATGTAGAACATAAATAGAAGAACTTCAACGCATGTTTTAGTCATCAATATTGTTTGAAACAAAATTCATATAATTATTTAATTATTTTCGTATTAACAACTAAAAGCTCTTAACAAATTAAAAAATATATGTACATATGTACGCATATATATGTTCCTATACAATTATTTTGAGATTTTGAACTGTTTTATTTTTAATCATTTATTTGTATAAAACTAATTGATTTTTTCACTTAAATATCATCTTATCTTTATTTAGGCCAGTAAAATGAAGAAGGAAAAACAAAAGAACACACCAGCTGATGCCGGCAAAAAAGGTAAAGACAAGATTTCAGCAATTGAGATAAAATAAAAATATGCATTTGAAAATATTTTATACTGGCTATTGTTAACCGCTGCGTATGTTACTATGAAAGCCTAATCCACCGCGGAAAATAGGACATTTTTTATGCCTTTTTAAATAATAAGTATCATCTTTCTTGAAATATCCATCTTTGTTTTGAACATGAATCATTTATTTTCATCAGTTGTTTACATCTTTAACGGTTGTGTAGTAATAAACACTAATTATTATTAACAGTTAAAGAACTAAACCCATGGCCAGCTTATATTGAGGAACGTAATGCTTTATGGGAGAAATGTAAAGCTGAATACGAAGCTGAATTGGCAGCTAAGCCACGCCAACCTATTAAGATCACGCTTCCTGATGGTAAAGTGGTTGATGGGATTTCCTGGGACTCTACTCCATATGATGTTGCTAAAAGTATAAGCCAAGGTTTGGCCGATAATACAGTAATAGCGAAAGTTAATGGAGAAGTATGGGATTTGGATCGAGTATTGGAGGGTGATTGTACTTTACATTTGCTTAAATTCGATGATCCCGAGGGCCAAGCAGTTTTTTGGCACAGTTCGGCCCACATAATGGGGGAGGCCATGGAACGTATTTATGGTGGCCATTTATGTTATGGTCCTCCAATAGCTGATGGCTTCTACTATGATATGTTTTTGGAGGGAGAGGGCGTAAGTTTGTGATGCTAATTATATATTTCTCAGAAATGTGTAAACAATGTTTCCTCTTTAGATTTCCACTAATGATTATTCGGTAATGGAGAATTTAACAAAGCAAATCGTTAAAGAGAAACAACCTTTTGAACGTTTGGTAATGAAAAAGAGCGATTTATTGGAAATGTTCAAATACAATGAATTCAAATGTAGGATACTTAATGAAAAAGTGACAACTGATAAGACCACTGTTTATAAATGCGGACCCTTGATAGATTTATGTCGCGGTCCTCATGTTCGCCACACCGGTAAAATTAAGGCTTTGAAAATCACTAAGAACTCCTCCACCTACTGGGAGGGTAAGTCGGATGCTGAAACTTTGCAGAGAGTTTATGGAATTTCTTTCCCCGATTCTAAGCAATTGAAAGAATGGGAGAGATTACAAGAAGAGGCTGCTAAACGTGATCATCGCAAAATTGGTAAAGAACAAGAATTGTTCTTCTTCCATGAATTATCACCAGGATCTTGTTTCTTTCAACCGAAAGGCGCACATATCTATAATACTTTGATGAATTTTATTAAAGGTGAATATAGAAAGAGAGGATTCCAAGAAGTTATTTCGCCTAATATTTACAACTCAAAGCTTTGGATGACTTCCGGTCATTGGCAACATTATGCAGAAAACATGTTTTCGTTTGAGGTAGAAAAAGAGACTTACGCTTTGAAACCCATGAACTGTCCTGGACATTGGTAAGTCAAATGCTTTTTTATTTTGTTTGTTTGGCATTAAAATTAATCTATTTTTATCAATGTGTGTTGGTTGATAGTGTAATGTTCGATGTGCGAAACCGTTCTTGGCGTGAATTGCCGTTGCGTATGGCAGATTTCGGTGTTTTGCACCGTAACGAATTATCGGGTGCTTTGACTGGCCTTACACGTGTTCGTCGTTTCCAACAAGACGATGCACATATTTTCTGTGCACCCGAGCATATTAAGAGCGAAATGAAGGGTTGTTTAGATTTCTTGCGTCATGTTTACACTACGTTTGGCTTCTCTTTTAATTTGGTACTTTCAACACGTCCTGAAAAATATTTGGGTGAATTAGATCAATGGAATGTAGCTGAAAAGGCTTTAGCTGAATCTCTCGATGACTTCGGTATGCCCTGGAAAGAGAATCCTGGCGATGGCGCATTTTATGGTCCTAAAATTGATATTACCATAATGGATGCTCTGAAACGAGCCCATCAGTGTGCTACCATACAATTAGACTTCCAGCTACCAATACGTTTCAACCTAAATTACATTGCCGATGATGGTGAGAAAAAACGACCTGTCATAATCCATCGTGCTATTCTCGGGTCCGTAGAACGAATGATCGCTATTCTTACCGAAAACTATGCCGGCAAGTGGCCCTTCTGGCTCTCACCACGTCAAGTCATGGTTGTTCCAGTCGGTCCACAGTTTGATGAATACGCTAAAGCAGTCAGCGATAAATTGTATGCGGCTGGTTTTATGTCTGAGGCTGATACCGATGATGGCGACACAATGAACAAGAAAATTCGTAATGCTCAATTGGCTCAATTTAATTTTATTCTAGTTGTTGGCGATAAAGAACGATCTTCGAATACCGTTAATGTACGTACGCGCGACAACAAAGTGCATGGAGAGGTTTCAATTGATAACTTAATAACGAAACTGCAAAAAATACGCGACGAATACATTACAAATGAGGATAGTTTCTGAAGTATATTTACAAATTTAAGAAGTAAAATTGGGTTTGAGAGTGAAAAATGTTATTTATTACATTATATAAACTATTGAATTTGTCAGAACAACTCCCATATACACATAATTCAAATTAAAATTTCTCATTTTGTATTTCGTGTCACAAGGCAATACTAAGGTGGATTTATATCACAGTGTAACATCCGCTCATTCGTCATGTCTCATAAGTATAGTGCACATACAAATAAATAAATTAACGGCGTTATTCACAAATCATTATTAAATTTAAAGTAGCTTTAAAGTATGGATTTTGTATGGCTAAAATACCATTCAAGCATTCATTATCTTTAACAAACGTTTGTGAATTAGCACGTAGGTGTTTATGCATGCATTTGGTAGTGTAACACGTCATATACTATTAATTCGCCTGAGTAGTTATTTTGAGTAATTTTCAAACACAAAACTAAAGCTGATACTATTAAAAATACACTTCGTCAAAAGTATTTGTTGACAACAGTAAATAAATAATAAGCACAAAATATTATGCTTAACACTACGTTTGTTTTATTTAAAAAATTAAAGACTTATATTGATAGTATGCGGAGGTAATTAAAAAAAAAGATGATGCCCGAAAATGTTAAATAGCAATTGATTTAAAGAGAAGAAGCTGTGTCGTTCTGATATGTCTGTATATAAAATTTTTATAATTAATTATAAACGTATGACTTAAGCAATAGAGATATGTTTTTTATCGGTAAAAGAAAGAAAAAATAGAACGAGGTAGTAAATCGGCATATGACTGTCAAACAACATAAAGCTTAGTTATTTTTGAACTTGCGGTCTTTCATCATATTTAACTGCGTTATTTATAAATATAAAAATAAGTACACATATTTCTTACATATGCAATGCTTATTTAAAGACGAAAAAACCACGGCGGTTTATGAGCATATATACACAAAAATATTTTAAAATGTTAGGTCATTGGGAAACTTAAGAACTTGAAAGATTTAACTGCCGTATTCAAAAACAATAGATCCTGGGTACTGTATTCTATATCAAAAGATATTTCAATACAAATGCCCCGTGAATATAACATGGATTTTAAATACTATTCAATTTGATTTAGAATAAGCAAACAAATTTAGTTATTTTTTTAAGAATGTTACTTTTAATTTTTATTAATTTGCTTTCGTTTTTTCATTATAGTTATATTTTATAAATAAACTTAATCATTAATAAAAGTGTCGAGTTTAATACGAATGTTAAGAATTTCAGTATTAAATCTATTTATAGTGAATGTGTGTGTGTATGATTTTATAAAGGAAAGAAACATGTAGAAAAAATTAAAGATGCAAAATGATTTCAAACAAGATAAACACATAAATTCATTATAAGATGTATTCTAATTATTAATTTTCAGATAAATTTTTAATGTTCTTTTTTTTGGAGAATATGTTGATTAGTTGGTATGAGCCACTTTTTTAATGAAATTAGCATATCAAAATATGTTTGAAACTCTGTTTATTGATCATTTACTATTTAATGTCAGTAATACATACAAAATTTAAACTGTCATAGGTATGAATGATAGCTTGGATGGTAGTATTTTTTCTCTACCATGATAGTTTGTATGGTATTTTGCAATTTGGATTTTATTTATGTGGGGCAGACCAGTATAAATCGATGATTGAGTCAAGATAAAATATAATAAACGTTTTTATTGTTTTCGGGGCCAAAAATGATAATTCAGCAGGCACAGCCTCCCTCAGGATCTTTTGTTTCTTTTTGTGTATCCAATGTTATTTCTTGCATATCTTCCGAAGGCTTGTTCTCTGTCGTTGAATCCATGCCTGGCAGAGCGGCAGCAACACGTCGAAACAATTGCTTTACATTGAAACCAGCTTTGGCACTTGTTTCAATGAACATAACATTTAATTCTTTTGCCTTTCGCTCACCCTCTTCTGTAGATACCTGACGCTTGTCAGAGAGATCAGTTTTGTTACCTACTAACATGATGATGACATCACTACCTCTTTCAGTACGAACGTCGTCGATCCATTTGGATGTCTGATGGAATGAGTTTGTATTGGTAATGTCATAAACTACTACAGCCACTGTGGAATCTCTTATGTAGGAGGGTATCAAGGAACGGAATCTTTCTTGTCCAGCTGTATCCCATAACTGCAAACGAACTGTACGATCTTCTAAGTACATAGTTTTTGATAAAAAGTCAATACCAATAGTGGCTTGATACGTATTATCGAAACTGTCATACATGAAACGAGTAATCAGAGAAGTTTTTCCCACACTTTGTTCTCCCAGGAAAACTAATTTAAACTTACGCAAGGGATTGCCAAAATCGCCTGACGACATGTTAACAAAGTTTAAACTTTATTGCTAGTTATATTATGACAATATATAAATGCCTTTTGTGTACTGGCGACGGATTACACTCTTTTCTTTGCTCTCTTTTAACCGCTTCAAAGAACAATTATTTTCCGATATATAATTATATTTGAAGCAATTACATGGAAAAGTTTGCTGACCTCTCCTTTAGCAACTTTGTTTTTGCTGTTTTTTTTTACAATATATTTCTTCTTGTATCTGTGGAATAGTTACCAAAGGTTTATCGTTGCCTAAAAGTTTTGTAGCTGGGCTGGGCTGTTGTTACGGTTCGTTCGGTATTTTTCGGCCTATTGTTTTTGATGTCTCAATGTGATCGACTTCTTTCTTTTAGTTGCGATAAAAATTACTTTTCTTTCTCAATTAAATATATAAATTTTATTATAAATTGCACCTATTTTTATGTAAATTCTTGTTTATTTTAGATAGCTATTTAGAGTTTTCGTTAAAAATTTTAGCGTAAAATTGACAGCAGGGCAAAATACAGACTCTCACATTTTTTTCTTCAATTTTCCTTTACACAGCTTTCTAACTGAGTCACTACCAACGCTACCATATGAAATATATAAGATAACGAAGTTAATAAAAAAGGTACGTTCATATCTAACACAGTATTTTACCGAGCCGCCGATTTGTTGTATATAATGAAATTTGCTATACTCTGAACCAATTATATCGTGTGTAATATGTTGCACTCATGACTAATTAGCTCACTTGTATATCAAAATTAATGTAAACTATGAGAAAAGGATTTATTTGTAGCGTTTGTTTCATCTCGCTTTATAAGATAATTGTTAATGCCATCATTAATAGTCGGCTTTGGTAACGAGTACTCAATAACCGAAAAATACACACATCTCCATCTCTAATATGTAACAAAAAATATGGAATGTTTATTGGTTTAAACTGAGTTTAAATTCTTTTTCCGTAGAATATATATGCATTATAAACATTCAGTTAAATATTTAAATTCGAATATTACATGTTAAATATGTTTTCAGAAAGCGCAAAGTACTTTTCAGACTTAAGTGCAGAAAGAACAAAACGAAGCAGTAACTTTTCCATCAAGGAAGTTAAGTATTTAATACAACTGGTGGACAGGAGAAAAGAAATCATTGAATCGAAAAAATCGGACCGCGCAACATCGGAGGAAAAAGTTAAAGCATGGAGGGAAATCGAGAACGATTTTAATTCCGAATTCGAAGAATATCGCTCTTTCAAAGTTTTGAAAACTAAGTACGACAATCTGAAGAAGAATCTTAAACGCAAAATGGGAACAAATCTATCAAACTTGAGCATACTGAAAATTATGCAAACAGACGAGAACCCAATAACGAATGAGCCCCTATCGGACTTTGATTATGGTAATTTTTAGAAATCTAGCACATTCATTTAGATCAATACTGCTATAACTCATAAAAAGCGATTGAAAAGGCTTAATTGAGCAAATTAAATAACGAAAATTTCTCTTCAGTGAAACAATTCATTTTAATTTTTACAATTTTAAAGTAAATGATCAGTGCTCCGATGATATCCCGTACATAATATGTATGTATAAACATGTGTATACATATAATATGTTTTTATAAATTTGTTTCAGATATATCAGATGATGAAAATACTTTACAGAAAAGTAGTGCTTCCGATATAGACATGAAACCTCTTCCACCATTTAACGAAGAAGAGTTGGATGCAGCAGGTAAACCTTATAACTCAATATATTACATACAAACATGTACATAAAAAGTTCTGGTATGGACAGTGGCATGTTTGATATGTACGTATTCGTGGAAATCCAATTTTTAACGACATAACAAGGTTCTGAACTGAGAAAATACATAATTCTTCAGAATGATTCGATTGCTTTTAAATTGTAATAATGTCCATTCCATTGCTTATACGTATATGATGACATGGTAGTTATCTGCTTTGATCATATATATATCTCGAGCTTACTCTAAAATTCGATATTCGTGCGCTTTGAGCTTCATATAACCAGGAATTTTCGGGGATGATAATATATATATATATATATATATATATATATATATATATATGTGTATATATAATATATATGTATATATATATATATATATATATATATATAATATATATATATATATATATATATATATATATATATAATATATATACGTATATATATATATATATATATATATATATATATATATATATATATATAAATATCTTCCGAACAATTATTAATTATACAAAAGCAAAACTGTGCTTGAGAATAAAACAATTTTATTGAAACTTTTAAATTATGTATGTATATATCGTCACCTAAAACGCAAATTTGAAATTTCATAACTAATCAGTACATCAAATTTCACTTGTACAAAAGCTTCTACCTTCAAAAATAACGAAGCTATAGATAAAACTCAAACCCAGATATAATAATTTCTTTAAACTAAATGATTTTCATCAAACAAGGGAAAGAAAAACTAAATATATGGATTTTGCATCGTTTTTATTTATTTTATTATTATCATCAAAAATAATTACAACGAAAACATAGAATGTTCTAAAAAATAAGTATAATCGAATGATGATTGGACTTCAAAGTATTAAAAAAAAAATTAAGCTCGTTATTGTTATCTTTTTTATTGTAAGTTTTGCGAAAAGAAATATTTGAATGTTTTTTTGCATATGTCGTGGAACCAAAAAACTGTGTTCCATCAAGTTCGTAGAATATCGTTCCCTATTTTTAATTTAGGCCAGTAAATTAAATTATATTAATAACAAAGAATAAATTATTTGGGATTATTCTGTTGATCAAATATGCAATATTGTCTGGTCAAGTATTCCTATACACTAGCTTACACCAAATCTTCAGTAGACTTTTACCCAAATTCAAAAGTAAGAGACGCTCTTTCCAAAACAAATTGAGAACTACCAAGAATAAAAATAGTAGACTTTGAAATTTCAATATCAAATGAAATAAATGAAATTTATTAGATCTGAATAGATCTTTCAAAAATATACCTGAATTTAATTTAGTTTGAAGTGTTTTAAACACTTCTTTGGAATATGAAAAGCCTGATCGTTCCATTTTAAGAAAAAAATGGCCTTGTGTAAAGCAATTCTCAGGGGTTACAAAAAATGGCAATTGGATCAAACAATAAACAGACTTTCAATAAAGCCTGAAAAAGAAGGCCTTCCGAGCTTTCCCTCTGGGGACACTTAGGAAACGTACATAATTTGCATGCTTATACATATGTTCACATATACACACATTAATATATGTACATACATGTGTATGTATCTACAATCCATGAACGTTTTACTATTTGCATTTTTATTTTTAGCTGAGGAATACGTATTCGAAACACTTTTGCTTGGTGACACGCAAACTTCTTCGACAACGGCACAGCAAAAGGCTATATCTACGCCACATCCAGAACTAGCTGAACATATAGCGGAGAGGAAAATAGATAGTACTCCCACCGTTGACGTATGGGAACAAGTTGCTCACAAAAAAATTAAAAAACTTGAGGTAGAAATAAAAATTATCGAAGAAGAATGGAAATTAAGAAAACAAAAACTCGAGTTGGAAATAGAAAGCATTAGGATAGAAAATAGATTAAAAGAAGAAAATCTTAAATTGCTTAAACAAAAATTAAAAAATAATAACAATAGTGACTAGATTCAATTGGATAATTTTACATGTTACATCTGCGAGCTATGTATATATATATATATATATATATATATATATATATATATATATATATATATATATTATATATATATATATATATATATATATATATATATTTATATATATATATATATATATATATATATATATATATATATATATATATATATATATATATTGGATAGGGTTTTTAGAATGACATGAATATTAGTAAAACAAAGTACTGTTTGCTTTTTAACACATAAGGCTGATATCAGAGTGGCTCTACATGTCGCCAGAAGTCACGGGCTCTGCTTTCCTTATGTATTTCCTTAAAAGAAACCTCGTCGTCAGAATCCAACTTTTATACAAATGCACTTAAAAACACTACAACCTTTAAAATAAACAAAAGAAATCGCTTTTTTAAATATAGCTATGTTTAAAATTGCAGATTCACTTATTTATTTATTTTTATTCAGCGTTTCGATTGCGTTGCATAATTCAATTACGCTCGAACCGGAAAATGGTATTCCAACAAAAATCTTATAGAAAAAGGAATTTAATACTTACTCTTTCTTTAATTATACACTATACAAACAAAAATTTAAAAAATATAACATTTCGTTTCGAATAGAAAAGCAGAATAGGAGTGAATGTATAAGATCTCTCAATCTCTTTCTTATTAAAGTTAATCTATGGCTTAGATTTTGTATTTAACTATTAATTCAATGATCTAAAATTTGTAAGCATATTTTTCATCGGAGAAATTTTTTTCATACCCACGTTTATATGTACGTATGTATATTTGAGTCTACACTGTTTTGGAAACGGTTATAAATATGTCAATCATATAGTTGACTTCGAAATTTATAGAAAACACAAAAACAAAATTGATTTGATGAATAAAATAGATTCATATCGAATAAGTTTTATTTACTATGTTTGCAATAAATATAAAAGTCAAAGTTCATTCTAGTATAATTCTCAACTAGTTCTTCAAAGTGTGTGAATAAGCTAAGAGGTTTTGTTGGCTTGATATTAGTTTGAAGTCTACTGATGGTTTATTTGATGTAAGAACCAATAAAATGCAGGCATATAAACATACTTAACCACACAGTAAACAAAGATCTTGTGTATTTGCGTTCTTTGCGATTTTTTGAATAATTGGCGCGTTCTGAATTCAAATCATGTGATATACAAATTCAAAAATAAGATTGTTATTTTTATATAATAAATTTAACATAAATTGGAAATATTTCACTTAAATATGCCATTTTTATTTTAAGTATGTAAGGTTTTCAGGTTTCTGGGGCCACTTGATTCTTTTCAATCCATGACAATACGGAAGAAACTTTGACGTATACCGAAGGTGAATTGGTTTGACCACATGGAAATTTCCCCCAGGATACGACACCAACTAAAATATGGTTTCCTTTTATGATTTGAACCAAAGGTCCGCCTGAATCTGATGAACAAATTCCAATTCCACCCGTCAAAGGACCAGTGCAAATATTTGTATTGTGTACATTACTACCTTTTGTACCCATAGCCGTTTCACATGCTGACAGTGGTATGATCGGAACGGTAGCGACTTGTAATGTTGCAGGGTAAACAGCTGTAGCAGTCTTCGAAGTGCTTCCCCAGCCATAAAGAACAGCATCGCCTGAGGGTGTATAACTGCTAGAAGCCATTTCGATTGGTTTAACAGCATTTGACCATGTAAACGGTGTCTTGGTATATACTAAACCAATGTCATAAGGAGATGTATCACCGAGGTATAAGTCATTAATCTTATAATGGGCGATTACACGTTTTTGTGTGGTACTTGTTGTGCCGGCAACATAAATACTGCCCGCCACTAAGACTGTTTCTTTCACTACACTACTTGAACGCAAGCAATGAGCAGCAGTAAGTACCCAGTGTTTGTTGATTATACTTCCTGCGCAATAGTGAATATTTTTGTGTTGAAATGATACTATAAAAGGTACACTATTTTCAACAGCATTTGTACCGCCAACAACTCGACCTGTTTGTATAGGTGGTTGTAGCTCTATCAAACTCCATGATGATTTAGCAGTTACGAAAAATAGCACCCACAACGTTACAAACGACCACCGTTCATGTACGTAAAACATAGCGAAGCTGACTGAATCGAACCTAAAACGTTTCTCGAATACTATTAAGTAGTAGATATTGTTTATCAAAATTAAAGTAAATATATCAATAAGTACAAAGGAATGTGATAAGAAAAATAAATTAATAAATGTGTTCATTTACTTTGCAAACAATTTTGCAATAGCCAATAAATTTAAAAATTTAAGCAGTACACTAATGTATCAGAATTTGAGTTTTGATATGTTGCCTCCGTTTATTCATGATAATTTGCTAAAATGTATTAAATATCTCATTAAAATTGAGGGTAATATAACATTAGAAATTTTTAGATTTTAGATTTACGTAATTAGGATGTTAATATAAGATGCAAGGAGTTTGTGAATTGAGGAAATATGTGACAAATATATGTACATACGTTCTTCTATTATTATCATGGTCATGAATCGTTGGTAACTATCTACAAAATTCTGCTGTAAAATATAGATAATACTACAAACATTTTTATAGATCACATATCTTTTGGGGATTAAATAAATTTATTTTGTGTTGAAGCTATTGGGTTTGGTCGTAAAAAGCTTTATTTAGATAACATACTTGAGAACTACGGTTTTGAGTAATGAAAACTTTATCTCGAATACAATAATATGTGGAAATACCGCAAATTTTACCAATAAAACGCTAATAGCCCTGATCTCTTCAGTATAAATCAAAATTATTTATTTTTGCAAAAATATTTAAAATTTTATAAAAGAGAAATAAAATTTTATCATTTATACAATAAGTTCAAGCGGAAAGTCCTCAACCCATAATCGTAACTTTACAGGAGAAGGCAGAACACAACAGATACTATGCTGATGCAAAGTCGTTATTTTTGATAGTATTGCACATAACTCTTATGACGAATTGCATATGTATGAAATGTATTAAAACAGCGAAAAACTCAATTTCACAAAAAATAGGAGTTGGATATTTTCTACTTGAGACCATGGACATATACATGTGTGAGTTTCCGAGAAAATTATAGAATTTTGAGCTCGAATTCCTATGGGTTTTTGTATCATGAAAAATTTTACACTTCGATCATAGTGTATAAAATTTATATATATATATATATATATATATATATATATATATATATATATATATAGTTTTTATAAAAGATAAATACATATTCTCGTTGCTACAGAAGTGATATAAAAGAGACAACTGGAGAAAGGCGTTGTCTGTTGTATATAACAAAAGAGCTATTGATCTCAAGGTACGAGTTATCTACTAAGTTACTAAACAGTTTTCAACGTTATTATCGAACTCCCTCTCCCTATATATATATATATATATATATATATATATATATATATATATATATATATATATATATATATATATAAAGGTAGCATACTATAGAACGGATAAATAGTTTTTCATTGTTATTTTAACACAAATGAAGAGATAAGCTAAAAGGTGGATGAACTTACTTATAATTTTAAAGAACGTTTTATGACTTCGTAGTTGCCACAAGCACAAACATGAGAAGTATATAAAATATTTTGTGGCATAGTCTTAGGAGCAGGAACATAACCTGATAATGGCGCTTACTGTAATTAAGTTGTTGCCTCAGTTTATTTATTATATATTTGGTTTACCAGTGGAAAATTGAATTATACAGGAATCTTAGAAACTTTCATATTGAATGGAATTTGTGTCAATTATTTAGTACCATATCGAGCAGATGGATATTTTATTATATAAAATCTCATTTCCCAGCCCTGACCGCAAGCTTATAGAATGATTAAAAAAAGAAGAAGAATTTTTCTATAGGTACTATGAGAATTGAATTATTGCACTTTTGTATATATTGTGTGCCTAATAATAGCTAGTATATTGATAATTATTATTGAGAAAACTTTTCAAATAATTCTATCATCAAAAGTATGTCCGTGGAAGCTATACATGATATGCAACGTGAATTTGCTGAGGTAGACATAAATAATGGTGATTCCAATAATGACGAAGAGGAACAGGATGATGAGGAAGAGGTGCCATCTCCGGTGGTCTGCAATAACAATATATTGAATCAAAATATCTTGCATGTAAGTAACCAGTTGATTTCAGTTTAATGTCAAACCAAAGGAATGAAATAAGGACCTAAAAATTTTTTAATAGCTTGCGTGTCACTTGCCAAAACTGTTATTGTTTACTCATTATCATAAATATGTGTAATAAGAAATGTTTTATTTATAATTATGGGCGGTGTCTCATATCAAATATACTATGAAATACATACATAAGTATGTATTTATCTATTACATATGTACAATGCAAAACTAGTTGTTTTTAATATTTTATTTATTATTATTATATATATATGTATTTTATTATGAAGTACTGGGTTCTTATGTGTATATACATATGTTTGTATGTAAAATATATATGCATGTAAAATACGCAACTAGCTGGTCTCGCTTCCGCCGCCGCGGACTCCGAATCCTATAATCAATAGTTATTGGGATGCTTGAGGTAAAAAAAATACAAATAATTCCATGCTCATATGACTGCCGTTAAAATTCGATTACAATTACGATTTATTAGTTTAGAAAACTGATGGTACCTCAATCAAAATTACGTTTTTCGTTGGTAAAAATATTGTCAAAATTATACAGAATAACTTCGGTAATGTTTCAATATCTGATAATTGTACCATTTTATGCATGAAATAAGTATCAGAAAAGATCAAAACATATGGCAAAATTAATTTTAAATTCTCGGAAACGGAATTTATTCCGTATTTTGGTTCGGAAAAACGGAAAAATAGCTTCTTATTTACATGATAGACGACAGGCCAGTAGCTTATTACTTACATACATATGTACATACATTCAAGTTCAACAGAAAACAAGATTTCCCCAATTACAATACATAAAAAGACAAACAATTTTACGAAATTAAATCAACTAATATTTTGAGCGGACTTAGCGAATGAAATTAAAACAGATTCCAATTCCGTAAAATGCCTTGGTATATTACGTGACATACCTGATAGTAATGCTGCCTACTGTAGAAATCCACTCTTAAAT
The DNA here is from genome assembly GCA_963675445.1 of Linnaemya vulpina. Classification (NCBI taxonomy): domain Eukaryota; kingdom Metazoa; phylum Arthropoda; class Insecta; order Diptera; family Tachinidae; genus Linnaemya; species Linnaemya vulpina. The sequence continues at coordinate 105,511,854 of OY776276.1, forward strand.
ATTGTTATACATATCAGGTTATATATATATATATATATATATATATATATATATACATATATATATATTATATATATATATATATATATATATATATATATATATATATATATATATATATATATATATATATATCGATACATACAGATGCCTTTGTTGTATTATTTAAAACAAGGTTTTAAATCATATAACAAAAGCTATTTATTATATATAGGAACATTCCTCTTTAGTTTTTAAATCTATCTATATAATTTTAAAATTCACCTAAGGTTATACATAAATACAAAAAAAAGTCATCTCTATGTAAAATGATCTTAATACCTCAGAATGACACAAGTATTAAACATAGTTAGATGTTCAATATTTCTTTACCGATTGGTTTCTGAAATAAATATTGAAACAAATATAGGTTTTACTAGAGGTGAACATACCTAATATTATAAAAACTGCAAGCTTTAAAACCGCAATTAGTAGTGATGCAACAATTAACTGTAACATTTTTCAGCGCCGTATATCGTCCACTAATATGCAGGATGTTCTCTCCGATAGTGGAGATTATTATATTGAAATAACAGTATCGGAACCCCAAAAAGTAGGTGATGGCATGGGTTCCTATTTGACTTACAAGTAAGATTAGTAGCATCAAACTTACTTTTTAACTTATTGTTTTTTTTCATGGTTTGCTATATAGAGTTACAACAAAAACCAACATTCCAAAATACAAACGTACTGAATTTAGTACATTAAGACGTTTTAGTGACTTCTTAGGCATACATTCATTATTGGCGAGCAAATATATAAAATTGGGAAAAATTGTACCACCCGCACCATCTAAAAATATATTCGGTAAGTCGTATCATTCGGTATTTATTAGTAAACAATTTATTTAAATCTAATGAATACCAACAAAAGGTTCAACAAAAGTAAAAATGAGCCCCCAACAAAGCGAACCAGGCAATGGCACAAATTTGGAATGGGTTGAGCAACGTAGAGCTGCCTTGGAACGTTATATGAACCGCACAGCGCAACATCCAGCCTTAAGAGTTGATTTAGATTTTATAAATTTCTTAGAAAGTGATCAAGTAAGTTTTTAAATAATATATTTACATGCATTTATGTCTTTTGCTTGAAATTTTGAAAAAGGAATTACCTCGCGCTGTTAACACAGCAGCTCTTAGTGGAGCAGCTGTAGTACGTTTATTTAATAAAGTTGGTGAGACTGTTAATAAAATTACCTATAAAATGGATGAAAATGATCCGGTAAGTGTTTGTTTGAATTTGTTGCCCTATTTTATTATATCATTGTTTATCTTTATAATTTAAGTGGTTTGATGAGAAAATAACAGAAGTTGAAAATTTGGATGGTCATCTACAAAAATTACATTCCGCTTTAAAAGCTTTAGTTACTACACGTAAAGAATTAGCCAATCTTACTGGCTTAGTAGCAAAATCTGCAGCCATGCTGAGCACTTGTGAAGAGCATACTGGCCTTTCGAGAGCCCTGTCAAATTTGGCTGATGTTGAAGAAAAAATTGAAATTTTACGCGCAGAGCAATCCAACTCCGATTATTATATATTTTCCGAATTCGTTAAAGATTATTTGGGTTTATTTACGGCTATTAAATCGGTATTTCATGAAAGAGTAAAAGTTTTTCAAAATTGGCAACATGCTCAAATGCAATTGTCTAAAAGGCGTGAAAACCGTGGTCGTTATGAATTGAATAATCGAACTGATAAATTGGAACAAGCCCAGGTGGAAGTAGAAGAGGTAAGTTGGTATTTTATTGCAGAACATTCCCCTCTAATATCTATCTTTAGAGCGATCAGAAATAAACTAAAGAACTAAAGAAATTGTGTAATAACAAAATCGCAGTGCTTGTGTAAAAGTAGTACACGTTATTTTCATATCTTTCGAATTTGTACAAATTATTTCAAATTGTTAACTACGAGAGCTACCCCATTATCTCTCATTTACAAATTTTTGTTTTTTTCCAGTGGCAAGTGAAGGTACAGCGTTGCCAGCAACAATTCGAAGAAATTTCCCAAGAAATAAAAAAAGAAATGGATCGTTTTGAGATGCGACGAATAAAAGACTTTAAGGTCAGTATGATAAGATATATTGAAGATCAAATGGCACATCAACAACAAGTAAGTTTGATATATCATTACAAAATAAATAAAATTTATTTGTGAATGTGGATCTATATTTTTAAACTTGCAGATTATAACTTATTGGGAGTCATTCGTGCCCAGCGCTCGTGAAATCGTTTAAAGCCTATCAAAGTCAAACAAAACATGACCTTCTTCGATTTCAAGCATTCCTTAATCTTTATTTTTTAATTAAATGCTGGGACCAAATGCGCATTAAATCAGACAAGAATAGTAAAAAGTACTTTATCGATTTCCTAAATGCATTACAACTATCGTCTCGTAAACAAGGAATGGTTTGTTCAAGAAGAAAAATTTAATTTCTCCTTAAAAGTGCACTAATTTTTCAAGTCTCACTGTTAAGTTTACCTCAACATATGTATATTAATATCATATTCTGTTAAACAAAAACATATATTGAATGTTTCATTATTATTCCTCTGTAATTACAAAAGTTATTAATCTTTTAATTGTACTTGGTGTGTTTTAGCACATGTGTGAAATTATCCACTCTTACAGAAAAGCTCTCTTTAATACAATTTTGTATTGAAAACACTTTGGATAATTGCGTGCAGGCTTTTCCCGGTTGATAGTCTAAGAGTATATAATATGTTTTTATCTATCATGATTAAAGAAAATAATTTTGGAAGTGTATATTTGTTAAAAAATATAAAATAAAAATTGGTATTGATGAAACAAGTAAATAATTTGCCATCACATCATATAGTTATATATGCAATGAATGAATTTTCTAGATTAATTTTTTTTTTTTATTTTATCTAACTATCGGAAAATGTGACACAAGCGGGGGTTTAGTGAAGGTATGTGGATTTCCATATTCATAACAAACCAACTAAAAACTCCGTATTATGATATATGTATCTTAACAATTTCACTTCATTTATCGATACGTATGTATGCATGGATGCACCTAAATTTTTTCAAGTTGTACCTACTATGAATCTACATATCTTGAATTATTTTAAGCTGCTGGAGTACATATTGCACCAGCCGGGAGTTTCAGCGGCAGCGAGCTTACCAAAATCCTTCTGGGGCTTTTTATCTAATGTAAACGGTCTTTATGCTAATTATTACACAATTGTCCACTAGGTGGCGATAATTTGTCTTTTAGTAGAGCAGATGACTTTGACATTTCTCTTTGATATGTGAAACGAAAACATGTAAAAGAAAACCAAAACACAGTAGTCTATGAACCAAAATAACATTGATTTTTTGACTGTTGTACGTTTTGATACATTTTATAAAATGGCCTGTCGAAAAATTGCTTGTGGACTGCAAATTTTAGGCCGCAATGGTAAAAATATTACATTACCTGTTGCCACTAGCCCTATTCGTTCGTATTCATCACGAAAAGATTTAGAAGATATAACACACACGGGACAAGTAAGTAGCCTTACATTTTTCAGTGCAAACAGGTATCTACAGATGTTACGCAAACATTTTTATGCGATTTTCATCTAATAAAACGTATTTTCAAATATTATACAGGTATTTCCTGAGGAAGATTATCGAAATGTTCGTTTCACTAACGCAAAACGTTATGTTAATGAAAACTGGGGTATTAAACTTATTGACGAGATACCTCCCAAAGAGTGCACTGACCGAGTTGTCTACTGTGACGGTGGCGATGGCCCCTTAGGCCATCCAAAGGTCTACATTAATTTGGTGAATATTTTCAATTTTGTTTGATATGTATTGTCATAATTTCGTTATAGGGAGTTAAATTACTGAGTTTTATTATAATTGTATGTATATAAGAAGTACACACATTTACTAACCAATGAATATATTATTAGGCTTTTGAATTTGTTTTGATCATATTTTCACAGGAATATGCCACTTCAGTATCTTAAAAAATTTGTTTTTAAGGAATGGCTATCTTTTTATCTTTAGTGGCGTTATAGAAAATGCATCGCCGAGCTGCTTGCGAAGGCATAGATAGAAAAGCTAATGCTGATCTAGAATATTTATCTCTTCTTTCTGAATTAAAAACAACTTTTCGAAAAAGTGGCTCGTCAACATCATACTTATAATTAACTAAATATTTTTAAATTTAAGAGTATAATTATAAATTTGTCTTATGAATTTAAAAACATATCCAAAATGTACTTCCACATAGAAAGATTAATAATTCATAGGTATTTCTTGAGTCTGAAACTACATAACTTCGTATAACGAACTACTCAAGTAGACACATATTTATACATAAATATATGCATGCGTATAAGATACTTATTTGATTAATTATTTGTTTTAGGATAAACCTGGTTCTCATATTTGTGGCTATTGTGGTCTAAGATTCGTGAAGAAGGATCCTCACCATTGAAATTTTAGATAATATACAATATTGAGTAAATAAATAATTTAAAACTGACAAAGGAAAAAAATCCTTTTGTTTACAACGTAAATCAAATTACTTATATATTATATACGAAATAATTGAAACAAGTCTGGTAATAATAAACAATGTTGTCTAATATATATTAAGCTTAAGGTCTCTTTATTTTTCTTATCTTATAAAATTTGTTTTTCAATATTTCGTCACTCCTTTGTGTGACTTCTTCAGGAAATTTATTTTTTTTTAATTTGATGTGAAAAAATAATTTTTGTTTATTTTTCACATCAAATTAAAAAATAAATTTCCTGAAGAAGTCACACAAAGGAGTGACGAAATATTGAAAAACAAATTTTATAAGATAAGAAAAATAAAGAGACCTTAAGCTTAATATATATTAGACAACATTATTAATCAAAAAGAGGTCAAAAAACTAGAAGAATTGGTAATAATAAACTTATTTAAGAAAATCTTAAATTTTATTTTGTATAGGAGGGATAAAACTTCTGTCATTTATAATGTCCACATATGAATTCGTTATTTAAAAGGTGAATGTTGCATGCTTCTTTCTAATGAAGCATTTTTTTCTAAAAAAAAATATATTATATTTTAAATAAAACTTATAAAACAAAATGGAGGGAATTTTGTTCCGCCGTTGCATTAAAAAAGTGAAATTATATTCAAAACATATACGTATTGGGTTTCAATCACACCAAGAATAATAGTATGTATGTAGCTATACGCAAATATGGTTATATATATGCGCATATACATATATATATATATATATATATATATATATATCATGCATTTATCTTAGATTTTAGACTTCTTTTGACAAGGCGTCACTACCTCGGCTTGTTTGAGTTTATTTCATGCAGTATACTCGTTCAACGCACACATTTATATAAAAAATATATAAACATTTTACGTACTTGTAATACATTAAGCACAAAATGAAATCACTAAATTTTTGAAACTACGTATTGATAAGATACTATTAATATTAAAACGGATATTCGCGATGCGACGGGTCACAAAGAACCGCGCATTAGTACGGCGTGTGAACAGAGCAGCCAAGTTTTGAATATGCGACTTCCGATGATATGTTTTTCTTTTCCTTTGTACAGTTATTAAAACTATCTCTATCCCCAGAATAATCCGCTATGCCTCTTTTTCCTCTTTCGCATACCACCGGGAAGCCAACATAACATCCAATCGATCCAGTCACTCCATTGGACTAAATAATAACTTGTGTTAGGAATTTCCCGCGCTAAATCTACAATCAGCTTTTGCTCTATTTACACGGCATTACCTGGCACTCAATTGAACTGTCCTACCCAATCACAGGGTGCTCATGACATCTTCTCAAGACTTGGTAGCACTATTTTTAACATAAAGCCTCTTTTCGCGGTTTTTCTGTATTGATACATGGATACATGTCAAGCTCTGCAGTTTTGTATAAAATGTTCATTACGGTTGTTGAATTTAAGCAAAAGTATAAATATGTAACAAGTTTGAGTTGTAAGAATCGTGTGCTTAATAATATAATATTTTGTGTAAATTCTGTGAATATGATGAGGAAGTTGTTAATTATGTAGATCGGGTAAAAGGTTGCTACGTTCATAAATGTGTATGCATGTATCCAGTGGAAAACCACACACTTCCATGTTTGGCAAGGAAGATCATCACTACTCACTCGTTCCATGCTAAGATCTATTTAACGTATGCATGTTAATTGCAAATTTTTCGGAAAACAATCAGCTAAGAGACCAGAAAAGATGCTTGTCTAAAAATGGTAATCAACATACATACACATTTTATGTATTGAAGTCTTCAATTGGAGGTGTGAAATACGTGGTATTTCTAAGATTGAAGCGAAATTGTTCCCGAAATATCCTTATTGAAATGTTTTTGTTCTGGAATACCTTTGCCAGAAATCGAAATAAGTAATTGATATTTAAATTGCAGAATTTTGATTTGGATACGTACATACATACTTATATGTATATGTCTAATGAAAAGTGCGGAGTAAACAAAAAGTTATGTTGACGAGAAGGTAACTAAATGATTTTAGTGAAAATGTCTAGTTTTGCTCGAATATGTATGTCGAAGAAGGCCAGAAAAGGTTCTTTAAATTTAAATAAGTGAATTGAAAGTGAAAAATTGATATATGATGGATAAATAATTTGGTTCTGTATAAAACTTGAAGATGTCCAATTGCGGAAATACATCTGTAGAAACTGCCATGAAAGCAAAGTAAGTACATTTAACTTTTTGGTTATACATATATAAATCAGGACAAAAGCATGACTAGCAATGTGGAAAATATTATCAAGACATCAGCTCTTAGCCGTAGTTACGGAAACTTTTTATATACAATTGCGAATCTACGTACTTCTTTCTGTTTTCTTTTTATGTGTATGTATATAAATCACAAAGAAAAATTAGCAAATTAGGCTAAATCTAAAATTTAGAAATACATAAATAAAACTTCAAAATTAACCGAATATAGTTTCAGGGTAAACATGCAGAAAAACGGGGTTTTATTAGTGGATATATAGATCCAAAGAATCACTGTCTGTTTTCCTAAATCTGTATGTATTTAAATGGTTTAACTATATTGATTGATCTATATCATGCTAGGTGGGCATGGTTATAGTATAGTAAAAGTATATGATAATTATATCTTCATTGAAAGCAATAGTCAAAAAATAACTAAAGCTTATTAATAGACATTTTGCTGTTAGCAAGCAAGACAAGAAGAATTTTCATGGTGTCCCCTTAAGTTCTTTGTAAGTTAACTGCAACGAATATATTATTTTCACATGGAAACATGGTATTGAATTAATGCGAAAGTAGCGCCGACGTTGCTTAGTTCCGAATGTGTTATTTTCTTATTGAAATTTAATAAGGCAAGGCTTTTTCTGAATAATTTCAGTTTATAATTGCATAGTTTTATTTTTCCTTTATCGTTTCAACACCAAAGTTCCTAATTGTGCAAATCACTTTGCCTTTGTGACATTTAGAAGCATACAAATAACAAACGAAACGCAGCGAATTGTATACACAATTTGAGACTATCAGGCATGGTACAATACCATGAGACCATATTACTGTCTTTCATGTCGATCCAAGTCTCCATAGAATTCAATTTCAACATTTTTCTATTCGTAACAAAATAAAATCATAATAAAAACAAAATGTTCTTATAATAGCTATAAATTTATTTTCACGCAGATTCAATGCTTTTTAAACGTATTAAGAAATTTTGTTTCATACTACATATAAAATAAAAAATATTAAAATTATAACATATAATGTCTTTATTATAAGTAATTGGAATTTAAACAGAACCAATTTTCAAAATAAAAAAAGAAACATAATTATTTCCGTGGACTTTTGACAAATCAACTTAAGTATACATATGTAATTTGTAATTTACATGAGTACGTATGTACTTTGAAAGAAAGGTCAAAATACTGCGTAATTTTTATTATATAGCAAATTGAAATACATATATAAAAAGATATTATTTTGCAACTAATTACTGTAGGAAATTAAGAATCATAAAAACTTTTTATTGGGTATATTGGGAAATATGAATTGACTTAAATTCGTTTGTCAAATGTCAGATTTGTGTCTTAATATAAAGATGAAAAAGAATGGCAAAAAAGAAATTTAAGCAACCATGTATATAAATTGAATTGAAAGAAAAATTTATTAATAATAAAATAAAGTGTATTTAAGAATATAGTAGAGATAGAAAATGTGCAAAATTTTGTATTAATTCTTTTTTTTTTTAATGAAAGGTGATTAGTAAAAGAGTTGTTTGTTATCAACATTTATTATGGTAAATCTTTTCAAAATAAAAAAATCAAACAACATTTTAGTTGGAGTTAGTATAGAATGAGCTTTTTACTTTTTAAAGAATATACATATGTATTTTAGGATCTATACTTCAAGCAATGACAAGATTGTGTTTAGTATTGTAGATGAAATCAATTGATTCTTTATTGAGACAGACACAAAGTTCAAGTTTTTCATATTTCGTCTTATTTAAAACAAAAATTAATAATGTCTGGCTTTTTTCTATTGAATGTTTATTAATGTGCTTGTTTAAAAATGATGAGTGAAATGATGAATAATAAATGGGGGGAAAAATAAACTAATGGCGTTTTCTTTTCTAGAAAACATGCAACATGTTTTCACTTGTTTGCTAAAATGTGGCCGCTTGAAAGTTTTAAAATAGAAATTATATTTCGTAAATGAAATTGGACTAATTTCTAATAAATTTCTTATTTTCAAATAACAGAATTCGGCAATTTTCTGTTAAAAAGTGTGAAAAATGTTGCACTCTTTTGTAGAAATCAGTACAAGTTAAGGAAATACATATACACATTTGTTACATAAACTTTGGTTTAGTGTTTGTTACCGTTGTCCCAAAAATACATTTATGTAAGTAAGCAAATCCATTAACTTTAACGATTGCTCATTTAAAACAATCACATAAAATTTTGTGGAGATTATCACTTCTGCTTAAGATTGATTTGATTTGTTTCCAAAAGTGCCAAATTTTATATATTTGCGAGCATGTGTGTGCGTGATAAAAACAAAACATAAAACGTAAAATGATGAAAAGTTAAAACCAACATTTAAAAAATACTGTTATTTTCATTATCAAAAGTACGTTATTTTCCGTATTTCAGTTTTGTTTCATCTCCCATAAGGCCGTCATCAGTTAGAGTCGTACACGCCTACAGAGGCTCTGAATAATCCTGTTTTCTGTTTCAAATTGTTTAAACAGCAGGACAAAACAAACTTTAATACAATTTCTGTTCTTTAACAAAAAACAATGACTGATTTTTTTCATTTGTTTCAATCAAATTAAGATTTTTCCTATGTTTAAAAAAAAGTCATTATTAGTTTTGCCATAAATTGTAGCCTTACAATAGAGTAGTTAAAAATGTCCATTTTGTTTCTCAAGTCTCAATTAAGATTTTCTTCATCTAAAACACCAAATACGAATAAATCTATATAGCGAATTCTCATCACCGTATACTCTTGTATTAGATGATGTTCGAATTGGTGTTGATAATAATAAATATGCGATTGTTGAAGCAGAAGCCAAAAGTGATAGCGGTGGTAGTAGTAGTACTACAGTCATAATCATAATAATAACTACATAAAGATGTTCTACAAAGTATAAAGTGTCCATAAATATTGTTGCTGGATATTGATGTTGTTCTTTAAATATACGAATAATATTAATGTTGTTTTGCAAATTGATAGCGATCTGCAAGTGGCCAACCACTGGTCACCAGAGGTTCCGGGGTAAGGCATAGCCTTCTTTCGATACATAAACATTGCGATCCGAATAGGCATTTGCCTCTTTTGTAGCATTTTGCTTCTGCAACATATCATTCTTAGCTGTACCTCCACCAGCTGCCCCATCATAAGATGTAACAGTTTCTGTCTTACCATCTACCGTACGAGTAGTAGTAGTTGTCTTATTACCATGTGAGTCTTGGGTAATTTTTGTGGTTTCATATGTACCATCAGGTTTTCGTATAGTTTTAGTCATTACACTTTGACTAAACATTTTCGGGCCCTAATTGGAAATTATGAATTTTTAGGTTTTTATCTTAAAATGTTACTTATTATTTGATTAAAAAAAAAAAAAAAAAAAAAAATACCTGATAGTTTCCATCGAACGCTCCTCCACTAAACGTGCCGCTTGGCATCATGGGCGTCATAGGCGTCATAATCTCTGGGCGACCGCGCGGTTTCAAAGACGGCGGTGCTGGAATTTTAGGCAACTCTTTGTCCTCGTCTATCAAAGTACCGTGTATTTTACCCATTATAATTTCTTCGTCGCTTAATTTGGGCTTAGTTTTCGAATTACGCAAGAATTTATTATCGTTGCGTGGAAGAATATTGCCATGGGCTTCATTTTCGGAAATATGTTTTAAAACTTCTCCTTCGCCTTTAGCGAAACGTTGTATTAGAGAATGCAATTGGTCTGGAAATATCCTAAATACAATGATTAATTAATATAATTGTTAGGAATCATATTTTTATAAAATTTTATTCCATAAAACAAAACGGAATTGTGAACCAAGTTCTTGATGTGTACATGCAGCCGTTAATATGGAAGCATTTTTTTTATCCCATATAAAAAAATTAAAACAATTCATATTGTCTTTTTTTATAATGAGATTACAACAAAAAGTTAAAGTTAAGCACCAAGAACTTGGTATTTTTTACGGCAACTACATATTTCAATGTCCAAAATATTTTGATAATAATATTGTGTGGATGGCTTGTAAATTGAATTTCAAATTAATTTTGTAGGTATTTGAAATTTAACTTAATAAGTTCGATACTGGTGAAGTTTAAGTACTTCACAGAAAAGAATATTAATTTGAGAGTGCACGTCCATAAGCAAACTAATGAGACATATAATAAAATTACAAACCTATATATATATATATATATATATATATATATATATACATATATATATATATATATATATATATACATATATATATATATATATATATATATATATACATATATATATATATATATATATATATATATACATATGTATATATATATATATATATATATATATATATATATATACATACATACATACATATATATATATATATATATATATATATATATATATACATACACATAAATACATATATATATATATATATATATATATATATATATATATATGTACATGTATACATAACATGAGGAGTTACTCTGTAATGCAGATACAAAAAGAAAACTGTTCCAGTTTGTATTCTACTTACATTGCAATGCAACTCCTTTCGATTCGAGCTACAGAGTATTTTAGTACTTACTCTCCATCCAAGTCGGTATCAAAATATTGCTTTTTTTGCTTTTCAAATTCTTTAATAATTTCACTTTCAAAACCCGGCTTCAAATATTCTTCTTTAAGGTTTTTTTCTACGGAAACACCATTATCTGAAATGTATTAGACAAATTTAGTTAAGAAATTATAATATAGAGTATGTATGTATATAGAAATGCTATATTTGCAAGAGATAGCTTTATTTGACTTACCTCCTTCCATTTCACTAACAGCTTCCAATATCTGCTGCATTTGCCTTTCGAAGTGCTTTTGCAGTTCCATCGGATTGGTAAAAATTTGAAAGGCGAATTTACGGTCGTCATCAAAAAGTTCATCATCAGTTTCAGCCTCCTCAAACCATTGCGGCTTACGGAATTCATCCTTAGCCGATGCGTTCATCCTATAAAATAATGAAGTAATCAAATTACCGTCGGTAAACAATGAAAGTAATCAATTAGACAAAAAAGTTGTATATAGATAGAAAGAGATTTGTTTGTTACCTACTATAGAGAATGGTAGTACCGCCCAAGTTAATTGAATAAACGGATATTAGCAAAATTACACTGTAACTTTAGTGTTATGAATTTATAATTGAAGTCACCTCAGTGTCTCACGACTTCTGTTGTAGAAGATGTGTGTCTAATATTACAGATACTAATTTATTAAAATCAGGCTTGATCTGAAGTCTCTTGCTTAGGTATTTTAAGCAATTGCATATTTATTGCAATGGCATTGGTCTTTATAAATTTCATATATTTTTCGCTCTGCCAAACTGCCTCAATACGATTTCTTGCTACTATCAAGATATCATCTTTTCAACTTAAACATAATTGAACTTAACATAAAAATATATAAAGGTCAAAATCAAATTTAATTGCAAGGTTTATATTATTTTACAAATAAATTGTCTGGTTAGGAAAGCTCAAATACACCACTATTGTAACTACTATTGGTTTTTCGGACCGTATTTCATAAACTGGCTGTTAAGGAATCAGTTCAAAATTGATTTCATATGATATATTATTAAATTACAAAATACATTTTGTTATAATGCCAAGTGAATCATGTGTAAACATCAAAGCAATTGGCAAGCGATTCGACTTTTTCGAATAATTTTTCGTTGATAATTCCTACACAACACTGACATGCCACTATAGTGGCATGTGTAATTGCAGTGTTAAATATACTTACATATATTTTAATATGCAAATTCAGTTCGAAAAGGCTAAGAAAATGGCAACGTTTTGCAAGTAGGTGAGTTGTATTTCATGTTACAAAATTTATCTGGTCACCTTAAAGTAGCATTGTTTTTGCCATTTAGGATATTTTTATGCAATAATTTTTTCTAATGTACAAAGTCATGTTTCAAAGAAATTACCGAATGGATCATTTTCATTAGGAGTTACTTACTCAATATTTTTTTTGGCTTCGTCTCCGTTTTGTTGGAACATTTTCTTTAATATATCCATAGCTACTCTCAATTGATTTTTTTTCTTGGGGGTAGATAGTCAATTTTTCTTTATCTGCTTATATATGAATGTACTATGTAAGTATAGATATGTATACTTATGTATATATTTTTAGTCAACGAAAATGCAAACGGAAAATTTGGGAAAGAAAAAATAAAGTTCTTGATAAATTTTTGATTTAGTCTTTTATTGGTAGTTTTTTTTTTGTATTTATGTATAACTTATACGAATTACACGTTTTAATTTTGTTCTTTTCAGAATTTACTCGAATATTGTTATTTTTCAAGTGTTGCACTATTTTTCAACGCGGCCGCTGCCTGACTTTTTCACTTCTGTACTGTTCTATTCACACCGACACTCTGTATCTCTATTTGATGTTCGATAATTTTGGTAGGCCTTATTCTTTAGGTAATCAATTACATATGCTCCGTCTGACACTTGCCATCCACTAAACGGTAGATCCAATGTTTTAAGAATTTTCGTCTGTTACAATTGTGCTTTTATATTTCTCACAAATTCACTTTATGCGCATGATATCTTTTGACAATTTTGTTTTATTATTCAATTTGTTTTGGGAAATTATTTAAAAGTATATGTCAGACAATTGTAAAATATAATCACACGGGTGCATTTAAAATACACTAAAAGGTATTTCTATTCACAGGGTGCTTCAAATAAACTTTTCAACAAAAAAAGGTTAAACATATATATGTATATATATATGTATACATATATATATATATATATATATATATATATATATATATACATATATATGTATACATATTTATGTATATATATATATATATATATATATATATATATATATATAGATATATACATATATGTTTACATATATATGTATCTATATATATATATATATATATATATATATATATATAGATATATACATATATGTTTACATATATATGTATCTATATATATATATATATATATATATATATATATATATATATATATATATATATATATACATGTGTATATATATATACATATATATATATATATATATATATATATATATATATATACATATATATATATATATATATATATATATATATATATATATATATATATCTATATATATATATATATATATATATATATATATATATATACATATATATATATATATATATATATATATATATATATATATATATATATATATATAGAGATACATATATATGTAAACATATACGTATATATATATATATATATATATATATATATATATATAGACCTCAACTGGCTCATACTACTACGATAAAAAGAAAGCTATTTCATAAATTACTCATAATTAACATGATGCATAATGATATCAAGAATGAGCAAAATAATATTGTATTTCGTATATTGTATTTTCGTTGTAAATTTCATAATAAATAATTTAGCTCAGAACTCTTAAATACTTTCATTTAAATTAATATGTTAAATTTTAAAGGTATTAATATACTACTTAATAAATAATAATATAAATTACATATAATGATATCATAATAATAATAATAATAATAATAATAATAATAATAATAATAATAATAATAATAATAATAATAATAATAATAATAATAATAATAATAATAATAATAATAATAATAATAATATAATAAAAATAATGTTAACTTATAGCTGATAGCAATTATCTCACATATTTTCTCTGCTTATTTTCGTTCTTGCACGTCGTTTGATATTTTGCAATTTCATAATGTGATTGTCATCGGCACATTTAGTGGCGATGGCATCCAAAACTTCTTCGCTGGAAACATTACACCTGCGAGTTACCGTAAATATAACGTCGGATATGATTGAAGGAGTCAACAATCGTTTAACAGGCTTGCCACGACCATCCAAGGTTGGGAACAGCTCGCCACTTGCCGAGTGCGTAGCTAATATATTGCGATCGAATGTAGCCATCAAAAGTGTCCTGGTAGAAATCGAGGTGGAAGACCAATTAATATTATTGTATAGTTTAGCGGGAACACGTGTGTTGTTGGGTCCAAGCGAGACGAAAACATTGTCGAGGTTAACAATTACTTCACAGCCATTGTATCTACTATTTTGAGATGTTAAATAAATCCCGTTTTCGTCTGACGCCCACATATTTTGGATTGGAATGCTTGACGTGTGCATACTACAGTTAATTTGATTTCCCTGATAATTTCGTATTGTTGATTTCTGCTCTTGTCCTGTCGCATGGTTTGTTGCTGGTGCTGGTGCTGGCCATTCCGAGTTAAATTCCATACTTTCGTCGGCGTCTAAGTAAAATTCTGAGTGTCCCAAATTCACTGAGCTATCTAAATTCAAAGCTCCGTCATTTGTGGGGAAGTGATCTGCAACCGGTTTACTACAATGAATGCAATCATCGGGATAACAAGACACTTGATGTCTGCTATTGACCGAAGTATTGGCGATATTATTAGCCAAGGCAATGCTGTTGGGCTCTTGTGGTTGTAGTGGCTGTTGGTCCAATAATGCTGCTGCTTGCGATATTGACGCAAGTGTTTGCGTGAACAAATTCGAATAGGAACACGCTGTCTCCCCAATCAATTTTAGTTTTGCTTCTCTTTGCAACTTTTGGTCTTCTAATAGCAGAACAGAAAAATCGTTATCGGTAGTTTGCGTCCATGTGCTAACCATCAAAGGGCGAGTAGGGTTGAAATCACATGGTTCCGGTATCCCTCTAAAATTTCTCGATGATCCTGTCACCACTGAAATGGCCCATGGTCGGCTACTTTGCTCAGACATGTTTCCCGTAACATTTGCATAATCCTAAAATGAATGAAGTTTTTCTTACTTGAAAATTCTCGGATCTAATAAGTCTTTTATTAACGAAATTTTTTAATTGTATTTAAATGAAATTTAAATAATTTGCACTAATTCAACCTGATGTTAAAATTTTTGATGGGATTAATGTCGGAATTCATCGAACTTGCGAAGAAAATTCATTTCGTGTATCCAGCCTGAAAATGTTGATATTTTGATATAAGAAATTTAAAGGCATCAGTAGTGGGGGTCCGCAACTGGGGGTATCTATTAGCCATGAACTTGGTATGAGGAGCATTATGGAGGATATCGCATATGGCTAATAAACAATGCTCTGAAATCGATGCCCGAACATGCCAAAGAGTATCGAAATTTGTATTTCTTGTTATTTTTTTTATTCTTTATATTGTTATAATTTTTCAGCCTTTGATTTTCATATATTTTAAATAATAATATTGAGCTTGTGGCTTATTTTTATAAAAAAAAAATTATTTAGTTATTTTATCGATATCCTTTGGATATCTTCTTCAGGACAACAAATTTCGATATTTTTCTTGTTTTTTCAATACACATTAAACACGTTTAAAAAAATTGAAACATTTCCTTCAGATAGAATAGAAAAATCAGATATTAAAAAAAACAAAAAAAAAAGGGTTTTAAATTCGATACAATACTTGAATATTTTATTTAAGAAATTTTTTACTCCGTTGATTTTTTAAATTTTAAAACAAAAAAAGTAAAAATTAATTTTAAATGGACATAATACATCTAAGTAAAATGAATTTCTTGAATTAAACATATATAATGATATTTACTTAAGAGATTTTTGATACGATATAACATATCTTAAGCAAAGATCCTTGTAAAATAAGAATGTATGTTTAATAAACGATAAATTCGTTTTATTTGGTTATTAAATTCCATTCCTGGAACAGTCTGTTTTGACATTCTGATTTTCAATGCCAATTTATTGCTTTTTTATATATAAACATGTTTCAATACCAAAGAAAATAAATTAGATAGATCTAGTTAATTTAATATTCCATAACAAGTTTGAGTTTTCCAACTCTGGAATGGTCTTTTTGATATTATTTGATTTTCAGTACCTGAAGTTTGTTTTAGATATGTACACACATACATACATATGTATTTATGTATAAGTATGCTACTCTTTACCGTTTTTGGTAAAGGGTATATAATAAATGCAAAGTAAAAAAGTTTGTTTTTTAAGAAAGTTTCCAATGGGAAATAGTGCATAATAAATATTTCACCAACTACAAAGTAGAACTAATATTTGCCTTGAGATTATTCCGCCCGACCCATGTTTTATTACTCTGACGAAAGTATGTTATGGAAGCATCCGATTATATGGCTCGTAAGTATTGCAAATTTTTTCAAAACAATTATCCACATATTCTTAGAGCTCTTACACATTTATGTAACATACATATATCAATACGGTTGAACTTTTTAAGCCACCATCCACTATTATTGATACCTGAATTCATTGTACATATTTATTTTGGCATCAAATTGAACATATTCTAAACGAAAATCTCTCCGGGTATGGGAACTGTGTTCTCTCTTGAATTTATCTTACCATTAGTTGCGGCGACAAGACGATTCCAGTATAAACTTGCTAAGTGATTCTAAAATATTCTATTGTTGTATGTATAAAATATTGGTTGTGATGTATTAATTTCAATAGGCGTTGAGAAATTTCTTCCGATTTTTATTATCGAACTGTAATAAACAAGCCGTACTTTAGTTCATACTTAATCACTGCTACTTGCAAAGTTGTTCTTTTGTGTTTTTGTTAAATACAGAATAGTGATATTTTACTCTTTGTCAGGTATTAAAAATTTTTATTTTATTTGTCTTTTATTAATATTGCAATTTTTTTTTCTCCCTTAGTTATTAGTATTTCTTTTTAAATTTAAAAATTTATTTCTCTTGTTTACATCTGTCTACAAGTAAAAGGTGAACATTTATGTTACACTCTCTCTTTCTCAAAGTCAACTCCGAATAAATACAGACAAACAAACGTTATGCAATCGTAATTACAGTTTTGAGGCGCAGTGTTGTAAATATTTTGTAGGATGATGAGAAGGAACACATTAAAGTGCCAGTTCGGCCTTGTGATCTAGGGATAATAAGAGACAAACTACATAAATTGGGTTTTCTCATCTTGATTAGGCATGGTCCTTCAGAAGGCTTTTACACATGAGTCTTGTTAAGTTGAGAAGAACCTTCTGTATTCACTTTTAAAATAGAACTCATTTATTCATGTAATTTTTCTCCCTTATATACTAGAATCTTAAAACTATCAGAAACATTCGTAAATACAGACAACAGAGGATCATTCTAAGGATAGCCATAAATCCTAGACAAACACACAGTTAAGTCTAGACAGTTCAGCTTGGTAATGATGCTCATGTTTGAACATTGTCTGTGTTTACGAACAACCAAGAATAAAAAACCCAAAGGACAAAGAAACCTTTAGTTTTACAAAACTAAACAAGTCTTAAGAATCAAAGTGCTTCAGATCAAGTATTTGAACCACTTTTTCATTTAGTTCGAAAAACTAAAATTTTTCAATCTAGAATAAAAAATAATTCGAACATTACTCGACTATTCGAAAAAAGTCAAGACTATTATATATGATATTTGCGAATGTTAAATAGTTCTTTAAAATAGGATGGGTTAAGTAAGCAAGTATCACTGTGAAGTCGTCTCATCGCCAGATTAATTGGACAGGACTTTGAAGTCATTTTCTAACCATGTCCCAAAGTTCGAAAAAATTAATTGTATAATAATACTTTTTTTCAAGGTTATTTTATGAATAAGTTAAAACCCACTAAACCAAAACTGTATGGAAAAGGTGTATATCAAGTTTAGTGCTATAAGGCTAATGGTTTTAAATTTGGTGTGCCATTTATTGCAAAAAGCTTGTTAATAATTAGTTGGTAATAGTTTTAGCCAAATAAAAAGCTTCCAAGTCTAATCGCGTAACAAGTTTATAGAAAAACAGTTTTTTAATCACAATTTAAATAAAGAAACAAAATTACTACAATATTAAATTTTTTATTATATCATTTTTATATCATAAATTTCTTAAGTCTCATATTTACATACATATACAACATACATACAATAGAAATAGCGGTATCATTTACGTACAAATTGGTTTGGCCGGGAGGTTTTTGGCTACTTTGATTTAAGCATATAGACGTACTTAAATACAGAAGAGAACAGGCTTATGGTTATTTCATAAATAGACCGACACAATATCTCATAAAAATTACACATAATAACAAAATAATACATTTATTAACAATAATAATTTATTTAGTAATAATACATTTAATAATTATAATAACAATAATGTTTATTTATTTTTCGTTTCTTAATAAAATTAAAATCATTGAGTGCCACATGGTTTGTTGCAGGTGCCGCCGCCTGATGTAGTCTATTGCTGGATGTAGGGCATTCCGACTTTATTTCGATATTTTCTCGGCGCTTAAGTAAATTTCTAAGCGTCCCGAGTCCGCTGAGCTATTTAAATTCAAGGCTCCGTCATCTTCCGCTAATTGAATTTCAATCGGTTCAGCATGAGTCCCAGTTCTATTTGCTGGCTGCTATTAATTGCGTTTACAATTTTGGGACAGTATTCTGTCCTGCTAGCGTTGGCCGAAGTACTAGGAATATTGTCGGTGTCTTGTATATTTAGTTGTTGTTGTCCCAGTAATGCTGATGTCCGCGCTGACGTCTCATGTATCTGCGACAACAAATTCGAATGGGCCCTAAGATTTTCCTCAAGCAGTTTTATTTGCGCTTCCAACTCCTTTTCTCTTTGCGACCTTTGGTCTCCTACTTCTATCGCATTCAAAACAGAAAAATCCTCATTGATAGTTTGCGTCCATGCGCTAACCGTCAAGGGGCGAGTAGGGTTGAAATCACATGGTTCCAGTATCCCCCTAAAATTTCTCGATGATCCTGTCATCACTGAAATGCGCTGTACTTGGTTGGCTTGCTCAGGCATGTTTCCCATACCATTTGTATAATTCTGAAACGAATGAAGTTTTATTTACTTGAAAATTCTAGATTTTAATAGTTCTTTTAATAACGAAATTATTTAATTGTATTCATAATTTTATTCCATTGTATCAATGAAATCGCCTCATTTTAACAATTAAGTTGTTTCGTTCTATTAATGAAATTAGTTCGTTGTATCAAAGAAATCTTTTCAAAGTATCGGTGAAACTATTTCAGTATATTAATGATCCTACTTCATTAAATCAATAACACTGTTTTATTTTATCAATCAATTATCTTTACTGTACCAAACAAGTTATTTAATTCGATAAATGCAAGACAAAGAGTTTTGTGGAAAGCGAAACTTTACACTCCTAAACATTTTCTATAATCCTGTTTGTACACGTTAATTTAATAACGATCAAATTTTGTATTTATTATTTTTTATTCTAAAATTTCTGCATGGAGACTTGAATACGGGAAGACATGCCGCCTCTACCTTCTTTTACTATCTTGTGATATCGTAAATAATTTACTTTTTTACTTATTTAATTGTTTGTGCAGCGTGTTTCAATGTGCATATTCATTTTATTTCTTTGCTATCTGTTATTCTATTGCAGGTTATTTCTATTTTTTTAAATAATTTGTATTTTCTTTTTACAAATACGTAACAAATGCCAAATTAATAATATACAGAAGTCAGTTCAGAATCTGAAACAATATATAAAAAATCATATTAACGTATCAATTAATCGCTATTCGATTTCATTTTCTAGCAGATTTGAAGTCTTTAAAACTGAGCTGAATTTTATATGTATTTGTTATCAAAGCTCGAGGTTTTAAACATCTACACATACATATCAATTATAAATTTTTTTTATCAAACCGCTTTTCGAACTATTCGAAAAACCTGATTTTCCGATATTCTTCAACAAATCGGAGGCTTGCTCTTATATTATTCAACAAAATCGAATGTAAATATTTTTTCAATAGTCAGGTAATAACCAACACAGTTCTCCATTTTATATTGGGCCCTACTAATCCATATTGAAATGACAGGATACCTGGTTAAATAATTCCTGTTATCTTTGATACAGAAAGATAAAACTTCTTAAGAATTCCTTAATTGACGTTGTTTTTTAAATATTTTATTAGAAAAAATTTGTCATTTATTTATTTAATTTAATATTACTTTAAATAAATAAATAACAATTAGTCATATTCAGTGATATATTAACGCTGATTTTTAAATTTTAGTCAATATGCAACAATATGTCGGTATATGAAATGTAAAAGGTCGTAAGCTTGGACATTGATACAGGGCATACGGCACATGTTTTGACAAATTTTTAGATTTATATTCTTAAAAACAACGACATCATTAAAGAAATTAAAAAGGTCTTAACAACATTCTTAACAAATACTACTTCTAGGAGTAGTATTACTACTTAGTTAAGATCTTAAGTTAATTACTTCTTATCAATCCATACATTAATTATTAAGTGGTTCTTCTGTCTGGTTTAGTGCAAGTCAAATTTAAAAAATAAATTTAATTTAAATTAAACAAAAAACTCGCGATTAATGAATCGAGTATATTGAAACACTATTTAAATATGGAATATTTAACAAACCTTATTCGCTTAACCGATCAATATAAAAAAATCGAACAATTTCTTAATAAAAAAAAAAAAAAAACAACTCAATAAAGTAACTCAAAGTTGTTACATAAAACGAAATTAAAATAATAATTAAGAAGAACCGCAAGATCAAATAAAAATTATATCAGTCACAGTCTTATATGAAATTTTTTAGCTCTAATTTATTTGAACTCACCATTTTATTTTCCATGCTTATTTATTTATTCCTCACAACTTTTATGTTTAGAATTTATGTTAAGAATATTTCAAAATAGGCGCCGTTTAAAAAAAAAAACAAAATACGTTCCTTTGCGAGGACGTGTTAACACTAAGTCTTTTTAGTTTATACTGCGCTTCTTCACATTTCGAACGCCATTTATACTAGTGCCGCCACATATCCCGGCTGTTCCTGAAAATATCCTTTGTTACTTTCTTACTTATGATTCTCTGTATGGATGTACTTCGAGTCCTGCCAGCTTGTAGTTAACTACAACTACATTCATACACACATACATATCTTATATGTGCATTTAACACTAAATTTTAAGGATAGAATATTATGAGGATCTTCTGCTTAAGTTACTAGGCAATTCCTACTGCATTATAAAAATTTGTAATAAAAACTCCTATTTAATCCTGTACTCATTCACTACTGGCATTGTCTGACTTCGTGGAATCACAAATTGACCAGCATTCGATTGCCTATATTTTAGATCAATAAATAATATATTTCCAATTAAAATATAGTTTCGGTGGGAAAGAGAAAAAACAAACTTGTCCGTTTTTATAAGAAACTAAGCACAAAATGTATCCAAATTCCTGAGATTCTATTTTGAAAAATAATGGCACGCTAATATTTATTTTTCTTGCAATTTCCTATTAACAATCTTGTTGATATCTTTCACCAAGTTATTACGAAAATTGTGCAAAGAATTTTGTATATAAAAGTTTAACTATTAAGCTCAGAGTTACTTCATCTACCCATAAGATTATAAAATGTTCATGAGCAGCAAAGCAGACACTTAAATCATCTCATTCTAAGAACAATCTCGAAAGTCATAATAATGAAAATTAAGGAAAATTGTATGTAAGAAATTTGTATTGAAGTACTTATTGCTCTGCGCAGCAGAGAAGAACAGCTGTTTTCGAAAGCCGCTACACTTCCATCACTAGTACTAAAGTAAATTTGTTTACCCCAAAAATTAGTTAAAACCAATAAAAGCGATTTACTCGGCAATGCCGGTTCTTAAGCACCATATAACGATGAACGTTGACAAAGACACAATTAATATTAGTTTGTTTTTGCAAAAGAAACATGGTTTATATGTGCATATTTACCTCTATTGCAATTTTAGTTACCTGCTGATATTTTTAGACCAATTAATTTGATTGAAGAGTTTTATATTCGATACAATAGTTGAATATTTTGTTTAAGAGTTTTTTTTTTAAAGATTGATTTTTTTAAGTTTAAAACAAAAAGGTAAAAATTAATTTTAAATGGCCATAAAATATGCAAGTAAAGCGAAATTTCTTAATCAAACATATTTTTATTTTAGAAACATTTTTACATCGATATGATGTAACAAATCCTCTAAAATAATATTAAATGTTTATCGAACGATAAATTCGTTTTATTTAGATATTAATTTTCCAAAACAAGTTTGAATTTTCCAGCTCTGAAGTTGCCTTCTTGGCTGTTTCGATTCCTAATACCAACGAATTACTTTGAAATAGTACATCAAATATACTTTCTGCCTGTTCGCCGATGTCGAAAGCAATCGTTCGTTGTTCGTTCGAATAAATAATATTTAAAACAAAAACAACTTTTAAAATTTGTTTTTGTTTCGGTTTGTTTCGACATCGGCGAACAGGCAGTTATTTATAAAAAGGAACAATTTGTTTCAGTCTCTTTCCATTTTCAATACATCCATCTAAGAGTGAAGTCTCTAGATTTTCTCCGTCTTCGGAAAACCGATTACACGTATATATATATATATATATATATATATATATATATATATAAATGACGAGTAAAATAGTTTGTATTTCCAAGAATTGCATTTTTCAATGGAAGATAGATAACAAAAATATTTCACCAACTACAAAGTAGAGCTAATATTTTCTTGCAGGTGTATGTACATATATGTACATGTACATATACCTGTACATGTTTGTATGATGTTTCACTCTTAGTTAGGTAGTAGCTTTTCTTGCTGCAGTAACGAATAATATTGCAATATCTTTTTTCTTTCTTCTTCGTTATAACTACTTCTTTTCAAGTTCCAAAATCCATTTGCTTTGTTTACAACATGATCATTTATGTTTTATTCTTTCCTTCTAACATTCCGAACAAAGGCACACAAAGAAAATTTAGAATTCTCCTAACGCTGCCTGGCAAAAATAATTGACCCAAATGTGCATATATAGTATATGATGGATGTGTATATATTATATACACATCCATCCATATTTATCCAACTACAAACACGGAAAATGTTATATATATTTATATGTATTTTATATATGTAAATATATATTTATGACAGGATTAATAATAATTTTATAAGTTGTGCGTTCAATGCAGCTTAAATATTTTACAATCGAGAATTGGCCATCGTTAACTGGAACCGGCATAAAACATGTGGACGGTACAAAATTTTCTTAACACACTGAGGACATTGTTTCTTTGTTTGCATGTCCAAGTAAATGTTTCTTATTCTTCGAAATATTTAATTGTACAGTCTACTTGACCATTGACTTTACTTGTTGTAAATATATTTTAGGATGATGAGAAGCAGGACATGAAATTGCCTGTTTGGCCTTGTGAAGGGATTATTTTTCTTCATTGATCTAGGGATAATAAGAGACAAACTACAGAAGGCTTTTACACATGAGTCTTAAAAATCAAAGTGCTTCAGATCAAGTATTTGAACCACTTTTTCATTTAGTTCGAAAAACTAAAATATTTCAATCTAGAATAAAAAATAATTCGAACCTTATTCGACTATTCGAATGATTTTTCGTCAAGACTTTTTATAAAAATTGGATTATATATGACATTTGCGAATGTTAAATAGTTCTTTAAAATAGGATGGGTTGAGTAAGCAAGTATCACTGTGAAGTCTCATCGCCAGATTAACTGGACAGAACTTTGAAGCCATTTTCTAATCATGTCTCAACGTTCGAAAATATTAATTGTATAATAATACTTTGTTTCGAATTTAATTACAAAACGCTACTGATTTAGAAATACTAAAAACATAAGAAATATTCAAAGTGAGTTAAATTATTTGGAAAAATCCCAGAAGAGACAAACTTGGTCCGTTTTTCAACGCTATTTTTGAATGGAACTTTTCTACATGTTAATTAAAAATAAGAAAATAATCGTGTACAAGGTAGAACTTAATTATCTGGTGATTATTTTAAAAGAAATAAATTACATATTTCAAAATGTATGTACATGCCATGAGCATTTTTTAATGAATTTGATCTCGTTTTTAATAACATTTTTCAGTTTATGTGAATATTTTAATTTTTCTTTTGTAACGGAAAATTAAGAATTTTTTTTTTATTAAACTTTTCAAAGTTATTCGAATGACATTGTTTATTCTTTATTCGTTCGAATATTGGGGGGGAAAACAGTTTTAAAAATTTTAATTATTAGGCTTATAATAAATGATAATTATTAAAAGACCAAGGGATTCTTGTATCTTCTTTCCTAATAATACTGGTAAAAATAGAAACTGATTTCACGTTCAAATAGACATCTAACAAGTGGTAATAAAGGATAATGGACATGAGTACTGATGATGACTGTCTACCTGCTTTCGAAAATAGCTGTTCCGCAAATTTATGTTTTAATTATTTGATTTTTTGCTCTTTGTATTCAAACAAAGCAAACTTTCATTACTTATATATATATATATATATATATATATATATATATATAATTATATATATATATATAATATATATCATATATATATATATATATATATATATATATATATATATATATATATATATGTAATTATGGTAAAAAAGTTGTGCTTCATTTATTTTGTTCAAATTCTATATTTTATCTCCTTTTTAAAAACCTGCCTATGGTAGTCTTGGGCTCTGACCATGTACGTATGTTTCGTATTTTATTTACTAGTTGGCTATTAATTATTGCAGCCTGTGATATAAATAGCAGTTTACAGGTTCATGTACTCATATATATATATATATATATATATATATATATATATATACATAATATAATACAGATCGTTTGGCGCTCTGAGTATGCGGTGATAATTTTCACTCTATTTAGCAATGATACTAATAACCTTGACTATGCACATATTTTATCTAAAATCTGTGCAATAAAAATTGTAATGCAGAGCCATGATTCCTTGGAAATACAATTAGTAACGATTCAAGACAATAATCTGATAAATTTAGTAGATCGAGTGGCAAAAGACACAAACTAAAAATTGATGAAATAACTTTCAATAGAAGGTAATTAAAAATTTTTTAAATCACCTTTAAATGGATGCAACTAATTACGAAAATGGCCTTAGCAGACGAATATATTAAAATTCGTATTGCTCCAGCTTAAAATTGATATTCTTATGGAAATCATGCAGAAGTCGGTTCTTAGTTGTAGAACTGTTCCAGAACTTAAAAAAACAGTTACTTGCTGATATGGATGACTGTGTAGCTAAAAATAACATTAAAGTGGAAACATCTATTAAGAGTCAAACACTATTGACTTTACCATCACAAGTGGATACTTTATTAATCAATAGAAATGAAACCACCACTATTTTAAAACAAAACTGAATGTATTGACGAGGAGTAGAAGCATAAAATTCCAGGTAAGGGTGTAGAAGGGGAAAAACAAGACGACTATCCCAAACAAATTGGTGATTACGTCATTTTGGGACCAAATGGTACTGCGATTCATATAAACGCTTACAATAGTATCGAGTGGTGGTCTGTGTCATCAGCAACTCGACAAATTTTGAGTTTCTTATTTACCGATGATACCTTAGCTACGCACACACTAAGCGGCAGACCTTCACCCGCTTTTCGCGGCCGAGAGAGACCACCTTAAAGTCCATTGGATCGTAGAAAGGTCGACGACATTATTTACATTGTGCGTTGGAAACTTCAGTGTCCTTCAAGTGAGATAAGAGCAGCCATCACCTCCAAATGCGCGAAAAATTATAAGAAACTCAATGAAAAAAATAATCTTTTATGATCTGACTAGTTTTAAAAGGCAAATTCAATTTAAGTTTTTTCTTTAAACAAAATCAATTGTAAATTTTTATTCCAAATTTTTATGTTTTTTTATATTCTCAACTCAGTGTATGTACGTAACATGCACATCGTCACCTAAAATCGAAACGGCCATAACTAACAATATCCATAAATATTTGCTCAAAATCTCACTCGAATATATTTAGAAATATTCAGCCTGATTACGGTTGCTGTTTTTCACCTTCAAATACAAAAGTTTGTAAAAGAAAAATTCAGTTTTTTTCTTTAATAGGTTACATACTGTCAAATATGCGGTCGAAAAACGCCAACCGTAATCAGATCGATTACTTGTATCTCTAAAAAGTTTTCAGTTCGTAGCTGCTTTGTCGACAAATGCGAAAATTTTGGTAGGCTGCATCTGACATTTGCTAACCACTAAAAGGTCGATTTACTGTTTATGAACTTTTGCTTGTAATAATTGTTTTCAATATTTTGCGCAAATTATTGGAAAATATATTCGCGTGGGTGCAAGAGGTATTTTTGTTTCACACGGTGCTACAGACAATATCCTTATGCACGTTCCAACATATATTTATGTATAAAGAGTAGGTACTAGCCCAGTATGGCCAGGTCACTAATGAAGACCTTTAGTAAAGCACTAAAGATACAATTGGAGGTATTACTGCTGTAAGCGATACTCTGACAGCAATATCTGCAAATCAAATTAATTTAGATGCACTACTATTTCGCAATGAAATTTATTCTTCCGATAGTACGCCTATATATGCATATAAAATTAAAGTTATTAATTATATGTATATTCGTATGTCTATTTGAATAACTTTTCATATGTTTGTTGTGTTTTCTATAAATTGCAAAGACTATGCTTATGTCCGTGCAATTCTTAATCGGTTTTTCAAAGAATGTGAATAAGATAAGACCCACTAAACCAAAACTGTATGGAAATAGCGTATATCAAGTTTAGTGCTATAAGGCTAACGATTTTAAATTTGGTGTGTCATTTATTGCAAAAAGCTTGTTAATAATTAGTTGGTAATAGTTTTAGCCAAATAAAAAGCTTCGAAGTCTAATCGCATAACAAGTTTATAGAAAAACAGTTTTTTAATCACAACTTAAATAAAGAAACAAAATTACTACAATATTAAATTTTTTATTATATCATTTTTATATCATAAATTTCTTAAGTCTCATATTTACATACATATACAACATACATACAATAGAAATAGCGGTATCATTTACGTACGAATTGGTTTGGCCGGGAGGTTTTTGGCTACTTTGAATTAAGCATATAGACGTACTTAAAAACAGAAGAGAACAGGCTTATGGTTATTTCATAAATAGACCGACACAATATCTCATATAAATTACACATAATAACAAAATAATACATTTATTAACAATAATAATTCCTTTAATAATAATACATTTAATAATTATAATAATAATAATGTTTATCTAAACTTTTTTAACTTTTAGCCAATTGTAATTATCCCATATTCTCCTTGTTGCTTTCTTCCTCTGGTGGAATTTGTTTATTTGTTTGCAACTTCATCATTTTATTTTCATCGGCACATTTAGTGGTGATAGAATTACGAACTTCTTTGTCGGAAACTTTACACTTGCGAGTTACCGTATATATAATGTCGGCTACTACTAAAGGATTCAACATTTCCTTAACAGGCTTGTTGTGATCCTTAAAGGCTGGCGATGGCTTGCCAGTCATCGAGTGTGTAGCTAATGTATGGCGACCGAATGTAGCCATCAAAAGTCTCCTGGTAGCAATCGAGGGGGAACACCAATTAATACTATTGTATAGTTTAGCGGGAACACGTGTGTTGTTGGGTCCAAGCGAGACGAAAACATTGTCGAGGCTTACGTCACAGTTGTTGTAACTACTGTTTTGTGGTGTTAAATAATTCCTGTTTTCGTCTGACGGCAACATATTTTGACTTGGAGTGGTTGGTGTGCGCATGCCACCGTTGATGTTGTGGTTTTCTGTTCTAGGTGTTCTTGGTGTACTATTTTTTCGTGGTTTCTGTTTATTTTCACGTTTTATCTTTGTTTTAGGTGTTTGCTGTTGTTCTGCTGCCATTTTTCGTTTCTTAATAAAATTAAAGTCATTGGGTGCCACATGGTTTGTTGCAGGTACCGCCACCTGATGTTGTCTATTGCTCGATGTGGGGCATTCCGACTTTATTTCGATATTTTCCTTGGCGCTTAAGCAAATTTCTAAACGTCCCGAATCCGCTGAGCTATCTAAATTCAAAGCTCCGTCATTGGGATAACAAGACACTTGCTGGCTGCTATTAATTGCGTTTACAATTTTGGGACAGTATGCTGTCCTCCTAGCGTTGGCCGAAGTACTAGGAATATTGTCGGTGTCTTGTGTTTTTAGTTGCTGTTGTCCCAATAATGCTGATGTCAGCGCTGAATTCTTTTGTATCTGCGACAACAATTCCGAATGGGCCCTCAGATTTTGCTCAAGCACTTTCATTTTCGCTTCCAACTCCTTTTCTCTTTGCGACCTTTGGTCTCCTACTTCTATCACATTCAAAACAGAAAAATCATCCTTGGTTGTTTGCGTCCATACGCTAACCTTTAAGGGACGACAAGTGGTGAAATCATTTGGTTCCGCTATCCCTTTAAAATTTCTCGATGATCCTGTCATCACTGAAATAGTCTGTAGTTGGTAAGCTTGGTCAGGCATGTTTCCCATACCATTTGTATAATTCTGAAACGAATGAAGTTTTATTTACTTGAAAATTCTAGCATTTAATAGTTCTTTTAATAACGAAATTATTTAATTGTATTCATAATTTTATTCCATTGTATCAATGAAATCGCCTCATTTTAACAATTAAGTTGTTTCGTTCTATTAATGAAATTAGTTCGTTGTATCAAAGAAATCTTTTCAAAGTATCGGTGGAACTATTTCAGTATATTAACGATCCTACTTCATTAAATCAATAACACTGTTTTATTTTATCAATCAATTATCTTTACTGTACCAAACAAGTTATTTAATTCGATAAATGCAAGACAAAGAGTTTTGTGGAAAGCGAAACTTTACACTCCTAAACATTTTCTATAATCCTGTTTGTACACGTTAATTTAATAACGATCAAATTTTGTATTTATTATTTTTTATTCTAAAATTTCTGCATGGAGACTTGAATACGGGAAGACATGCCGACTCTACCTTCTTTTACTATCTTGTGATATTGTAAATAATTTACTTTTTACTTGTTTAATTGTTTGTGCAGCGTGTTTCAATGTGCATATTCATTTTATTTCTTTGCTATCTGTTATTCTATTGCAGGTTATTTATATTTTTTTAAATAATTTGTATTTTCTTTTTACAAATACGTAACAAATGCCAAATTAATAATATACAGAAGTCAGTTCAGAATCTGAAACAATATATAAAAAATCATATTAACGTATCAATTAATCGCTATTCGATTTCATTTTCTAGCAGATTTGAAGTCTTTAAAACTGAGCTGAATTTTATATGTATTTGTTATCAAAGCTCGAGGTTTTAAACATCTACACATACATATCAATTATAAATTTTTTTTATCAAACCGCTTTTCGAACTATTCGAAAAACCTGATTTTTCCGATATTCTTCAACAAATCGGAGGCTTGCTCTTATATTATTCAACAAAATTGAATGTAAATATTTTTTCAATAGTCAGGTACTAACCAACACAGTTCTCCATTTTATATTGGGACCTACTAATCCATATTGAAATGACAGGATACCTGGTTAAATAATTCCTGTTATCTTTGATCCAGAAAGATAAAACTTCTTAAGAATTCCTTAATTGACGTTGTTTTTTAAATATTTTATTAGAAAAAATTTGT
Organism: Linnaemya vulpina; assembly: GCA_963675445.1. Classification (NCBI taxonomy): domain Eukaryota; kingdom Metazoa; phylum Arthropoda; class Insecta; order Diptera; family Tachinidae; genus Linnaemya; species Linnaemya vulpina. Next base: position 105,542,324 of record OY776276.1, read on the forward strand.
CATTTATTTATTTAATTTAATATTACATTAAATAAATAAATAACAATTAGTCATATTCAGTGATATATTAACGCTGATTTTTAAATTTTACTCAATATGCAACAATATGTCGGTATATGAAATGTAAAAGGTCGTAAGCTTGGACATTGATACAGGGCATACGGCACATGTTTTGACAAATTTTTAGATTTCTATTCTTAAAAACAACGACATCATTAAAGATATTAAAAAGGTCTTAACAATATTCTTAACAAATACTATTTCTAGGAGATTTTAGAAGATCTTAAATTAATTACTTCTTATCAATCCATACATTAATTATTAAGTGGTTCTTCTGCCTGGTTTAGTGCAAGTCAAATTTAAAAAATAAATTTAATATAAATTTATTAATTTAAATTAAATTTACCCGATTAAACAAAAAACTCGCGATTAATGAATCGAGTATATATGAAACACTATTTAAATATGGAATATTTAACAAACCTTATTCGCTTAACCGATCAATATAAAAAAATCAAACAATTTCTTAATAAAAAAAAAAACAACTCAATAAAGTAACTCAAAGTTGTTACATAAAACGAAATTAAAATAATAATTAAGAAGAACCACAAGATCAAATAAAAATTATATCAGTCACAATCTTATATGAAATTTTTTAGCTCTAATTTATTTGAACTCACCATTTTATTTTCCATGCTTATGTATTCTTTTTAGAATTAAACTCCACAACTTTTATGTTAAGAATCTTGCTTATTAAATTGAAGAATATTTCAAACCAGAATAGGCTTCGATATACAAAAAACAAAATATGTTGCTTCGCCAAGACGTGTTAACACTAAGTCTTTTTAGTTTATACTGCTCTTCCTCGCATATCGAACACAATTTATACTAGTGCCGCCACATATTCCCGCTGTCCCTTAAAATGTCCTTTGTTACTCTCTTATGATTCTCTGTAAGTATGTACTTCGAGTCCTGCCAGCTTGTAGTTGTGTTTGTAATCTTCCAGCCCGCATTCATAAGTATGTGTGTATGTATGCAGATATTTCTCTACTTAAGTTGGGTATACCCATCAACTACATTCATACACACATACATACATATCTTGTATGTGCATCTAACACGAAATTTTAAGGGTAGAATATATTGAGGATCTTCTGCTTAAATTACTAAGCAATTCCTACTGCATTATAAAAATTTGTAATAAAAACTCCTATTTATTCCTGTTCATTGTGCTTACCTGATTAGATGAGAGTGTGTGTGTGCGCGCTTAATTTTGTTTTACAATCCAACAACAGGCCATCCATCCAACAGTTAAGTGTGTGTGTTATACCTACAACCCCTGTAGAAAATACCAGTGGTAAATGGTACTAATTCACTACTGGCATTGTCTGACTTCGTATGCGTTTTGCCATGTTGTACGCTATAGACATTTAACGCGGGCCCACTTCGAAGCACATGTGAGTCACAAATTATATATTTCCATCAAGAAATGTGGCTGCGATCTTTCAATGAGGCCCTTCATTTCAGATCAATATTATAATTCTGATCTTCAAATCAAATTGGAAACCGCTACGTAACTACATTCCTTGTCTCAATAAACAGTTTGAATTCATACAATAAGATTTTATACAAATAAGAAACTTTTCTAGTTCAATTAAAATAGAGTTTCGGTGGGAAAGAGAAGACGCAAACTTGTCTTTTTTATAAGAAAATAAGCACAAAATGTATCCAAATTCCTGAGATTCTATTTTGAAAAATAATGCCACGCTAATACTTATTTTTCTTGCAATTTCCTATTAACAATCTTGTTGATATCTTTCACCAAGTTATTATGAAAGTTGCACAAAGGATTTTTTATATAAAAGTTTAATCATTAAGCTCAGAGGTACTTCATCTACCTTTAAGATTATGAAATATGATTAGTACTAATTTAATTTTTTTTACCACAAAAATTAATTAAGACGAGTAAAAATGCTATACTCGGCAATGCCGGCTACTATATACCCTTCAACGAAGAACTTTCACAAGTAAATAACTAATATGAATATTAATATGAATATTAATTCAATTTAACATAGGAATATAAAATGTTGGCTAAAATAATTACCATACAAATTCAAGCTAAGGCTTCAGCTACCAATGAAAATTGGAAAAACGTTCACATATACTTAAGTATAAAATTCAAACCAAAAAAGCTTGACGTAATGTATAGTGGAACAAAAAATTCAGAAAAATGGGACATGAAGAAAATAATCAAACGGTAACACGGGTATTAAAACAAAAATGTGTTAACATCAGCTTGATACAGTTCTCGGATTCTTTTTCACAATAAAATTTGTGTAAATAGGAACTGTTATCACATTCAACTAAGCCACCTAAAAAGTAGTGACAAACACAATATACACATGAGCACTGATGATGAAAGTGTTGCGACTTTCGAAAACAGCTGTTCTGCTCTGCTGTTTAAGTTGAATAAAACTGATGCTGACTTTCCTGTGTGAGATTTTAAAATTAATTTCGAACAATTAGCCATGAATATTAATTCAATTTAACATAACTAATATAATTTTTTTTTGCAAAAGAAACATGGTTTATACGTGCATATTTAGCTCTATTGCAATTTTCAGTACCTGATGATATTTTTAGACCAATTAATTTGACTAAAGGGTTTTATATTCGATACAATAGTTGAATATGTTGTTTAAGAAATTTTTTACTTCGTTGATTTTATTTTTAAATTTTAAAACAAAAGGGTAGAAATTAATTTTAAATTGCCACAATATATCTAAGTAAAGCGAAATTTCTTAATTACACATACATATATAATGATATAACAAATCTTAAGCAAAGATACTTATAAAATAATAATATATGTTTCACAAACCATAAATTCTTTTTGATTAGTTTTTAATTTCCAATCCTGGAATAATCCTTTTTGACATTCAGATTTTCAATGCTAATATGTTGCTGTTTTATATATAAAATAAGTTTAAATATCAAAAAAAAAAAAAAACAAATTAGTTTGGTCTTGTTAATTTAATATTCCATTCTGGGCTCTTCTGATTCTTAATGACAATGAATTTCTTTAAAATAGTAAATCAAATATGTGTATTTTCTGCCGGTTATATCAAATTATAAACATTTAAAACGAAAACAATTTTTAAAATTTATTTTTATTTTAACTATTATGTAGTCGAACAAACGATAGTTTTCAACATCGGCGAACAGGCAGTTAATTTATAAAAATGAAAAATTCCTTTCAGTCTTTTGGTTTGATGTACCAAAACAAGTTGCAATTTTCCAACCCTGGAATCGCCTTTTTTAATATCTTTGAATTTTAGGAGTTTATTTAAGAATAGAGAAAATATTTCTTTTAAGTAGTTCCCTTCAAACACTCAGACAAATAGTATATATATATATATATATATATATATATATATATATATATATATGTGTATGTGTGTGTATACATACTCTTTACTTTTTGGCAAACGGTAAATTGAATGACGAGCAAATTAGTTTGTTTTTCCAGGAATTTTTCAATGGAAGATAGATAACAAAAATATTTCACCAACTACAAAGTAGAGCTAATATTTTCTTACAGGTGTATGTACATATATGTACATGTACATATCCCTGTACATGTATGTATGACATTTCACTCTTAGCTTTTTTTGATGCATTAACGAATAATATTGCAATTTATTTTTTCTTTCTTCTTCGTTACAACTTTTCGTTACTTCTTTTCAAGTTTCAAAATCCATTTGCTTTGTTTACAACATAATCATTGATGTTGTATTCTTTCCTTCTAACATTCCGAACAAAGAAACACAAAGAAAATTTAGTTTGTTGGAGGATTTTCCTAACGCTGCCTGGCAAAAATAATTGACCCAAATGTGCATATATACACGTACATCCATCCATACTTATCCAACTACAAACACGGCAAATGTTATATACATATATTTATATGTATTTTATATATGTAAATATATATGTATGTATATTTATGACAGGATTAGTAATATTTTTGTAAGTTGTGCGTTCAATGCAGCTTAAATATTTTACAACCGAGAATTGGCCATCGCTAACTGGAACCGGCATAAAACATGTGGACGGTACAAAATTTTCTTAACACACTGAGGACACTGTTTCTTTGTTTGCATGTCCAAGTAAATGTTTCTTATTCTTCGAAATATTTAATTGTACAGTCTACTTGACCATTGACTTTACTTGTTGTAAATATATTTTAGGATGATGAGAAGCAGGACATGAAATTGCCTGTTTGGCCTTGTGAAGGGATTATTTTTCTTCATTGATCTAGGGATAATAAGAGACAAACTACAGAAGGCTTTTACACATGAGTCTTAAAAATCAAAGTGCTTCAGATCAAGTATTTGAACCACTTTTTCATTTAGTTCGAAAAACTAAAATATTTTAATCTAGAATAAAAAATAATTCGAATATTATTCGACTATTCGAATATTTTTCATCAAGACTTTTTATAGAAATTGGATTATATATGACATTTGCGAATGTTAAATAGTTCTTTAAAATAGGATGGGTTGAGTAAGCAAGTATCACGTCTCATCGCCAGATTAATTGGACAGAACTTTGAAGCCATTTTCTAATCATGTCCCAACGTTCGAAAAAATTAATTGTATAATAATACTTTGTTTCGAATTTAATTACAAAACGCTACTGATTTAGAAATACTAAAACAATGAGAAACATTCAAAGTGAGTTAAATTATTTGGAAAAATCCCAGAAGAGAAAAACTTGGTCCGCTTTTCAACGCTGTTTTTTAATGGAACTTTTCTACATGTTAATTAAAAATAAGAAAATAATCGTGTACAAGGTAGAACTTAATTATCTGGTGATTATTTTAAAAGAAATAAATTACATATTTCAAAATGTATGTACATGCCATGAGCATTTTTTTAATGAATTTGATCTCGTTTTTAATAACATTCTTCAGTTTATGTGAATATTTTAATTTTTCTTTTGTAACGGAAAATTAAAGAATTCTTTTTTTATTAAACTTTTCAAAGTTATTCGAATGACATTGTTTATTCTTTATTCGTTCGAATATTGGGGGGGAAAACAGTTTTAAAAATTTTAATTATTAGGCTTATAATAAATGATAAATATTAAAAGACCAAGGGATTCTTGTATCTTCTTTCCTAATAATACTGGTAAAAATAGAAACTGATTTCACGTTCAAATAGACATCTAACAAGTGGTAATAAAGGATAATGGACATGAGTACTGATGATGACTGTCTACCTGCTTTCGAAAATAGCTGTTCCGCAAATTTATGTTTTAATTATTTGATTTTTTGCTCTTTGCAAAAGCAAATATACGGCGATCCGAATAGGGATATTCACACATCATTATGTATACGTAATTATTTTGTTCAAATTCAATATTTTACCTCTTTTTTAAAAAGCGGATCACATTATTGGTACTGTATATTTTAAAAACATGCCTTCAGTAGCCTTGGTCTAAACATGAAACTTTTGCTGCAGCAGTTCTTACATTTTTGAGAATTTCGTATATTTTTTGCTAGTTGGCTTATTAATTAGTGTAGCCTGTCATTTAAATAAATAGCTGTTTACAGGTTCATGTACTCGCATACATACATACTTGTATATAAAAGAATGCAGATCATTGCCGCTCTCACAAACCTGAGTTTGAGGTGATAATTCTCAATCTCATTAGCAGCGGTACTAATAAATATATAAAGATCTAATTGCTTGTTCATTTAGGTTTAATATATGTATGTAAATATAATAACCATTATTTGTGTGAAGTAGTCCGAGTGGCAATAGTACAGAAGGTATTCGACCATCAGCAAGATTAAACTAAAAATTGCTAAAACAGCTTTCAATAGAAGCTTATTAAAATTTTTTTAAATCACTTTAAAATGGATCTAACTAATTATAAATATCAACAAACAGCCTTATCGGAGGAATATGAAAAACTCGTATTGCACCGGCGAGGAATTGCAATTCGTACGGAAATCATAGAGAGACGTCGGCTCTTAAATCTAAAACTGTTTCAGAACTTAAAGCTTTTACTTGCGGATATTGATTACTGTGCAGCTGAAAATAACAGTAAAGTGGAAACATTTGTACCTTCATCACACTTGGAAAATGTATTAACCCCCCCAAAAACAGAATCAGAATCTTCCTTATCATCAACAGAAATGAATTCACTGTTTTATATCAAAACTGAAGGTATTGAAGAAGAGCAGAAACATGGACCTTCCTCATCATCAATAGCAATAAAACCGCCACTATTTCATCACAAAACTGAAAGTATTGAAGAAAAGCAGAAAAATGAAACTTCAGGTAGGGGTGTAGAAGAGGAAAAACAAGACGACTATCCCAAACAAATTGGTGATTACGTCATTGTGGGACCAAATGGTACTGCGATTCATGTAAACGCTTACAATAGGATCGAGTGGTGGTCTGTTTCATCAGCAACTCGACAAATTTTGAGTTTTTTATTTACCGATGATACCTTAGCTACGCACACACTAAGCGGCAGACCTTCACCCGCTTTTCGCGGCCGAGAGAGGCCACCTAAAACACCCTTGGATCGTAGAAAGGTCGACGACATTATTTACATTGTGCGTTCGAAACTTCAGTGTACTTCACGTGAAATAAGAGCAGCCATAACCATCAAATGCTCGGATGCCGGTAAAAAGTATAAGAAATTCAGTGAAAACAATAAACGTTTGTGCTCCGACTATTTATTTGAAACGCAAGTTTAATAATTTAATTTTTTTATACAAAATCAATTGCAAATTCCTAGTCCAAATTTTTATGGTTCTTAAGACCACTTTATATATATGTATATATATACATATATACATATATATATATATATATATATATATATATATATATATATAGCTATTATGTATGTATATGAAAAAACAAGGTATTTTGGAGAAGAATGTACATCCAAACAGTTATTTTGAAAAACTTAATATTCCAAAGAACAACTAGAAATATTTGCTGAAGGGATGGGATCACATGTTACAAGTTATAGACATATTCGAAAAAATTTTACCTTATTCTAAGTGCACTAATTTTTTAAAAGTCTTACTAAAAATTAATGAAACACATGTGTGTATAAATAAAGTACACACCTACACAAATTTATATTTACATAATTAAGAAATTCGCAATAAGCACTTAAAAATTAATATCAATGTGTAATTTGAAAGGTGCAAATGACCAATTACTGACTTAGTGCTGAATATAAAAGATTACTTTTTTATAAAAGTTTCTTGATCTTAAAAAAAAAATATTCACATTCCACAGAAAAGTATATATTTTGAAATCCATATGCAGCTTTTTCATGTATTTGTCGAATACATACTTATTCTATGTAAAAGTTTAGTAAACATTTTTCACCCGATTCTTTCCACCAACATCATTGAGATGTTATTCATTATGGAATAGTTCTAAAAAGGATAATTATGTCCACTTTTGTATCATCGATCCCTGCAGCACTTTAATGTTTTACTTTCTACTTATTTTCACATATTCGACGGTAACAAGCGTATTTTTATTTGCAAAGTGACACTTTCTCCACGATATTTTCTTTAAAACAATTAATATTTCTCCGGTTCGTTAAATAGCTGTAATGAATTTTATATTCCCAATTAAATGTCTTTTGATTTTTCGTGTTTGTCAAAAAATATAAATGCTAGAAAAATCGATTTCGACAGTTAGTTTCCTTAATGTTTTTATTGAATAATATCCGCAATGGTTTTACATTGTTTCTAAGACTTGGCTTAGAGAAAGTTTTAGATTTGTAAACTTTTTTTTTATTATTGTTGTAAAATATTGCTTGTGAAGTGTAATTATGGCCTCATGGAATTTAGCTGACGATAGTATTATATGTATGAAAACATTTATGCATGTGATTTTGCAATAATTAAATATTAATATTTTAATAGTAAGAAGCAATATGTAATTTAAGTTGTTTATTAAGATAAATAAGACAAATTTTATTGAGACTTCAAAAAAATTAATTAACAATTTTTTTTTTTAATACAACTAAACATATGAGAACTTAAAACTAAGTGTATGATTCTAATGAGGAAAGAGAAAAAAGCATCTTGCTATAGTTAGCGTTAAGGTATACATTCAAAAAGGATCGGTGAAAATGTTATGTAGTTGGAGCAAATATTATTAATATATTTATGGCTCGATTTTTTTGGATCCCATGCTTCAATCTTTGGCCGGGTGGTACTACATGGCATATACTGCTCTGATATTATAAATAACATAAGCATTATATTAACTTTGTATGTGCGCCTGTATTTTTAAGCCTGCTACGCGATATTAATAAACTACTAAAATTTCGAAGTAAAAACTTGTGTAAATAATTAAAGTTACCTGGAGTGCCCGAGAGGTTCTCACTGTGATCGGCCATCCACTTGTATTTAGGACGAATTGTAGACAATTATATTATATATGAGAAGCCAGTCTAGTTTCAATGTTCAAACTAATTCTCAAAAAGAATATGTTTAATAAAGTTGTATTTGTGTGTTTTTAGTCTGGTATTCTCGATGCTACTGTTACGGTTGACGTTGCTTAGCTGGCCCAAACAGCAACGATCTGAATTATTTGAGGGATTTGTGAAACCCTCAACAATCACTGAATTGTTATTGCAATGAAATATTTCTCCGACTCGGCAATTCAACTCATAGTACGCGCTTGGAGCCCAAAATGCTGGTTCTTGATAACCGACCTGGGCAACATGGTCCATCGGAGCATCTAAAATTTGTGAACCAGCGCTTTTACGACACTGAACTAATTGCATTGCGTGGTGATCCCATTTGTATGAGAACTTTATCTAGCCATTGCAATGGACCATGCAAATGAATTTCTATCCAGCATGGCGTTGAGGTTACATCCTGTCGATGATATTCAGCACCCCAACCTTTCACGAATGACAAGCGTATTGTACACATTTTTGTTAGTTCGTAAACGGATTCAAAGCCGTTATTGACCGATTGTGATAGAAGTTGAGCAAATTCTTGATTGTTGAAAATTTTTAATGAACACCCAGATGGTATTTTGCAGACTGTGCTGGGATGGAAGCCGTGATGGTAATTACAATTACGTGATTGCACAAATATGGCTGAATCAGAAAGACATTCCGCATAAACTTCGCCGGTAGCATAGTAGAGATGAACACCTTTTCCTGTAGAGAAAACAATATATTAAAGATAAAAACGAATTGTAGACAATCATATTATATATATATGAGAATCCAATCTAGTTTCAATGTTCAAGCTAATTCTCAAGAAGCATATATTTAATGAAATTGTATTTGTGTTTTTTTAGTCACCTATATGACGTCTGGTATTCTCGATGGTACTGTTACGGTTGACGTTACTTAGCTGGCCCAAACAGCAACGATCTGAATTATTTGAGGGATTTGTGAAACCATCAACAATCACTGAATTGTTATTGCAATGAAATACTTCTCCGACTCGGCAATTCAACTCATAGTATGCAATTGAAGCCCAAAATGCTGGTTCTTGATAACTGACCTGGGCAACATGGCCCATCGGAGCATCTAAAATTCGTGAACCAGCACTATTCAAATTGCCTTCCTCAGGGGGACTGTAAGCTGGAGGTGGTGTTTCGGCCATGCTACTGTATGGTGAATTTGGATTGGAATTAATAGAACTAGGACTGCTGATCGACGTCAGGGTCGGACTATTAGGAGTAAGATGACTATTAAAGCCTACCGTTGAATAACTGACATTGTGCGGCATTGTCGACTCGCCCGTATTGTTAAACTGTAACATTGAATGACCTGGAGCAAACTCTGAATGCCGAGGTACTAATACGGGTGGCAAAACAGGACTCTCTACCCTTTTATAATGATAAGGATTAATACATACTTCCTTATGCTTAGCACTAAAGGGATATTGACATATCTCTAAGGGTTTCAGTTCATGATGAGACTGTAAGTCAGGCCAACGCCAGACACGACAGTAGATAACATGTGGCAGTCCCTTGCGATGTGAAACCTGTTGAAACACAAAGAAATATATAATATATCAATAGTTTTGAAAGTTATTATAACTTGCCTGTAATCTTCCATCTAAAGATCTGGGTATAGTCACACACTTGGACGGTTGCCCCGGACACGATAGTGCCCTTTCAAGTTCTGCTATGGCTCCTTGGCGCTTTTTTAGTTTCTTAACTAAACTGTCAACAGCCTTTTCGGCCCATTTTTCTTCTTCATCACCCTGTTTCCATCCGAGCAATTTTTTCACGGCCGGAGAAGTGAATGTAAAAAGAGCTCCTATCTTAGACATCGCTCTACTGGAAGTTGACTGAACATCGTCAGTATCCATTCTATTTGTAGTCGTATTTACCCAAAAACCGTTTTACCGATTGTAGTGAAATATTTGAACTGTATTAGATTGAATAGGAATGATTTTTCGCTGTATTTGTTTTACGACTACGAATAAAAATTATTCAATATATGTATTTAATATATTTCAGATATTGTTTCAGCGAATTCAATATATATATATATATATATATATATATATATATATATATATATATATATATATATATTGCTTTTAAAATCAAAAATAAAACTCTTTGCTTATTCACTTTAGCTAGAAAATTATCTGCTTGCATTCATGTATTTTATGGGCATCCAAAAGAAGAACACTCTTTCTGGACGAAATTACTCGGCTCAGATGTCCAAAAGCAATGGAAACGATAAAATTGTTTAAATCGTGTGATTATCTTATTAAAAAATTGTATCAATTGAACTTGGTATTAATTTTTCAAATTAAACATGGAAAGCACATTTTCTTTTAGCGTGGATTGGATTAGATAATCCCAGTTTATTTATTTACAATTCAATTAACGATATGATAGTATAAATTAGTTCCAGGTCACATAGTTTACACAGAGAAGTTTGTTTTAAAAAATTTTCATCTTCTTTTACATTTTACAATTAATTTTACTCATGGTAATTTTCGTTAGTTTGTGTAAAAATAATTGATGACTGGTTCGAGGTGAAAAATATATAATTTAATATTATATTGTTTTTATTTAAAAGAATTTTGTCACCGCCGAAGACGTTTTTATTTGAAATTTTTAAAATGTTTTCAATACTGCAGATAATTAATATGCTATCAAAACTTTTATTGAAAAATATTGTGGGAACTTTCTGAAAACTTTTTTCCAATCTTTTGTACAAACTGACTTTCACACTATATTTTAAACAAATAAATTTTAAATTGGAAAGCGCAAAATTTTTTAAATTTAGTTTTTTGAAAATATTTTTAGTAGAAGCATTGTCTGATACACAGAATATAAAACTTCTTCGTTTTTCGACTGTTGGTAGTACACTGAAATTTATTTATGAGTGCAGCTCAAAAGTAAACCACCCATTGATAAGTAACAATGTTTTACATAAAGGATTCTTTCATTATTATCCTTATGTTCACACACAAATACACAGCAGTTAATTTCAGTTGTTTCTATTCCGAAAACTTGTTGTTTGAAATTAAGAATCCTTGTACGAGACTAGAAATAAATTCGTTTATAGCAATGACGATCTGTTAGCATAATGTTTTCCTATTATATTTTTTCAAAATTGATATGCTGCAGGTATTTATGTTGGGATGGGTTTGTGAATTCCAAAATGTGTTGTAATTTGCAAATGTTATCCTCATATATTGGAGGATAAGTACGAGTCTACTTCAGTGTATATATCATCTGCACATCGATTTCCTTTTGTATTTGGAAAGAAAAGGGAAAAATGAATTATCTAAAGAAAACCTTGAACAAAGTTCAACACGAAATGTATCTATAATACAATAATAGTCAATATATCAAAATAAGGCAAGAGCGCAACAAGCAGACAACCAAGAACGAACCTTTAATGAACATCACTAACACATGGTTACTAAAAGGAAATGGGTACAGTAAAGGGAAACAACGACCTTGTAGATAAAATCGAACCACTATGCACATACTAATTTATTTATGCCTAAGGTCAAACTAACACACAAACTATCTAGAGCAACACTAAAAAGTTGCAAAAACAAAAGCGGCCACGTTTGCTAAACAAACTTGGATTTGTGAATTGGACATAACGACATGCAGAACCGAAGAAGAAAGCAAGATTTCGAAAGCTACGAAAACAAATTGAGAGAAACATTTGCAACAAAAGTATGCATCTAATTTCGGACATAACAAGAGCTTCCAAAATTTCTGCGTTCATACAATTAAATTTCTGTATTCTTGCAAATAAATACACAAATAGAATAATAAGAAAATAATCATGTACAAGTCAGATTTTTATAAAACTACTTTTTATAAAAATTGGATTATATATGATATTTGCGAATGTTAAATAGTTCTTTAAAATAAAATGGGTTGAGTAAGCAAACACCACAAATTAAAAATAGTACTTGTGTAAGCTGTGAAGTCTCATCGCCATGTCCCAAAGTTCGAAAAAATTAATTGTATAATAATACTTTTTTTTCAAGGTTATTTTATGAATAAGGTAAAACCCACTAAACCAAAACTGTATGGAAATAGCGTATATCAAGTTTAGTGCTATAAGGCTAACGATTTTAAATTTGGTGTGCCATTTATTGCAAAAAGCTTGTTAATAATTAGTTGGTAATAGTTTTAGCCAAATAAAAAGCTTCGAAGTCTAATCGCATAACAATTTTATAGAAAAGCAGTTTTCTAATCACAATTTAAATAAAGAAACAAAATTATTACAATATTTAATTTTTTATTATATTTAATTTTTTATTATATCATTTTTATATCATAAATTTCTTATTTACATAAACATACAACTTACTTACAATAGCAATAGCGTTCTCAGTTACTTACAAATTGGTTTGGCGGGGAGGTTTTACTACTTTGAATTAAGCATGTAGACGTACTTAAATACAGAAGAGAAAAGGCTTATGGTTATTTCATAAATTACATTTAATAACAATAATAATTTATTTAATAATAATACATTTAATAAATAAAATAATAATAATGTTTATTCAACCTTATCTAATTTTCAGCTAATTGTAATTATTCCATATTCTCCTTGTTGCTTTCTTCCTCTGGTGGAATTTGTTTATCTACTTGCAACTTCATCATTTTATTTTCATCGGCACATTTAGTGGTGATAGAATTACGAACTTCTTTGTCGGAAACTTTACACTTGCGAGTTACCGTATATATAATGTCGGCTACTACTAAAGGATTCAACATTTCCTTAACAGGCTTGTTGTGATCCTTAAATGCTGGCGATGGCTTGCCAGTCATCGAGTGTGTAGCTAATGTATGGCGACCGAATGTAGCCATCAAAAGTCTCCTGGTAGCAATCGAGGAGGAAGACCAATTAATACTATTGTATAGCTTAGCGGGAACACGTGTGTTGTTGGGTCCAAGCGAGACGAAAACATTGTCGAGGCTTACGTCACAGTTGTTGTAACTACTGTTTTGTGGTGTTAAATAACTCCTGTTTTCGTCCGAAGGCAACATATTTCGGCTTGAAGTGGTTGGTGTGCGCATGCCACCGTTGATGTTGTTGTTTTCTGTTCTAGGTGTTCTTGGTGTACTATTTTTTCGTGGTTTCTGTTTATTTTCACGTTTTATCTTTATTTTAGGTGTTTGCTGTTGTTCTGCTCCCATTTTTCGTTTCGTAATAAAATTGACATCATTGGGTGTCACATGGTTCGTTGCAGGTGCCGCCGCCTGATGTTGTCTATTGCTGGATGTAGGGCATTCCGACTTTATTTCGATATTTTCCTCGGCGCTTAAACAAATTTCTAAGCGTCCCGAATCCGCTGAGCTATTTAAGTTCAAAGCTCCGTCATCTTCCGCTAATTGAATTTCAATCGGTTCATCAGAATGAATGCCAGTTCCATCAGCAATAATCCTATATTTATAACTTTCGTTGGGATAACAAGACACTTGCTGGCCGCTATTAATTGCGTTTACAATTTTGGGACAGTATGCTGCCATCCTAGCGTTGGCCGAAGTACTAGGAATATTGTCGGTGTCTTGTATATTTAGTTGTTGTTGTCCCAGTAATGCTGATGTCCGCGCTGACGTCTCATGTATCTGCGACAACAAATTCGAATGGGCCCTAAGATTTTCCTCAAGCAGTTTTATTTGCGCTTCCAACTCCTTTTCTCTTTGCGACCTTTGGTCTCCTACTTCTATCGCATTCAAAACAGAAAAATCCTCATTGATAGTTTGCGTCCATGCGCTAACCGTCAAGGGGCGAGTAGGGTTGAAATCACATGGTTCCGGTATCCCTCTAAAATTTCTCGATGATCCTGTCATCACTGAAATGCGCTGTACTTGGTTGGCTTGCTCAGGCATGTTTCCCATACCATTTGTATAATTCTGAAACGAATGAAGTTTTATTTACTTGAAAATTCTAGATTTTAATAGTTCTTTTATTAACGAAATTATTTAATTGTATTCATAATTTTATTCCATTGTATCAATGAAACCGCCTCATTTTATCATTTAAGTTGTTTCATTTTATAAATAAAATTAATTCGTTGTATCAAAGAAATCTTTTCAAAATATCGGTGGAACTATTTCAGTACATTAACGAATTCCTTAATTGATGTTTTTCTTAATTTTTTATTAGAAAAACTTAGACATATTCAGTGATAAATTAACAATGAGTTTTATATTTGACATCCTTTCAAAACAGACAAGGAGGAAACCTTTGATGGAAATTGACGCCAATATGCACCAATATTTCGATATGTCGTTATATGAAATGTAAAAGGTCGTAAGCTTGGACATTGATACAGGGCATACGGCACATGTTTTGACAAATTTTTAGATTTATATTCTTAAAAACAACGACATCATTAAAGAAATTAAAAAGGTCTTAACAACATTCTTAACAAACACTATTTCTAGGAGATTTTAGAAGATCTTAAGTTAATTACTTCTTATCAATCCATCATTAATTATTAAGTTGTTCTTCTGCCAGATTTTGTGCAAGTCTTGTTATTAGTGTTGTGTTACGTATTGTTTTTTGAATCAACAAAATCTAAATTAAATTTTGCCCGATGACACAATATTTAAAGTATTTGAGGTACTCGAATATTTAACAAACCTTATTCGCTTAACCGATCGATATTAAATCAACCAGTTTTTTAATAAAAAATTTAGTGCTCCTGCCCAAAATAAAATAACTCAAAGTCTTAATGTAAAACAAAAGTTCGATTTGCAAATTTTATTGTATAACAATTAAGAACAAACACAAGAATAAATAAAAAATTATATCAGTCACAGTCTTATATGACATTTTTTAGCTCCAATTTATTTGAACTCACCATTTTATTTTCCATGCTTATTTATTCTTTTTAGAATTAAACTCCACAACTTTTATGTTAAGAATCTTGCTGATGCTTATTAAATTTAAGAATATTTCAAACCAGAATATATAAAAAAAACAAAATGTGTTGCTTTGCGAGGACGTGTAAACACTAAGTCTTTTTAGTTTATACTGCGCTTCTTCACATATCGAACGCCATTTATACTAGTGCCGCCACATATTCCGGCGTTCCTGAAAATATCCTTTGTTACTTTCTTACTTATGATTCTCTGTATGTGTGTACTTCGAGTCCTGTATGTGTGTATGTATGCAGATATTTCCCTACTTAAGTTGGGTATAGCCAACAACAACATTCATTAACACATACATACATATCTTGTATGTGCATTTAACACGAAATTTTAAGGGTAGAATATATTGAGGATCTTCTGCTTAAATTACTAAGCAATTCCTACTGCATTATAAAAATTTGTAATAAAAACTCCTATTTATTCCTGTTCATTGTGCTTACCTGATTAGATGAGAGTGTGTGTGTGCGCGCTTAATTTTGTTTTACAATCCAACAACAGGCCATCCATCCACCAGTTAAGTGTGTGTGTTATACCTACAACCCCTGTAGAAAATACCAGTGGTAAATGGTACTAATTCACTACTGGCATTGTCTGACTTCGTATGCCTTTTGCCATGTTGTACGCTATAGACATTTAACGCGGGCCCACTTCGAAGCACATGTGAATCACAAATTGACCAGCATTCCAAGGCCTATAGTTTAGGTCATCAAATTATATACACCCATTCTGCCTGCAACATCAAGAAAAATGTGGTTACGGTCTTGCAATGAGGCCTTTCACAATAACAAAAAGTAGGTTTTTAAACGATTAAAGCCACTTTTTCCGGCGAACTATCACTTCAATTATTTTTGTCCGTTTTGGGATTTTCTTGCTTTTTCCTTTGAAGAACTGCAGAATATTGGCTTCTGACAAAATTAAAACTGATATAATATCTGCGTGCTAAATGATATATAATTGATAATTGAAAAATTGTAATTGTGTGAACTTTTCTACACTCAAGCCCAGTTTCTGATATTCAAATCAAATTGGAAACCGCTACGTAACTACATTCCGTGACTCAATAAACAGTTTGAATTCATACAATAAGATTTAATAAACGCGTACTTTTCTGGTATTTCAATATATATAATTCCAAATAAGAAAAGAGAAAAACAAACTTGTCCTTTTTTATAAGAAAATAAGCACAAAATGTATCCAAATTCCTGAGATTCTATTTTGAAAAATAATGCCACGCTAATATTTATTTTTCTTGCAATTTCCTATAAAAATCTTGTTGATATCTTTCGCCAAAATTATTATGAAAATGTGCAAAGGATTTTGTGTATAAAAGTTTAATTATTAAGCTCAGAGTTACTTCATCTACTACCGCTACACTTCCATCACTAGTACTAAAGTTAATTATTGTACAAAAAGAGTTTTATATTCGATATAATAGTTGAATATTTTGTTTAATAGTTTTTTTAAAGATTGATTTTTTTAATTTTAAAACAAAAAGGTAAAAATTAATTTTAAATGGCCATAATATATGTAAGTAAAGCGAAATTTCTTAATCAAACATATTTGTATTTTAGAAACATTTTTACATCGATATGATATAACGAATCTTCTAAAATAATATTAAATGTTTATCGAATGATAAATTCGTTTTATATAGTTACTAATTTCCAATTTTGGAACCATCTTTTTGGTCATTCTGAATTTCAATGCTAATTTATTGCTTTTTTATATACAATATGTTTCAATACCAAAAAAAACAATTTAGTTTGATCTAGTTAATTTATTATTCCAAAACAAGTTTGAGTTTTCCAGCTCTGAAGTTACCTTCTTGGCTTTTCCGATTCCTAAAACCAGCGAATTTCTTTGAAATAGTTCACCAAATATACTTTCTGCCTGTTCGCCGATGTCGAAAGCAATCGTTCATCGTTCCTTCGAATAAATAATATTTAAACAAAAACAATTTTTGAAATTTTTTTCTGTTTCCGTTTGTTTTGACATCGGCGAACGGGCAGTTATTTATAAAAACGAACAATAGGACTATTTCCAATACATCCATACCAGAGTGAAGTCTCTAGCTTTTCTGGGTCTTCGGAAGACCAATTACATGTACAGACATCAAGTATATATATATATATATATATATATATATATATATATATATAACTTACTTTTTGGCGAAGTGTACAATGACGATTAAAACAGTTTGTTTTTTAAGAAATTTTCCAATGGAAGATAGATAACAAATATTTTCTTACAGATGTACGTACATATATGTACATGTACATATACATGTACAGGTTGGTACATATACATATACATACACTGGAATGAATTATGAAATTTCGCTCTTAGTTAGGTAGTAGCTTTTCTTGCTGCAGTAACGAATAATATTGCAATTTCTTTTTTCTTTCTTCTTCGTTACAACTTTTCGTTACTTCTTTTCAAGTTCCAAAATCCATTTGCTTTGTTTACAACATGATCATTTATGTTGTATTCTTTCCTTCTAACATTCCGAACAAAGAAACACAAAGAAAATTTAGTTTGTTAGAGGATTTTCCTAACGCTGCCTGGCAAAAAGATTTGACCCAAATGTGCATATATACACATGCATACATACATACTTATCCAACTACAAACACGGCATATGTTAAATATATTTATATGTATTTTATTTGTATATGTCAATATATAAATTTTTCACATGATTAGTAATATTTTTGTAAATTAAGTATTTTACAATCGAGAATTTTCATCATTAACTGGAACCGGTATAAGACATGTGGACGGTACAAAATTTTCTTAACACACTGAGGACATTGTTTCTTTGTTTGAATGTCCAAGTAAATGTTTCTTATTCTTCGAAATATTTAATTGCATAGAGCCATCGTCACTCTACCTGTCCGTTGAATATTGTTGTAAATATATTTTAGGATGATGAGAAGCAGGACATGAAATTGGCTCTTTGGCCTTGTGAAGGCAATTTTTTTTTCTTTTATTGATCTAGGGATAATAAGAGACAAACTACATAAATTGGTTTTTCTCATCCTTATATAGGCATGGTCCTTCAGAAGGCTTTTACACATGAGTTCGAAAAACTAAAATTTTTCAATCTAGAATAAAAAATAATTCGAACATTATTCGACTATTCGAATATTTTTCGTCAAGACTTTTTATAAAAATAGGATTATATTTGATATTTGCGAATAGTATCTTAGACTATAAAATTAAATAATCTTTAAGTTCTTTAAAATAGAATGGGTTAAATAAGAAATTCCATAAATTAAAAATAGCACTTGCGTAAGCTGAGAGGTCTCATCGCCAGATTAATTGGACAGAAGTTTCAAGCCATTTTCTAACTACGTAATAATGTTCGAAAAATTTAAAAGTTTTATTACTTTGAATGAGAAACATTCAAAGTGAGTTAAATTATTTGCAAAAAGAAGGTAGAATTTTATTATCCGTTGATTATTTTAAAATAAATAAATTACAATAAATAAATTTCAAAAAGTATGTACAATTTATATATTAATATGTATGCACATACATACATGCAATGAGTATTCTTGTTTGGTTACATACTTACGTTTGTAAAATTGTTAATTTTTTCGTTTAGACAAAAAATATGTATTTTGTTTGTATTTGTGAATGAAAAAAATTTTGTTTCAAATAATATTTGTTTGTATATGTTAAATTGAAGAGGGAAAAACATTTTTTTTAAATTAATAATTAAAACATAATTATTATATAAAAAATTAAAAATATTAGACCTTTTGCTTAAATAAATCTAATAAATAAATTAACAATTTCTTACTTAAAATTCTTATATTATTTTACATATACATATACACATGCATATGTACATATCTATGGAATAACAAAAACAAAGCTTAACGGTATGACTTTTGGTAGCGTGCACGTGCACCTGGAACACCGAACTTTTTGGGTTCACAGCGACGTGGATCACCAACCAACAGGGTTCTGTCGTACTGAATATTAGACTATCCTTGATTTCCTTTTTCGAAGTCTCATCCACATATTTCTGGTAGAAGACGATTAAAGCCTTAGAAATGGCTTGACGAATCGCATATATCTGGGCAACATGACCACCACCGCTAACACGAACACGCATGTCGACTCCAGCAAATTTCTCCTTGCCAAGCAACAGCAAAGGTTCTTGCGATTTGTATTGCAGAACTTTGGGTTCAATTTGGTCCAAGGGCCGCCCATTAAACGAAGCAGACCACGTCCGCCTTTACAATAAGCTACAGCAGTAGCAGTTTTTTACGTCCGCAAACTTGGACAGCGTGTATGGGTTCCCTGCGTTTTGGTTGCATTTTTCTTATATGTCTAGTTGTTATGATTCTCTGTATGTATGTACTTCGATTCCAGTCAGCTTGTAGTTGGGTTTTTGATCTTCTAGCATGCTTTCATATGTATGTGTGTATGCATGCAGATATTTCCCTACTTAAGTTGGGTATACCCAACAACTACATTCATACACACATACATACATATCTTGTATGTGCATTTAACACGAAATTTTAAGGGTAGAATATATTGAGGATCTTCTGCTTAAATTACTAAGCAATTCCTACTGCATTATAAAAATTTGTAATAAAAACTCCTATTTAATCCTGTACTCATTCACTACTGGCATTGTCTGACTTCGTATGCCTTTTGCCATGTTGTACACTATAGACATTTGGCACATGTAGACTGTGGTATAACAAATTGACCAGCATTCGATTGCCTATATTTTAGGTCAATAAATTATATATTTCCAATTAAAATATAGTTTCGGTGGGAAAGAGAAAAAACTCACTTGTCCTTTTTTATAAGAAAATAAGCACAAAATGTATCCAAATTCCTGAGATTCTATTTTGAAAAATAATGCCACGCTAATATTTATTTTTCTTGCAAATTCCTATTAACAATCTTGTTGATATCTTTCACCAAGTTATTACGCAAATTGTGCAAAGAATTTTGTAAATAAAAATTCAATTATTAAGCTCAGAGTTACTTCATCTACCCATAAGATTATAAAATGTTCATTAGCAGCAAAGCAGACACTTAAATCATCTCATTCTAAGAACAATCCCGAAAGTCATAATAATGAAAATTAAGCAAAATTATATGTAAGAAATTTTTATTGAATTTCTTATTGCTCTGCGCAGCAGAGAAGAACAGATGTTTTCGAAAGCCGCTACACTTCCATCACTAGTACTAAAATAAATTTGTTTACCACAAAAATTAGTTAAAACCAATAAAAGCGCTTTACTCGGCAATGCCGGTTCTTAAACACCATATAACGATAAACGTTGACAAGGACATAATTAATATTATTTTGTTTTTGCAAAAGGAACATGGTTTATATGTGCATATTTAGCTCTATTGCAATTTTAGTTACCTGTTGATATTTTTAGACCAATTAATTTGATTGAAGAGTTTTATATACGATACAATAGTTGAATATTTTGTTTAAGAATTTTTTTAGAGATTGATTTTTTTGACTTTAAAACAAACAGGTAAAAATTAATTTTAAATGGCCATAATATATTCAAGTAATCCGAAATTTCTTAATCAAACATATTTTTATTTTAGAAACATTTTTACATCGATATGATGTAACAAATCCTCTAAAATAATATTAAATGTTTATCGAACGATAAATTCGTTTTATTTAGATATTAATTTTCTAAAACAAGTTTGAGTCTTCCAGCTCTGAAGTTGCCTTCTTGGCTTTTTCGATTCCTAATACCAACGAATTTCTTTGAAATAGTACATCAAATATACTTTCTGCCTGTTCGCCGATGTCGAAAGCAATCGTTCGTTGTTCGTTCGAATAAATAATATTTAAAACAAAAACAATTTTTAAAATTTGTTTTTGTTTGGGTTTGTTTCGACATCGGCGAACAGGCAGTTATTTATAAAAAGGAACAATTTGTTTCAGTCTCTTTCCATTTTCACTACATCCATCTAAGAGTGAAGTCTCTAGATTTTCTCCGTCTTCGGAAAACCGATTACACGTACAGACAGACATCAAGTACATATATATATATATATATATATATATATATATATATATATATATAAATGACTAGTAAAATAGTTTGTATTTTCAGAAATTTTTCAATGGAAGATAGATAACAAAAATATTTCACCAACTACAAAGTAGAGCTAATATTTTCTTACAGGTGTATGTACATATATGTACATGTACACATACCTGTAAATGTTTGTATGACATTTCCTCTTAGTTAGGTAGTAGCTTTTTTTGATGCAGTAACGAATAATATTGCAATTTCTTTTTTCTTTCTTCTTCGTTATAACTACTTCTTTTCAAGTTCCAAAATCCATTTGCTTTGTTCACGACATGATCATTTATGTTGTATTCTTTCTTTCTAAAACTTCGAAAAAATAATCACAAAGAAAATTTAGTTTGTCGAAGGATTTTCCTAACGCTGCCTGGCAAAAATAATTGACCCAAATGTGCATATATGCACATACATAATAGTATATACATACTTATCCAACTACAAACACGGCAAATGTTAAATATATTTATATGGATTTTATATATGTATATATACATATATATATATATATATATATATATATATATATATATATATACATATATATATATATATGTATATTTATGACAGGATTAGTAATACTTTTGTAAATTGTGCGATCAATGCAGCTTAAATATTTTATAACCCAGAATTTCCCATCATAAACTGGAACCGGTATAAAACATGTGGACGGTGCAAAATTTTCTTAACACACTGAGGACATTGTTTGTTTATTGCATGGCCAAGTAAATGTTTCTTATTCTTGGAAATATTTAATTGTACGGTTTACTCGTCCGTTGACTTTACGTGTTGTAGAAGACATAAAATTGGCAGTTTGGCCTTGTCAGAGGACTATTTTTGCCTTCATTGATCTAGGGATAATAATACATTGGCTTTTCTTATCCTTATATAGGCATGGTTCTTTTGAAGGCTTTTGCGTTTGAGTCTTAAGAATATTCCCCTTATTAAAATTTTTTGTTTTGGCAAACTAGTCACAAAACAAAACGGATGGTTTTATAGCACTTCATTAGATCATTTTATTCAGCTGCCGTCAATGTAAATGAAAATAATTAATTTCAAATATCCTACTTAAAATGTCTATATAGATTTCACTAGAAAGAGGTCTAAAAACTATTTAAGATTTTGTTTTCGTTGTTAACCAGGTGCAATCGCTTGTTTTTTGAAAAATTAATCTAGAGAAAATTTTTATAGCCAATTAATTGGTTAATTGGCTATAAATAATTTGTTTTCAATATTGTTTTATGATAACAATTAGGCTGTCGAATCCCCCGAAGTTTTCAAATTTAATGACAAAACGCTACTGATTTAGAAATACTAAAAACATAAGAAACATTCAAAGTGAGTTAAATTATTTGGAAAAATCCCAGAAGACACAAACTTGGTCCGTTTTTCAACGCTATTTTTGAATGGAACTTTTCTACATGTTGATTAAAAATAAGAAAAGAATCGTGTAATCGTGCATTTTTTAATGAATTTGATCTCGTTTTTAATAACATTCTTCAGTTTATGTGAATATTTTAATTTTTCTTTTGAAACGGAAAATTAAAGAATTCTTTTTTTTATTAAACTTTTCAAAATTATTCAAATGACATTGTTTATCATCATCAGGTCGAGATTTTTTTATGGGGGTGGCAATATTTTGCCTCTAAATTAGCCAGGTACGTAGACATATTTCACCCTAACTCGAGAACGAGTCATCTGATTTTAAAAAGTAAAGCAGCAGAAGATGTGTAACAAAATTGTATTTATTTTAGTCAAATACAATTTTTCTTTATCTCTTATCTTTTTGGAATTATTTATAAATTAATCGAGAAAAAAATTTTTTTGTGCAAAATTCGTAATTTTTTCAATTTAGAAATGGAATTTAAGAAAACTTAAAGCAAATATTAATAATCGGTTAAAAATTTTTGATTTTATTTTCAATCTACCGCAGGTACCCAATATTCTAATGCAACCAACCTTACATATGTAAGTATGTATGACGATAGCACATCGTTAAGTGAGCAAGTAATTGAACTAAAGTGCAACGATATTTTGCATGGTTCTTGGATTTAAAAATTATAATATAGTATTTTTCATTAACCTCTAATTCTAAATCGAGAACATTAGGGTAGATTCTAATATTTATTGTAGCAGTGTATGTGAAATATGTCTACGTACCTGGCTAGTTTAGGGGTAAAAATCTGCCACGCCCATAAAAAAAAAAATATCGACCTGATGGGAAAAACCGAAAACGGATTCGAGTTTAGCGCATCAAAATGTATATAGTCCACATAATTATATTCAAAAGACGATTTGGCTGTTGAGCAGTGTAATTATTAGCCTTATTTATCATGGCAGTTATTTCGATATAATTGTAAGTGAAGGGTCTTTAATTAAACACTTCCCATATTTAAATATGTATGTGTGCATATGCCTAAAATATATTTAATATTTATATGATAATTGTTTTTAATTCAAACAATAATAAAAGATAATTATTTTAAATACCAAGGGATTCTTGTATCCTTTTTCGTAACAAAACAGGTAAAAATAGAAACTGATTTCACGTTCAATTACATTAATAAGTGGTAATGAATACTATTGATGATCGGGTCTACCTGCTTTCGAAAATAGCAGTTCTGCAAATTTATGTATTATACATTTGATTATTTGCTCTTTGCATTCAAACAAAGCAAACTTTTATTACATATATATATATATATATATATATATATATATATATATATGAGAATTTGGCGATTCGAATAGATATATTCACACATCATTATGTACATGTAATTACAATAAAGAAGTTGCTTCATTGTTTGTTTCAAATTCAATATTTTACCTGCTTTTTAAAAATCTGATGACTTTGTTGCTACTGTATATTTTAAACCCCTGCCTTCGACAGTCTAGGTCTACACAGGAAACTTTTGCAGTTCTTAATTTTTGAGAAAGAGCAAGAGGGAAATACAAAGGTTAAATATATCCTTTCTATGAATCCCAGGCACATATGTTTCGTATTTTATTTATTAATTGGATATTCATTAATTAGGCTGTATTATAAACAAATACCTGTTTACAGGTTCTTTTACTTACAAACATACATACTTATGTGTATGCATATAACAAAGTTTGAGGAGATAATCCTCTATCTCATTAGCAGCGGTAAACATGCGCAATGCAGAGCCATGATTCGTTGAATTAGTATCAAGAAATAGATATAATTGCTAATTCATTTAGGTTCAATATAAAGTATATATAATGGTTATAATATCCATTATTTGTGTATAGTAGTTCGAGTGGCAATAGAGCAGAAGGTATTCGACCATCAGCAAGATTAGACTAAAAATTGCTAAAATAGCTAATAAAAGCTAATTAAAATTTTTTTAAATCACTATAAAATGGATCTAACTAATTGTAAAGATCAAGAAACAGCCTTATCGGAGGAATATGAAAAACTCGTATTGCACTGGCGAAGAGTTAGAATTCGTACGGAAATCGTAGAGAGACGTCGGCTCTTAAATGTAAAACTGTTTCAGAACTTAAGGCTTTTACTTGCGGATATGGATTACTGTGCAGCTGAAAATAGCAGTAAAGTGAAAACAGTTGCACCTTCATCACACTTGAAAAATGTATTAACCCCACCACAAACAGAATCAGAATCTTCTTTATCATCAACAGAAATGAAACCACTGTCTTATATCAAAACTAAAGGCTTTGAAGAAGAGCAGAAACATGGACCTTCCTCATCATCAATAGCAATAAAACCGCCACTATTTCATCACAAAACTGAAAGTATTGAAGAAGAGCAGAAAAAAGAAACTTCAGCTAGGGGTGTAGAAGAAGAAAAACAAGACGACTATCCCAAAGAAATTGGTGATTACGTCATTTTGGGACCAAATGGTACTGTGATTCATATAAACGCTTACAATAGTATCGAGTGGTGGTCTGTGTCATCAGCAACTCGACAAATTTTGAGTTTTTTATTTACCGATGATACCTTAGCTACGCACACACTAAGCGGCAGACCTTCACCCGCTTTTCGCGGCCGAGAGAGGCCACCTAAAACACCCTTGGATCGTAAAAAGGTCGACGACATTATTTACATTGTGCGTTCGAAACTTCAGTGTACTTCACGTGAAATAAGAGCAGCCATAACCACCAAATGCTCGGATGCCGGTAAAAAGTATAAGAAATTCAGTCAAAAAAACAAACGTTTGTGATCCGAATATATATTTCAAATGCAAATTTAATACTTTAATTTTTTTATACTAATTTTTATGGTTCTTAAGACCAGTTTTTTATATTTTTAACTTAGTCTAAGTATGAAACATGTACATCATCAATTAAAATCTAAAAGGCCAAAAGTAACAATATCCATAAATATTTGCCTAAAGTCTCACTCTATTATGTTTAGAAGTATCGGTTTTATCTATTAAGAGTTTTCAGTTGTTATCTATTAGTAGTTTACAGTTGTCTAGTACAAAATCTTAATAGATACAGGGAAGATTACAGTTCTCACCTTTCACTAACTTTATTTTTGAAGTAACCGTCTTTAATATAAACATAATATATAGCTTAATCAAACAATCCATGTAACTTGTATATAGAAAGTCGATGGCCACAGTAGCCTGTGCTCACTTTGTATCCTTTAGTTTTAGAATTTATCCATAACATTAAATAAAAAATAAATTCAATTCAATTTTTATTGTATTAAATTGAATTTATTTTGTATTTAGTTTTATGGATAAATTCTAAGACTAAATAACAAATAAATAAAATTTTATATTTCAAAAATAAAAAGGGAGCACAAAGTAAGAATATAGCTTGTGTATTTTCTTAAAAAATATACATACTTTAGAAGAGTCGATTTCGAAAGGCCTTAAGTGTCCTGAGAAATAGTTAGTTTCCTTAATTTTTTTATTGAATAATATCCGCAATGGTTTTACATTGTTTCTAAAACTTGGCTTAGAGAAAGTTTTAAATTTGTAAACTTTTTTTGTTATTGTTGTAAAATATTGCTTGTCAAGAGTAATTATGGTCTTTGGATTTTAACTGACGATATACAAGTATTATATGTATAAAAACATTTATGTATGTGATTTTACAATAATTAAATATTAATATTTTAATAGTAAAAAGCAATGTGTAATTTATGTAGTTTATTATTTATGAACGACTTTATAATAACTCAACAATTTATTTTTATGTGTATTAAAGAAAGCATCAATCCTGGTTGGAGCAAATATTATTCATTTATTTATTGCTCGATTTTTTTGGATCCCATGCTTCAATCTTTGGCCGGGTGGTACTATATGGCATATACTGTTCTGAAATTATAAATAACATAAGCATTATATTAACTATGTCTATATGCCTGTATTTTTAAGACTGCTACACGATATCAATAAACTACTAAAATTTCGAAGTAAAAACTTGTATAAATAATTAAAGTTACCTGGAGTGCCAGAGAGGTTCTCACTGTGATCGGCCATCCACTTGTATTTAGGACGACTGCCATCTCGAATTGGTGGAAGATCAGTCTAAAGCAAACAATTGCATAAATAATTTTAGTAATAACAAAAAATGTATTACCTTGTAATGCATCCAGCCATACCATTCAGCGGGAATTTGCGAGCCATCGTAATCTAAGCCAACACGATCTGAAAATTCAACCCAGCGATTTCTACTATAGAAATAATATGGATTCTCGTAATACTTATTTCCATATTTGTCAGTGCCCACCAAAGTGCCTAGTTTTAAATCGTCTGTCCTGAATTATAAAACATGAAGATATCGCAAAAAACTTGAGTAAAAATTATATAAGCAGTTTGAAGTAAATACTTGCCTAAATAGTTTAAGGTAGGCATTTTTCACACCACCATGTTGGCGTATAATCTGAAATAGTTTACCCAAGCGGTCGATGCCGAAATACTTTGACATTTTCCTAAAATTAATAGAGGTATTGTATTAAAAACGACGATAATATTTAAGAAACCTTGTATTTTACTTGTTTTCCTCAATGTACTAAGAAAATGTTCTAATAAACAGCTGGCAATTTGGGTTTTGTTTTAGAACAAATAACAATATGATGCCATACTGCTGCAAATTGTTATTATTGAACACGGCTCTTTTTTGAAAGTCATTTTGACACTTTAAATTATGCTGGATATCAGCATATCTTTATAGTGATTCATTTACATTTGTTATCTGTGTAAAAAATAAGAAATTAAAGGCTTTAAATTATTATCATAAACTAAATAAATACATAAAGACTGTTTATTGCAATGGCCAAGAATACCTCCAGCTCTGCATTCCGTAAAATTGACGTTGATCAATATAATGAAGACAATTTTAAAGAAGATGAAGCCGATTCTGCGGTATCACAACTCGATGAAAATGAAATTACCATTTTGTTAACACAGGGTAAATACATTGATGCTCTACTTTTAGTTTTACAAAATGCTCCTTTAAGATGCAAACAGCAGCATGTCAAAGTAAGTACTTACCATGCATCAAAATCTCACTAACGCCCATAATATTTTAGGACCACGCCCTTAACTTAACATTACGCGTTTTGCTTTCCATCAAATCCTCCCAAATGGATCAAGCCGTTGAGACTTTAAGCGAGAATGATCTCTTAGATGTGTTAATGAAATATATATATCGAGGTTTTGAGATACCTTCCGAAGGCTCTAGTGGTCATTTGTTGCAATGGCACGAAAAAGTTTTTGCCAAAGGAGGTGTTGGCTGTATTGTACGCGTGCTGTCAGATACAAATCGTGCATAATTTAACAGTAGGAAATAAGGAATTGTTAAAACAATAAACGTAATTTATAATTTTCTTATAATTGTATGAATTTATATAATAAGAAATTATTGAATGGTAATATTTCGTCCGAAGCGGTTATTGCGGCTATATAAAAATGTTGTGATTTTTTATGAAAACTTATTTTTGCGGTTGTATTACTATTGTTGGCTCATACCATTCAATAGTGGTTTCAGTTTTTATTTAGCCTAACAAAATTGAACTTGGTGAATTCCCTTATCTTTAAATTAATTCAATTAATTTGACTTTTATATGCATATTACTTTTTAGTCTAAAGAAATTGCCTTGTGCAAAATAGGCTACATGTTATTTAAAAAGAATTCTACATATTTGATGAAAATAAGTTGTCAAGTGAATCCTATATATGTATAAAGATTTTAATACATTTTTAGGTATCAGACGTCTCCAGCAGAACGGGGGTGAGATACCAAACATTTGTCAATGGCGTCTCTCTCTCTCTTTGCTAGGTCATCTGCCTTAAGATCTCCCAGAACGGCCCCATTTTCCCGCACCCAGTATAAGGTGACATGTGAATGTTCCGCAAGCTTGTTAAGGGCCCTGCGACACCCTGAGATGGGTGTCGAATAACTCAAAATCAATATTATCCAACTCTATTGAGAATTCACTGCTAAATAAAGTATTAAGGCCCAACCAAGGCAGATGACAAATGCTTGTAAAATCGATATTTTTAGGCTCATTGCGTCAAATTTTGTGGTACACGGTGTATTTTGGGCTATTCGCGGTTCACAATCTTCAACTTTTGCTGCCTAACATTTGTTGTTCCTTTGAGAAAGGAGACAATTACATATATGTTTATATTCCATTTCCACATACAGTTGCGGTACGGAGTTGCTTGTACTTAAGCAGCAAAAGTTGAAGTGTGGAAACAGGTCTTATTTCCTTGTAGAGCCGGTTGAAATTAATATATATTAATAAACATACATAGATGTGTATTTGCATATAATTTTTTCTAGCCACACGCAACCAGTGATCCATTGAAGATATAAACTTACTTCGTACTCAACGTCCAGCAATACTCTAGTTTTCAAACTCCAAATAGTCGATTTTAATTTCAAGTAATCAATTTATTGGATAATCATAAACATTTCCGTCATGTTTAACTTTCTTATTTTAGCAAAAGTTTAGTAAATTCTCCGTATTTTTCTTTTCCATTCAATGAATTGTACAGTGTTTAACAAAACGCTAGTGTTTAAATGTGAGAAGAATACAATGGTGACTAAAATATAATTTTTTTTTAACAATATACGTTGAAGAGTATCAATGAAGCTTTAATTCACTAAAAAAAGTTTTAGGTTTTTCTATTATCAATAAATATTGCTTAAAATGAACATATAAACCAAAAAGTAATAGAGAAAATTTTATAAAGATGTACTTTAAACGTCAACGTTTTCAAGTTACATTTAAATGAAAAGGTGAATTTTAGATCTGAACATGAATGCTTAACAAATGAATGATCGATCCTTCATCTAACTCTTGAACTATTAATAGTTTTAGTAATTTATTGATGGTATTTATTGTGAAATTTTACCACATATGAGTCTCACGTATT
The DNA here is from genome assembly GCA_963675445.1 of Linnaemya vulpina. Taxonomy (NCBI): domain Eukaryota; kingdom Metazoa; phylum Arthropoda; class Insecta; order Diptera; family Tachinidae; genus Linnaemya; species Linnaemya vulpina. The sequence goes on from OY776276.1 coordinate 105,572,264, forward strand.
TCACTGATAATGTGATTAGCACGGGTCAAAGCCTGTAATATTAGAATTTGCTTGTTAAATTACATTTATAAAATTTAAAATCAATATTAAAAATGCTCATACCTTTAGCATATCTCCGGCTTCCTTTCTACGTATCGCAATGTGATCTGATTCGTTCAGTAGAGTATCGACTTTTTCCGATTTATACAAATGTGTTACTAATTCACTTTGTAAATTATCCTTAACATAATTAACTAGAAAATGCATAATGGCCTTTGGTACAGAGTCTTGTATTGATTTTCGCACAATATAAAAATACGACTTTATTAAACGTTCTGAAAACAAGAAAGTTGAAAATTTTTGATAATTTAGGAGCATTAAAATTATTTATAAATATCGGAAATCCGAATATGTTTACGCTATGAACACCCATTCCCTCATATTTTCCCTTGTTGCATTACCAAATTTAAAACTTCTCGCATTAAAAAAATTGTCGTGAAAACAAATCTTGAACGAGTAGAAAAAAAGCTATTATCTGAACATTTATCCCTCAGAAAATAGAAGTATCTCTTGTTGATGTTTATTTTTCGATTTGAAAATAGTTATTTCTTAATTTTTATTTACTATATTATATTATAGTTGATATTATGTACTAGTTTATTATACTAATCTTATAAAAAAAAATATTTTTTTCCATACGAAAACCAAACTAAGGAAATAACTTTTATTTTCTGCAGAACATATAGAAATTAACGCATTAAATTTTGAGGAATATATTAGGGATATAATGGTCCGCCTTTTAGCCGATACGATACGTATGCTCAAAAATAACTATCGGCAGTACCGATATGTATATTGAATTTGAAGTCAAGTCATTATTAAAAATTATAATAATGGCAGTGGAAAATTGTATCTCGGATGCGCCTGAATTCATTTAAAAACTTAAGTATTTCTTCACCATATTTTTAAAGTTTGGGTATAAAGTATCATTGTGCCAATAAAAAAGGCAGATCTTCGACTCTAGAATTATTAGGACATACATGTCGCGAATCAGCAATACTTCGTTTATTACGATCGTCGCTTCTTACTTTTTTTATGTATACTTACATGAAGAAAAAGCTGAAAATTACTCACCAATAACATCGCAATCTTTTTGCTCTTTATCAGTTAAACGTCTAGAGTTTTGATGGACTGGTAGATCGGGTAATAGATTAACGGGTTTAACTGGACTAACGACAGCATTGTGTAGAGGAGTATTTTGGTTAGAGTTTTCAATACTTTCAATGCGATTATTAACGGGTGCTGGAGGTAAAATATTCGCTAACCAACTATTGGGATGGGATGGCGCGTTATTTTCGTTGACATGATTCTGAAACAAAAATTTTTTTCAATCTACAGACATTTTTTAAGTCAAACATTTTTTACTTGATCTGTATCATTTTGTTGCTGCTGTTGCAGTTGTTGTTGTTCTTTTTGTAGCTGTTGTTGTACATGCTGCTGCATTACTTGAGGCGAAGAATTTACAGCTCTTGGCGTATTTGAACGTCTTTGTGATTGCTGTTGCACGTAAGGATCCATAATATTATCAGTTTTTAGTAGACTAGGCACTAAGACGGCATCTTTATGAAAATCTGGATGTTTGGTATTAATATAGGCTAATTCAATGGCTACCAAATTCTCAACCATGACATTAGTAGCCGGTAAACGTCGTCTTAGTAGGGTGGTCACTACATCAACAATTTTCTCGTGTAATTTTGGAAATCTTAGAGGGGAACATTTTACATACAGTATTTGCTTTGCAAGATATATTATTTAAGCTTACCTTAACATTTCCTGTTGGACCTCGTTACCACAGTGTTGAACAATACGCTGCATTTCCTCATGTATTAATTCGACACAACGTAAAGAAGGTTCCTCTAATCTACGTATTTGCCGTTTGACTAGTAACTCAAATGAAACTTCCGGTACAAATAAGGCTGGTCTGGGACCGGTAGCATTTCTTATGGCGGTCAGAATGTCCATTTTGCTAAGACCCGAAAGAGGATGTATGGAATCAAGTGTGCGTCCGAATGTTTCATGGAAAATGTAACAAATACGAGCACCACCACACAATTCTGTGGTCTCAATATTACGTGCTGTGCCTTCTATAGTGGAACAGTAAGCGCTTGCGAATTTAGTTATAATTTGCAAAAGCGTTTGACTTTTATCTGATACATCTTCGCCGTACGAATTCAAAAGCGATTGGAATTGTGAGGACATGACGTTGACACGGGTCTTAAGATCAGGCAGACAATCGCGAATGTGATGCATGAGAAGACGGTTTAGAGTTTTAGCCAAATACGGTGTGCCATTGCGTGTTGCTAGTGTTGGATATTTGCGCTGCAGAAAAGCCGCTTCATCCTTTAGTTGTTCTTCTATGTTCTTGTTATCTTTAATGTCTTGTTGTGATCTATTCATTACACCAATAATGCCCAATTTAACAGGTATAACGCGCCCGCATAATATATCAATAGCATCTGTGCCAGCATCCATAAGATCTAATTTGGTAACGACAGCTAATGTACGTCTGCCATCAGGATCCACATCTTTTGCCAGTTTCAATGCTTCGCTTGTTGCCATATCGGTGTTTGCAGCCGTAACTGCCAATATTATAGAATTGGGATTTTCTATGTACTTTAATACTAACTCTTTAATCTGTTTTTCAATGTCCTCTGGCTGGTCACCAACTGGAACTTTGGTTATTCCTGGTAAATCCACCAGAGTCAAATTAACCACTCGTGTTGAAAATACTTTCAAGTTAATCGGTTCTGCACATATGCCTTTATTGCTACCAGCTACGCGATCAGTCTCTTCTTCAATTTCTTGACGAATTTGATTAAAATCAGTAAATGTCTTTTTGGTATGCAAAAATTTACCCCACTCTTCTAGATTCATAGTACCTTAAGTGGCAATATAATAACATAAGCAAAATAAAATTGTATTTTATTAAACAAACTCATTTATTACCATTTTCAGCCGAACGATTGGTGCGATCATCCAAGGGACAATGTAAAAGCTGCAAAACAAGGGGTCGCCTTGTTACGATACCAGTGCCACGTGGTAAAAATGAACGTCCTACCAAACTTTCAATCACCGAACTTTTTCCAGAGCTCTGTGAAAATTGCATATAGTTAGTTGCCTGAGTTAATAAATGATGTAAGTATTTCTTTATTTGTTAATTCATTAACCTTATAATTGAAAATCTAAGCTGATATTATTAGGCAATGGAAGCAAAGGCCTTCAGCACAACATTTGTATTTCTTTTTGATATGTATATTAAACACATTTGCTTAAAGAAATAACTAAATATTGCATACATGCATTACTGTTTCGGATATCCTTGTACCATTTAGATTTGATATAAATACTTATTTATTGGGTTGGATAGATCTTATGGATTGGTGTTGTGGAATATCGCATCCAAAAGTTATGATCGGGTTATATACTTTTAGACATACACACACTAATGCATACATACTTAGCAACTTACTAGGAACTCGAAACGTCCAAATCTCATGAGAGCACAATTCTAACAAAACGTGGTAAAAACAATAAATTCCAGATCTTTAAAAATTTTCCTTCTTCCTAACAGGAAGTTTCAAATACCCTGCTCTTTGTTTACATTTTACCAGATTAATATTATACAATACGAGATTTATAAAAAAAGGAATGAATTTTAATTGTGAAAAAGTTGGAATTTGCTCAAGTCAATAATTATTAATTCTAAAATTATCTTTTTAAGTTTGTTGGCTTTTGATTTTTTATTAAAATGGCTACACATAAGTATCTTTAGAAGAAAAGAATTACAATTATATATATACATGCTTTGAATAGGTTTGTTTGACAACGATTTCTAATACAATGCAATTACTTTTATCATCGAAGAAAACGTTGATATCAATTGATAAACCATAAGCCAATGACCTAAAACAATTAGAATGCATTTATTTTTATTTACACATCTTAAATAAGACTATAAACAATATTCTGATGACTAAAGCCAACGAATGATTCTAAATAAAGTAAAACAATACTATAAAAAAAATGGATATGTAAATGTGAAAAGAAATCATTTCATGAAAAAGCGCTGGAATTTCAAAATGAACTAAGGAAATATTTCAAAGTAAATATAGTTACTTGAATAGTGGAAAAATGCAAGTTTTAGATCAAAATCTAATTGGAGTCTTTATGTAAAAAAAAACATATTATGACCACTTGTGAAAAGAAAGGCAAAGAAGTTTTATAAATTTTGGTAGTAATTTTATACTAAAATTAAATACAGACTTGATTTTTAAATTTTCGTGCATTTTTTCTAAATTTAAAAGGATTTTTAAAATTTATCTTCAAAAACTGACAACTTATGTGAACTAGAATGCAACTTAACTGATAAAACGCTATAAGACCCTGTGATAATATTAAATGAAATTGAGTGAAATATTTAAAAAGAATATTATGCAATTAAAAAAATAAACATCGGTAGTAAATGATATCTAATATTTTATTCTGCACTTTAAATTGGAAGTTAATAATTATCAAACTCTTTGTTGATACTTTTTCCTTTTGGCTTTAGTAATTTTTTTTTATAAACTGCCCTTTTGCCTTTTAGACAATGCATAATACAAAGTAAAGATAAACTTTAAATAACTTTTGGCATGTTCCTTACTTTTATATTTCCATTAACAAATTAGTTTCTTGAAGTATGTTGTATGTTCGGAATTAACCGAAATGTTTTTTTTTTGTTTTTGCAAATATATCTAAGTTAAGTTTAAAATGTGTTTTACTTGCAGATTTTCAAATATGATTTTAAAAATAGACATCTTGGTTCTGCTTTCTAATAAGATATATTTATAAGCATTTATATGGGAACCAAACAATTCACTTAGCGATGCAATTTCACTCTATTTTCTTCAAAAGATGTATCAAAATTATTGAACAAAGTATTTTATACTTGCATATCAACTTGCCCTTAATACACTAGGGTCTCAAATTATTTTTGCCACACCATTGTCGGTTATTTTTGCCTAACCCAAATTTAAGTAACACAACGATAAGACCTGTTAAATAAGCAAAAAATAAATAGTATATAGATATTGTGTACGTAAGACCATGTATAATTTTCACCCTGTTCCGACAAAAACTACTGTTTGTTTATCAGCTTTCTGAATGTTTTTATCCTATTATTTCAGCAATTATTGATTTTTTCCTTGTCCTACTTTTTATTTCTTGTTACATAAAGTAAACAAGTCGCGGCTGGATTAATATTCATTGTTCGTTAATATATGTATGTATATTGTAATTGCACCTAAAATATGTGCCGGTATTAAAGTTATATAATTATCTATTTTACAAAACATATTCTAAACAAAAATCCAAATGGGTATGCGTGTTCTGCGGCTTATTTTTCATTACCTGACTTCCCAGAACTACAATTTGCGGCAATTGTATAGAATCAGATCCAACCGTACTGAATACATCCTGTAATTTATTAATCACTGGTATCAATGCCTCCATGGTTTTTGCAAAGTTTAGATAGAATTCAGGATGTCTTCTCTAAGACCTCTTACAATTTTTTTGACTTTGACGCACAGATAACTTTTGTCAACTTTTCAGGTAATTTGCACCACTATATTAAAAGAAATATGATATATAAGAAACTCTGTAGAGTTTTCACAATTTCTTAACGTAAAATAATTGTCCGTCTATTCAAAAGCAATATTCTAATTTCAAAACAGTCTTTTAAATTTTCCTCAGTTTCATAAAGATATTAATCACCAAGAAAAAATACTATTTTCCTGTTCACTGCTTTTGCAAGTTCACACTGGTGGAATTTGTAGAACATATTACACAGTTGTACTACGGAGTAGTAAACACATATATGTAGCATACATACTCATTCGAATAATATATATATATATATATATATATATATATATATACATACATATTATTGATATACATTTTATAAAATCGTCATTTAATATTATTTTCATAAGATTATTTTATGAAACTACGTTGTATAGAACAAATAAGTACCAAAACGCTATTTGCTGAGATTAATTGTATGGTAGTCCTACCACAACAGGCTGGTTCATGTATAATTATATATATGAATTGACAGTTGGAAATACACGATATTTAAAATTCATATTGATAAGTCATCGATTTACTATCAATATTTAGCAATATTTGATCACTTTAAGCTAGAAAAAGAATTAGCTTAGCAATTTTTTAAAATTTATTGATATTATAGCAATTTTCCCCCTCGTAGAATTTATACATGTATGGATTTTCATAAAAAAATTTTTATTCACAACACTTATTAACTACTAAAATAAAAAATTTAAATATGATTATCTATTGTTTTCGCTTTAAAATCAATAATAGGATAAACAATAATGGCGTTTGGAAAAGCTTATGGTCATCCTTTAGACATTCTTACATAATTAATTACAAAACTAATTTCTTAAAATATATATAAATAATTTTATATATAACATCATTATGAATGGAAGGATTTTAGTATAGAGAAGCTTGGGGAAATAAAAAAATTTAGTTATTTTGCTTAAAAGCTGTTATCTTTTTCATTGTTATTTGCAGATTTGCCATTATCGGTAAAGGATTCTGACATCAATGCTCTGAGCAGTTATAAATTTTTAACTAAGTCCCGGTCAATGCAGATTTAAATCTGTCTTGGTTCCGCTGCATGCAATTCAACTTTTGTTGCACAAGTCTTGTTGTTTCTGTGCAACAAGAGGAGATAGATATACACACACTTTTATTTCATACGTTCGAAAATATACGCTGGTATGTGATACCAACAGCATCCTGTTAATAGGGTATTTTCTTGAAGGATTTGAATATCTCAAGACAAATTTCTTTATCGCTAATCGCAAAAACTTTTAGTGAAAAACTGCAGCTAAATTCTAAGCCCTAACGGAAATTTAATATTGACTCATTCTTTGCTATTTGAAAAGCTGACGATTAACAAAAAATAATAAAAAAAAAAATTCTATTAGTTACAATAACTTTCGTTCAGCTATTATATTGACTGTATTTTTTACTTTGAGAATAGCGTGTTTTATAAAATAAAAATGTATTAGTTATTGATTTAAGTTTATAACAACAATAAAAATTACAACAACAATTACAAAACAACAACAAACAGTAGCTTGAATATATATTTTGAACAACATTTTAAAACAGTCTATTCAAATGCTTTGAGCAAAACGGTAGTGAGCAAACACGGAAACAGAAAAGTGCTGAATTACTTATTCAGAATTAACGAAATTGAATTCCATTTTAAAAATTATATATTTTTATTAATAATCTTACACTCAGTTATAGTACATGTGTGCGTATTTACAGTTGTATCTGAACTTACAAACTGTTGGAAACAAGTAAGCAAAGAACTCAAACTATTTAAATTAAAGTGTAGTTGTGGAGCTCTAAAGTAAACTCTTGCGAATTTGCTCAAAGTGTTGGCAAATAAAAAATAAAGATTATAAAATAATATAATTTCTGTTGGTGAGTTATTTTTCTATGGATTTTATTTATAAAATTATTTCAAGTATACAAATGAAATTCGTTTCACATAAAAGGAAATAATAAAATCAAATTGGTAAAAAAATTATATGAAGTGTTTAAATCACTTTGAATTATAATAACACACGATTTATGCTCCAGTAAATAAATACCAAAACAAATTGTATTTGAAAAGAGCGAAGATCAATAAACTAAAAAAAAATAAAATAATTTGCAGTTTCTAATTAACATAAGATATAGAAAATTAATATTAAAAGCAATTTCAGATTGAAGTGTGTGTTGGAAACAGTCGCAATGCTTAACGCTTCAGCGATATGAAATTAATATTTCTGTTTTAAAATTCTTGTCATTTTGTCGATATTAAAATTTAGTTTCAGCTTATTAATTAACCATGAAAATTACCTAATAATTCTGCTGCTCAGCAGTGGCTTTGGGTTATGTTTTAAAACACAAAGTTGACATATTATATGCCATCAGTTTTTAAAACTGAAATGTAGGGCAAGACTGTTTCCTTATGCATCTGGAAAAGACCTAATAATTGCAAAAACACAAGTATTGTTCGATGACTGAGGGTGGGTTTTTCAAATATCAGTTAAACTAGATTTAGTTAATCTGAAAACAATATTTGTTAAAAAAATATTGACAAATCAGCTTAATTTTGCCTAAAATGTTGGTATATCAAGGAAAATTAAAAAAAATTCACATCTCGCCGGAAAAATCAGAGTTTGAGACTACGTTAAACTGAGTTTAAACTTAAGTTTTTGTTTATGTACGCGTCATACAGAAAGCAACGCAGTATCAAAAATCAAAATGGTGTTGATTTTGAAACGAACTTATGCTGCCCCATAAAATTCAGTTAATTCCGTAAATTTAATTATTGCAAAACAAGATAAATAATCCAAGGATTAGTGGCGGATTCAAAGCCATTTTTATTTTTTATTTAATATTTTTAAAGACTATTTTCGAAAGTCAGTTCATGTATTTGTTTGTTGGGTGGCTAAATTGAATGTGAAAATAATTTCCATTTATACAGTTTTTCACAAGAAATGCGCATACGAGAATTGCTACAAAACCAAACCGCCCGCAATTACTCGCCCTAAAATTGTTTCATGTTTTGTACATATTTGACAACATTTTCAACAAGTCGTATTATCGTTTTTAACATCACGTAAGGCACATTATTTTTTCTGCGTAACTTTTGCATTGTTCGTTTAGTCCTCATAGTAAAAATTCAATAAATTATTTATGGTTTGTTAAGAAAATATTTTAATAAATTAAAAATCAGACCTTTTTGTGCAACTATTTATTGCTCAAGTCAAACGTATATAATTTCTATTTAATTTTATCCACAATTTTTTAAAGTTTTAATATGTCAGCTAAAATCAATAATTATGTTAAATAGAACAGAGTACATATCGTCACCTAAAATGATAAGTAACGTATCATAATTTTTCAAAAGTTTACAGGAGAAGCAAAAAACGTTATAAAATAGAAAGTACTTGGAATATCGAAACAGAATTTGAATGAAAATCAAGAGCTTTATTTTATAGCCATTTAAATTGCTTATTCAAACTAAAAACCTGTTAATTAAATCGGTTATAAATTATTTTTCATTATTGGACCACACTCTAGTGTATATCCGAATATATTTTTTTAATAAAATTAGGCAGAGCAACATTGCGAGCTAAAATGTATTTGACATAAAGCTTAAGCCAACGAAATTGTCAGCCTTTCGGTGAAAGAATTCTTTTAACAGTCTGTCGTTTATCGGCAGCTTTCAAGGACAAGAAATAAGCTAACAAGTGGTGATAAATAGAAATAGCGGCTTTCTAAAACAGCTGTTCTGCTCTTTCCCTTGTGCTTTAAAATATTTATCATGTCTTTCTGAATTACTCTGCAGGAATAAATTTAGTTAATGCACGATGAATTGGAAAAATTAAGCGCCACAATTAATCGTTTATTGCAAAAAGCTAATCGTTTGTTATTGACAGTTCCATCACTATTTATAAGCAATTTTCGCCATTATCGCATTGTTGCAGCCTTATAAGTTGAATTCTTTGGTGTTTTTTTTTTGTTTTTGCTTAATTAATTAATTAGTTCGCTGTACAAAACTTACGAACTCAACTTAATCGAGACTTGCAGTATCATTTTATTGATTGTTCGATTTTCCTTTTGTGCATTAATAAATAATCTCATAAGCGTGAAAAATAATGAAAATAATTGTTATACATTAAAATCGGACTTGTTAATTGTTTAGATTAGTTATCGCTGCTTCAATTTAAAGAAGAATATTCCAAATGGCGTGTTTTACAAGCGAGTTACTAGATTGAAGTAAAACTCAATTTATTTGACAGAAATATTGACATTTTATTGCACACCAACATACATATTTATATGTACATGGATTTAATATATCTGTTGCAAAAATTAAGAAATTAATTTTAATTATTTAATAGTTCACCCAGCGAACGAGGTGAAGACTTGCATAATTAGCCAATTACTATCGATTTGGTACAGCCAATAGTTGATGTTCTCGCTTGATGTTTATCAGCACATGTTCGTTTCAAATAGAACATTCAATTACGAGGAGTTTCACATAACAGTCATACATTTTTAATTTGTTTTAATTTATGCACATCAATCATGAGTTCGTTTTTAATTTTTCTTGAATAAATTATAGATAATTTATTTTACATCTGGTTGTCTCTGCTTTAGATTCCATAAATAAAAAATACGTTTTTATATATTTCAAATCATTTATTTTGAAACTTTGGGCTCATCATCAAGATCTTTGTATACATACAGTGACTTTTATTACAATTATCATATGGGTAATTCCATGCCAAATCGACAAAGAGCTAGACACTAACTCTTTCGCTTTGGATGAAATTCGGTGAGAGCTTTTCGTTCTACTCGTCACTTACAAAAAACGGTAAAAATTCGAAAAATTTCATTACGAGGTTATGTCTTCTTTAAAATTCCACAATTTCGCCAAATGTGTTAAGCTAATTTTTTCAATATTTTCAAAAAATATTTTATACGGAAAAATACTTCTGCTATTTTAAAGGGAGTATTTGGGGCCACAAATATAAAAAAAAAACAAATTAATTTTAATTTTTGTAAAAATGTAATATCTGCAAAGTTTTGAAACTCTAAAAATTTAGTTAGTCAGAGCAGGTAATATTTCACGCTACGAAAATTGAAAACTCTTAAAAATTCTGGAAGTTATTGGCTTCACCCCGTTCTGAAAAAATCGAGTTCTCATCAGGTCTTAACGTTTTGAGGACCTAGAAAGCTTCTCTGACTAATTCTGAGAACCCGTGACTATGTCTGTATGTGTGCAAGTATGTAACCCGCTTATAACCGATTTAAAAAAAACTGAAGGAGTATCAAAATTTGTTTGGTGCCCCATTGTATATTATAAACATTTTTTTTTATAAATAAGGCCTGTATAACTAAAAAATGGTATCGGACGAGCTAACACAATTTTGTACTCTCAACTAAGCAGTGATAACCAAAATGTTGGTGCAATTAGTGCCGAAAAGGTACAATTTCACGAACTTGTTGGTACAATTTTGATCGTCGCATTTCGCAAGCCTGTTCAGATGACCAGGAAAATGATAAAACATTTACATGAATAGTAGTTTTTTTTTTTAATATAAAACTTATGAGACTACAGACATAATAAACATGCAAACTTGTTTTTGTTTTTATCGATTTATTTAATCGAACTCAAACAGACGCTTTTAAAAACTTATATTTCCTATTTCAGTCATTAGAAAAAAATTTTAATTGATAAGCTTTTATATTGTATGGATCACTGAAATATTTGAAACTGAGTTAAACAGCATATTCCAGTTGAAAGCAACTAGTTTTGTTCCAAATTATTATTAGTTTTTGTTTAATTGTTCATGCAAAAAACTGAACAAAAATTAAGAATCTATTTGGCGTTAAGCACTGGCAGGTGAACTAAAATTGTTTCATTAATAGGGAACTTCTTAGCGGTAAAGAGCCAACTCCCAGCGGGCTGATATCTTTTAAGCACATTAATGAAATATGAAAAAGGTAATAGTTACTGCAATGGCATGTTCTTTTCTGGAAAATATTTTTGCATTATGCAAGTATATAGTTTAATGTATGCAATGGCATGTGATGAAAAAGAAACGGCAGGGAATTTCTTTAACGAAACATTTTTTTTTTTAATTATTATATATCCCAATTTTACAATAATAAAATAAATCTACTTATGGGGTTTTCTTTTCTAGAACACATGTAACATTTTTTCACTTCTTTCCTAAAAAGTGGCAGTTTGGAAAAGTTTTGAAAAGTTTTGAAACAGAAAATATTTTTATTGAGCGATGTAGGATTCATTTCTAAAAGATTTCTTATTTTGAAATGGCAAAATGTTGCCATTTTCTGTTAAAAAGTGTGGAAAATGTTGCATTATTTTCTAGAAAAGAAATCGACAATAGTTAAAAATTTTTTATAAAAAAAAAAAAAAACTTTGATATCCGAAAATTTGATTTGGAATTTTGAAATAAAAACGCTCAGTACTGAGCTAAAGTTTTAGGCAGCGCTTACTCCGCTCAGTTAACACTGGAGAAATATTTTTGTTGTTTCTGAAGCAAATTTAAGCCGCTTTTTAGTATGTTTTTTTTGTAAGAATTTACTATAAATATTGTGTGTATCTACACAAAAAAAGCTTTTCAACGATATACGTTTTATTAATACGAATGAGCTATCAGTCACTTCAAATGGTACCACCAAAACTTTAAGGGATATAGAGTGTTGCATAAAACCGTATATCCTGTGCAAAGCTCTGTCTTTAAAGGTAAAGATGCAAAAAAGTACATATTTTTTATGCATATTTAGAGGTCTGAAATGTAATTTTTTTTAACTCTCAGGGCTGGAAAAATATTACCTTAATTTTGAATCTGCTGCATATAACTTTTGAATGAGTTAACCGACTCTCACGTAATAACATAATAAAGTTTTTATACCAACAAAAAAAAAAACAACAAAAAAAAAAACCGAGAGCACTGGTTGATCAGATCTCGGAGTTATTTCTTAAACCTCTTCTTCTTTAAAATTTTCCCCTTCACGATACCTGACGAACGAATCAAGAAATTTTAAACCGATTAGAGGTAATAGACGTGAGATTTTCAAAGTTAAGAGCTGATTAGTGTGATCAGTAAAACTATTTGAGGGATATTCCATAAATGAAAATTTTTTCTCAGTTTGAGATATTTCCGATTCCAGTTTACAGAATTTTTAAGTTTGGTTCAATTCACTTCGAGCTCTTATCTCATCTCGACACCGTCCGTTTCTAGGAAGTTTCCCAGACTACTCATGAGACCGTGTGTAAATATACGTTCACACTTGTCAAATATTTGCCCAATGGAGCGCAACAACTATATATTTATGAATAAGCGTTTAATTCAGTCAATTCTTTATTGAGTTAAACAGTTTCCAATAACATTAACTTCTATGAAATTGTTTATTAGTTGTGAATGAAACTGTTCCATTTAGTAAACGTGTATCTAAATGAAAATATTATTAATTACTTTTTAGTGGTTACGTTATTTTCGGCAAATATTTGACAAGTGTGAACGTACATTTACACACGGTCTCATGAGTAGTCTGGGAAACTTCCTAGAAACTGAGAGTGTCGAGACGAGATGAGAGCTCGATTTTTTCACAAGAGGGTAAAACCAATAACCGATTTTTTGAATTTTTAAAATTTTCTTAGCGGGCAGCTAAAAATTTTAGTTGCAACATTTTTACGTAGTCAATTTTAAAATGTACTAAAATAAACTGCAAAGTAATAGAAAATTATGTCTGCTCAATTCACTTCTTCTTATGCTGATTTCTTTTCTAGAAAAGAATGCAACATTTTGTACGTATTTTTAATAGAAAATTAACATTCTGACATATGAAATTAAAGAATTTATTCGAAGTTAATCGAACCTCCCTTACAATAAATTATTTCTCTTTTAAAACACCTCCAAACTGTCGCATATTTGGCGCACTTGAGCGACAACTACTGCTGTACGCACATTTGCGTCCTCTTGCTTAGGCCGGTGATACACACGCAGTTTTATGTGATATAATTTATGTCACATATTATAAAAATACACACGCGGCTTGTGTGGTTCGTTCTCACAATTAACGCGGTATTATGAAAGGGAGTGTAACAGTTTCTATTATATCTTGTAATTGCCCTGCTTATAACAAGTACAATAATTATCTCTATTTTTAGGATTTAGCCTTTCCATAAAAGAGGTTAGAATAACTAAACGGCAGAAATAATTGAGCGGACTATTAGAAAGCAGCGGTTTAACTGGTGGTCTATTATCCGTAATTAATATTATATTTAACACTCGTTTTTTTTATTATATTCCGCTTAAGGAACTTATTATTATAGTTTTTTAGCTTTAGAGCTGATGGGAAATTTTTTTGTATTACACGATACGACTGCAAGTTAATATGAGAGTTTGCAATGCAACAGTAATTTTTCAATTAGTGGAATCAATTAAAAAATACGTAATAACAGTAAAAATAAAAATTCAATTGCTACAATTAAATTATTATAGACCCCCCGGGGTGGTACTTTCTTAATATCGATTTCATTTGTTTGTATGCATGTTAAACGTTTCATACGTCGTCCATTACTCGTGTAATAAAGTAATTTGTAATTAAGCTGTTTGTATGAAAAATGATAGCAATTAGAAATTAAATAGGAGACAATTAATGATATGCAATCGAATCAAGAGCAAACCTTGCTAATAATTTCAGTTTACATGCGTCTAATTAAAGTGCTAATTGTGTCAATCATGTCAAGGCGCGGTTTACATTGATTGATTGTAAAAGTAGACGATCTCATTTTCTAGTTCAACTGCTTTAAGCATTGAAGTTCAATATATTTTCAATATGATATTTTAAATAAAATTTGTGTCTATATTCGTAGCAAAATTTTTATGTACTAGAAGTGGTTTGTGTAAAGTCATAAATAGATTGAAATACAAATTAAATGGTCTTATATGACATATATATGGGTAGTTCCATGCTAAATCGACAAAGATTTAAACAAAACATGTTTCGATTTGTGTAGGATTCAGTCAGAGATTCTTTTTCGTTTTATGGAAAAAACTAAATTTTTTTCCAAAACCGTCATATTTAAAATTTCATGATTAATAAAATTATAATATGAAATTTATTTGTTGGGTGGTTAAGCAATGTCTATATGCATTTCATTGGCGCTTCTTACCAAATCGTCAGTAGACTTCAACCACAGTTTTGCAAAGTTTCAAACTTCTCAACTTATTAAAAGACTTCCAAAAACCATCTGAGAATTATGTTAAATAAATTAACTATAAAAATTCACAAACAATTTCAAAAAATCACATTATAATAAGTGTAGCAGGCTATGAAACTTATACAAACCAAACCCAACAAACAACTTTTAAATCCAAGGGATTTCTAATTGTATAAAGGTATAGAAAAATAAAATAGAGTCGTATCGAATAAAAGTTGTTTGTTGGGTTTGGTTTGTATAAGTTTCATAGCCTGCTACACTTATTATAATGTGATTTTTTGAAATTGTTTGTGAATTTTTATAGTTAATTTATTTAACATAATTCTCAGATGGTTTTTGGAAGTCTTTTAATAAGTTGAGAAGTTTGAAACTTTGCAAAACTGTGGTTGAAGTCTACTGACGATTTGGTAAGAAGCGCCAATGAAATGCATATAGACATTGCTTAACCACCCAACAAATAAATTTCATATTATAATAGTACAATGACAATATGTCAAAAAATTAGTTTATTAACGATTAATAAAATTTTTAACTTATCACAATTTTGCGGACACAACATTTTTCCAAAAATAATATAGTTTTACATTTTGCAGCTCCACATATTCCCTTCAATATGGGATACATAATAAAGTGATAAAGATTGGCGAAATCATGAAATTTTTAATACGACATAATTTTGGTAATATTTTAAAAAACTTTTCTCTTTGGAATACGATCCTCTGCCCGCATTTCATCCAAATCTAAAATGGTTCTGCCTAACTCTTTGTCAATTTGCTATGAAATTACCCCTATTTAAATACAAATTTTTTATTGTTGTTATTATTTGATATCATCGCATAAAAAGTCCTTCATATAAGAGAAAAAAATCTAGAGAAAACTAGAATATTTTCTACAATGACATCACAGCTTTTATTTTCAATGCAAAAACAAACAAACAAACAAAATATGTGCATTTCCCACAGCACTTGTGAAAGGTTTTGGATAAGAGGAAGAAAATTTGCAATTACTGTTGCCAAATATGTAAAAAAAATCTTTTGAACAGGAACTATTTATGTAAAACGTAGAATTGTGCAAATATGATCCACTCGTGAATCGTATAGCTCGTAATTACAAATTAACAAAGTCAGGCATGCTTGCTTGAGGATGACTCCAAAATGTAATAGGGGTTTTTTTTTAATATCAACCGATTCTTACGTATTCATTTAATGCACAGATACCCATCTATGGTGTGGGATAACTGTACCGTTTTAATGTTGGTACTCCACCAACATTGATGAAACTGTTCGTGGAGTACCAACAACGAGAACTTAAATCAATGCATACCATGGTGCAGTAAATATATGGTGGCAGCGCTAGGCAGTTTTTATCGCTAGACGGTTTTTTGTTCAACCATTATTTGGCTATATTGATGTAAAATTTTTACATACAACAAATTGTCGTTGCGTTTGTCTATGTGAGAGTACTTAGCAATCGAGCATGTGTGCTGCATTTCAATGTGTTGTGTTACAATAATTTTTGACGCAGACCATGACTTCACAAAAACAACAATTCCTTTAATTGTTGCAATATTGTAGTCGTAGAAGCCATACAATCTTTTATATATTATATCATAGTGCAGCCAGTAAAACTTGTAGAGGATATTTAGAATTAGTTTCTCCTAGAAATATGAAGCTACAGATATCCTCACATATGTAAATGATAGTTGCTGAAGAAGGCTTTTAGTTTTTGTTTATAACTCGGCTGTTTGTGAAATAACATTTTGCGCTATTTTGAAATAAAAATACAAAATCAAAAGAAAATTTGGGGAATTATTGGAGTTTTTTCCTAATCCTTCAATATCTATTCAAGTTAGTGTGCACAATAACTTTAGTGGGTGGCAACTCTTGAGTACCGTTTAGTGTTTGAGACTATTTTGCGGTCATTTGATTGTGTAGAGGAGCAGTTCAGTTTACTGAAGTCTCTCTATGCAATAGCAACGACAGAAAGATATAACAAATTAAAAGCCATCAAATCATTTGAATAGCAACAAAATCACAGCTGGTCTGATAAAAGAAAATGTCGAATAAAAAATTAATAATAAAAGAAAAATAAATAGTTCGCAAATTGCTTTCTTCGTTAGAAGTTGTACTCGTAAGTGCATACACGCTTACTTATAAATAATGCAGGACTATTTATTCATATCCAGTGTCTTAATTATGTTTAACATTAAATCAAGACTAAAGTGAGTGATAAATACAAACAATGTAAGAAGAAAAATTGTTAAAATTTTATGCAAAACGCACACCAACTATTTGTAATTCTTAATATGTAAATGAAAACGGCTTCAGCTTATCAATGACATGTTTGTTTTCCAATGATTTTTATAATGCACAACTTTATTTTACTAATTAGAAGCGCAATAGAAATAAGTTTCGTGATAAACAGTACGAAAATGCAACGTTTCAAAGTTCAGATTAAATGATGCAAATTAATGAAATTGCAATTAATTCATAAGAAATATAATTAATCATCAAAGATTATATGTACATAAATATATAGGAATAATATACATGACATACATACACACACACACATATATATATATACATGTGTATATACATATATAAGCGTGTATGCTTATGTGCATAAAATCCCTGCCTAGTCCTAATTCGTTTGTGTTTAAAGAATAAAAGTAAACAAACATTTTTTGCGTGCCACAGGTGAGCAGATTAATAAACAAATCAAATCAAATTTTTATTTATGCATTAAGTTTTTATTTATGCTAATTTACTTTTCATTTGAACACATGTACTCATCATGTATGTACGTACATACATATTTCAAATATGTTAATTTATATTGCAAACACGTTTCAACCATCGTCATTAGGTTTTTATTCTTTTTAATAATTTGCTTTTGCCGAGTTGGTTAACAATTTTATTTTTGCTTTTTATTTGCCTTACTTTTGTTTTTGTTATATTTTTAGTTATTGGAATTAAGGCGTTCATGGCTAAATGCATTTGATTTCCAAGCAAGCATTTATGAAATGTGCAAGTCTGCATAAATAATAGAATATATCAACTTTCTGTCTCCATCAAAAAATAGTTAGAGACTTTTCAATTAGCTTTGTTTTTGTTTGTTTAGTCGGTTAATTATTCGCTTAATTTACTGAGTTTTTTCTTTAACCTTTTGATTCTAAAATGAACCAGTTAACCGATAAATGAAAATTTTCTATAAATTGGGAAGTTTCAATAAATAAAAATCTTTCATTATTTTGATATTTAATTGTTAAAAAACAAATAAATAATATTCGAATCAAATCGAGCAGAAAAGCCATTCTAAAATAATTTATTGGAAATATTATTTGGCTAAAATTTTTCGGCCTTAAATGATTCATCCTGAACTCTTAATTAAAATTTACTTTAAAATGTCCTTTCAATTGTATTAAATGACGTATGAAATTATGCCCCATTACATTTTTCAGATTTCTAATAGTTATAATTCTGTTATAAGGACTTTTTGTCGATAGATTTCTCTACTGTAACGTCGTGAAGTTTAAGGCACTTAATGATCTATGAAAAAGATTATTTTTATATCTGCTGCATTTAAAAAAATACTATCACTGGAAGTAAATACTACGGAGTAGGGGAATGATATGAGAGCGTTTATCTTTATAATTAAATCGTTTGTTATATAATTATTGGCTTTCTTTGAACTACTATTAAAAATTTAATAGCTCCCTTAAGATTCCCTCTCTAATAGAGTAGCAGAGTCTTTTCTAAGCTTTTCTACACTCACGACCAATTTTTCACAACACGAATTCGATGTACATGAAAAGAGATAATAAAACTTGGTAAAAAAAAACATGAAAATGGGTTAAAATTTTACAAAATATGAAAAATTTTGATGACGTGATTAAACGGTTAATCTACTGAGACTAACCGATTTTATCGTTAATCGTGAATATGCAATTTTTAATTAATCGAACAGTCCATCGGGTAGTTAGTAATCAGTTGACCGATTGATGGTTAATCGATTGAATTCTCGAGATACTATTTATTGAGTATGCTTGCATCTGGAATAACTTTTTAGAAAACGGTTTGAATTGATTTATTGCATTTCAAGTCCTTTTTGGTCTACGCTTCTTATTAGCTTCACTTGTATGTTCGTTCGTATCGAACTGTCCTTTTGTATTGTGCTTCCATTCGTATACTTAATATTATTTATAATGCCACTCATACGTCGCACTGTACTGCTACAAGGTTGTTGGTTTATGTTCTTATCTTCTCATAATGTGTAAGTATTCTTGCACTCTTTCGGAGCACATTCAAAAACACTTATTGTCCATCAATTTCCACATACACTGCTACAATAAATATTAGAATCTACCCTAATGTTCTCGATTTAGAATTAGAGGTTAATGAAAAATACTATATTATAATTTTTAAATCCAAGAACCATGCAAAATATTGTTGCACTTTAGTTCCATTACTTGCTCACTTAACGACATGCTATCGTCATGCACATGGAAGGTTGGTTGCATTACAATATTGGGTACCTGCGGTAGATTGAAAATAAGATCTAAATTTTTTAACCGATTTTTAAGTTTTGCAGCTTTTTTTTAGTTCTAAGATCTGTAGCTAATTAGACAAAAGTGCAAAGTGTTGAATATTTGCTTTAAGTTTTTTTTAATTCCATTTTTAAAATGAAAAAAATTACGAATTTTTTAGGAAAAAAATAATATGAAATTTATTTGTCAGTAGATTTCACATGTATTTGTCACAGTTTTTCAAAACTGTAGTTGAAGTCTACTGACAACAAATAAATTTCATATTATAATAGTACAATGACAGTATGTCAAATAGTTCATTTATTAACAATTAGAAAAAAAATTTTTTTTCTCGATTAATTTCCGAATAATTCCAAAACGATAAGAGATAAAGCAAAATTGTATTCGACTAAAATAGAAACAATTTTGTTACACATCTTCTCGAGTTAGGGTGAAATATGTCTATGCATCTGGCTTATTTAGGGGCAAAAATTGCCACGCCCATAAAAAATCTCGACCTGATGGAAAAAAACCGAAAACGAATTCGAGTTTAGCGCATCAAAATCCATACCGTCCACATGGTTTTATTCAAAGGAGGATTTGGCTGCTGAGCAGTGTTATTTACAATTCTAAATATTGTACAAAATATTCAGATCATTTTGATACACACATATTTCAGATTAGTTGCAGTTTATTTGGAAATACGTTAAAGTTAAATTAATTCCACCATACAAGAGAGGGAACAGTTGAGAACAAGTTACTGGAATATTTATAATGCGAAATAAGTTGAAAATTGTTAATCAATACCATTCATAACCACTTGGTGAATGGCCCTAATGTTTGTTTGTTTTGTTTATTGCCTTTTGAAATATAAGAAAACAACTAAAAATATGGTTGTAATTGTTGCTCGTT
Source organism: Linnaemya vulpina (assembly GCA_963675445.1). NCBI lineage: Eukaryota > Metazoa > Arthropoda > Insecta > Diptera > Tachinidae > Linnaemya > Linnaemya vulpina. The sequence continues at coordinate 105,592,579 of OY776276.1, forward strand.
TTTTTGTTGTTTTTTTCTTTGTATATCTTGTGCAATAATTTGGCATTGTCACTGTTTGGCGCAACAAGTTCAGGGAAATTGTATGCATTCGTTTTTCCGGTCGGTCGGGTGCACTTCAACGTTTTCAAGTATTCGCAATCTTGATGTAAAACAAAAGTCTAGTGATTTTCTAATCGTGCGAATATATTGTGTTCGTTGTTTCTTTTATTTCTCGTCTGCATTGTAAATGTATTCGACGTTGACAGCTTTTAGTATTTAAAAAAGCACTGAAACCACAACATTTTGCAACATTCATTCATTAAAATGTTTAATATAAAAATAAATTATATACGCGAATAAAACGAATATAACAATCAAATTACACAAATTTTGAGATACTGAAGAATATGTTAACAGAATAGTAGCAGATATGAAAAAGAAGCAACAAATAAATGTGTTGTGAAAATATTTTTCATTAAACGTATAATAAAAAAGACAACAAAAACAGTTAACAGCACTTTGACAATTAACAAAACAAAAATACAAAGTTCTCGGAAGTCGTTCTACTCCCATCATCAGGGCTCATGTGTATCATCGTTTGTTCTTCACATCAAATACGAAGTTCATTTGAACAGTTCAAATGAACTTTGTCCCTTAACACAATTTTATGGAAAAAGTGCACGATGCACTTTCTTAACCGATCGTAAATTTTTATAATAAATTTACACCATGATTTTGTTAATGACATTCACTGCTGGCAAGATTTGTGTGGAAAATATGTTCCATAACTTTTGTTTCCTGTAATAAAAATAGAAATAAATTTAATATGAGTTTATGATGTTGTTACCGCGACTACCTTGACTTTCTTTCAGCATTATCTAGTAATTTGCAATTATTTTCTAGTTCTGTCTGCATAAATAAACAAATAAATTTATCTTGAATAAAAAATGTAAAATCCCAACGTAAAACGCTTAAGGAAACTCACTTGAGACGACGTATTTGATTGGAAAATTGAAAAATTGAAAACGGGTACTCTGTTGCAAAGAAGGGGGCTGCTAAAATATAAATAAATGATGTGAATGTATTTTTGCCGCCGTGATATTTTTAAAAATGTTTTATTACATCAATTATTACAATATTTATTTTTAAACTTCCAGCGTTTTATCTCAATTGTTAAGCTTTTAGCACATGTTTTTGCCCGTTTACGAACTTGTTTGTTTGCTTATTTTTTATATCAGCGTTCTTCTTTGCATTTTTTCAATTATTTGCTCTACATTTTGTTATAAATAGAATTAAATAAAATTGTAGAACATTATCTATTTGCACAAGTATTTTTGTATACTTTCGCATGAATTTGCATGCATTAGGGTGACCCCTGGTTGGAAATATTAATAAAGTGTGGAAGTTAAAGCGCTAAAATCTTGATTTAGACTATAAAGATTTGACTAGAACTTTAATTTTACATGTATATAGAAATTGTTTTTGGCCAAATGCTGGTAGTTTGAGTTATTAACACGAGTTTTTGAATATGAATTTATCTGGTTTCCGAGCGCAATATTCGTTGTTAGTTCTTAAATTGTACTGGAAGTATTTTTGTATGCATTCGCATGATTTTGCATGCATTAGGGTGACCCCTGGTTGGAAATATTAATAAAGATTTTTACAGAACTTTGATTTTACATGAATAGAATTTGTTTTTGGCCAAATGCAGGCAGTTTGAGTTATTAACACGAGAAAAAATGCAAGAAAAAAAAATAATACCAGAAGTTATTTCTATTAAAAGAAAAGTTGTTCCATAGACTCAATTCACATGTTGAGATTTGCTCCCGGCTCAAACTATTTATTTCCTTTTGGTATGTCTTCGCAGCATCCCATTTATCAGCTTTTACGAAAATTTAAAATTTTCAAAAATCGGAGAGTTACTGGTTTTACCCTGTTTTGAAAAAAGCGAGTTCTCATTAGATCTCAACGTTTTGAGGTCCTAAAAAGATTTTTTATGTATGTTAGAGTGTGTGTGTGTATGTGTGTATGGGTGTGTGTGTGTAAGTATGTGACCTCTTTATAACTCTGGAACGGCTTGACCAACCTGATGGGTTCTAAAGGGTTCTACTGAACTTAGATTTCCTGTGAATTTCAAACCGATTCGAAACGGTTGATTTCAAGAACTTTTTTCTTAAAATAAATTTTAAACGGCCTTATCGATCGATTCGAAACTTAATCAGCTCTCAAAATTAAAAAACCACGCCGGCCACTGCAAATCGATTAATCGGTTAATCCGGTCATGAGATATCCTGAACGAAAAAAAATTCGTAAAAATTGATGTTTTTGACAAACTCCGAAGTTTATATATCCAATCCCTTTAGTGTTCTTGATCCTTTTATAGGACTCGAAAAACTCATCAATCTCTGCTACTGACGTGAGAATCATTTGAATAATTCACAATTTATAGCGGTTTGAAAACTAATCAATTTATTAAATTCTCATTAGCCCGAAGAGCTCGAAATAGTAGAACAGCACAACAAATCACGTTTAGATAGCGTTGCGGATAAAATTAGCGCGAAGTTGCAGGGATGGCCTTTAGGGTTAACCGTTTTCCAATTTTTTTATATAGGGTTTTTTTTATGGAGTGATACAACTTTGTGTTGGCATCACTGCTTTATTTGACCACCCATTTAACAGCTGATAGTTGCTTTTTGTTTGTTTGCTTTCACATTTTATTATGGATCGACTTACACCAGAGCAACGCGTGTAAATTGTGGAAATTTTTAATCAAAACAATGGTTCTGTTCGCCAACCTTATCGTGCACTTCGTCCATTCAAAATTTTATTTTCCGATGAAGCCCATTTTCGCATTTGGAGTGAGGAGAATCCACAAGCTTTTGTCGAAATCCCATTACATCCACAGAAAATTACTGTTTGGTGCGCTTTGTGGGCTGGCGGAGTCTTTGGCCCATATGTCTTCAAAAACGATGATGGTCAAAATGTTACTGTTTGTGAAAATTGGTGTTCCAGATTGCGCCTTGTACACGCCAGCCGTGGCGGACACATACCGAAATCATATTTAAACATTGATGTCATAAAATTTTCTATCCAATAAAGACCGTTTCATTGATATAAAAAATATATTACCATGTTCTATCATGATTTAAACTTGTATCACTCTATACAAAACACCCATTATCTTATTTTAGAAAATGGAAAAAGTTCAACGTTCACGATCGCTTTGTCGTTAAGTTGTAATTCTGATGACTCTTCTAGTATTAGTTGGCCGCCTCTAGATTGATTGCGTGTTCTACTTTGATTTTGAAACCGCAAAATGTACAACCCTCTTTACCTGACAAAGTCTGTCGTAATTTTTATTTGCAAACACATAAAAGAAATCAATAAATATGCGAGTATGCGAGCATGTCTACAGAAGAAGTAAAAAAAAGTAATAAAAGCACTACTTATGCAGCTATAAAAAATTTAATTTGTACCAGTTTTAGACTGTAAAATTTAGCGCTATAAAGAACTATATATAAGTAGTTTTAGTAGATAAATACGTATCTTATAAATCCATCCAGGAAAATAAAAATTTACGATATTTTTATAGAACATTTTTATGAAGTTTTTAGTCTCCTACTCAGCATTTGTTGATATGCTACGTGAGCCATTTCTTAGAACTTGTAAAACTTTTTTGTATATCGAAGGTTCTTATTTTAATTATTTACATGTATACCAATACACTCACACACACACAAATTATTTTATTTTTTACCCAAATCGCCATGATGTGGCATTAAAGTTTTGCTGATTGTTTTGTTTTCTTTACACATCATATTCAGCTAAAAAAAAAACAATAACGCACAAGTTAAGCACTTGAATGTAGTTAAATAAACGTCCGTGTAGAATTTAAGTTTGGAAATCACCTTGATGGCTAAAATGCATGCGTATGAAAACAAAAATTGTAGACCTCATGAAGGTTATAGAGTTATGGCACGTTTCAAGGCTGCCAGTTTACTTTTTATCTAGACCTTCTGTTCAATCCCCTAAAATTCCCAAAGTAGGCATTTTCAAATCGCCTCATTTCGTTATAAATAATATCGTATTATATCCCACGACATCACAAGTTTCATAATATAATCGATCTCATGTGATCATGTCAAAATTAAAAAATATTATTGAATTATTTTTAATTGAAAACGTGTTAATAAATGCATGGACTTACACACATACTTACATATGCATTAGCTAATATGTACATGATTTATGTGCTACGAAAAGTACATCGTACTTGCAATTTGCTTATAACAAAACTAAAGTTTTAATACAAATTGCAATTAATCGAATGCGGCTTATGATAATGTAATTGACCTTTAACAAACGTAAACTTTTATAGTGATACTGACAAGTGGACATTTGAAATTCAAAATTCATTTAGGACTTGGAAAATTTGTTTTGTATATACCGCTGACTTGCCCATCTACAGTAAAACTCAGTTATGACGTACCTAAGCGTAGTGACATGCATTATGTAAATAAGTTTTAGCTCTGAATGAACACACAAATACAATATTTATTGATACATAATGTATATATATATATATATATATATATATATATATAAATGTATATATATATATATATATATATATATATATATATATATCTATATATATATATATATATATATATATATATATATATATAACTCGATAGATTTGCGGTTAAAATTAGCGGGACCCTTTAGGGTCAAATATTTCCATATTTTTTTTTGTGTAAATATATATATATATATATATATATATATATATATATATACAATATATAATTAAAAAAATGGAAATAGTTGACCCTAAAGGGTCCCGCTAATTTTAACCGCAAATCTATCGAGTTAAAACCGATTCCCAGGTGATAACCGGTGATTTATCTAGTATTCGATTACCGTAAAAGAATCGAGTATTGATCAGATATATAATTTTCGGAGTGAAAAAAATCACTTGTTTCGAATTTATCGCTTACAATATCTCACGAACAGATCAACCGATTATGGCCCGGTTTGCACTGATTTGTAAAGAGTTGATTGGCTTGCGGAATCGTTCGGGGAAGCCGCAAAAAAGTTAGCTATTCTAAAAAAACTACTTTAAAAAATGCTTTTCCTAGATATTTATAATTTTTTTCGAGATATCTTGAACTGTACCGATTCGAATCGGCTTAAATTTACAGGATATATAAGTTAAGGAATGGGGTACTTTTGATTTTTACAAAAGAATTGAACACACAAACATTTCAGATAAATAATTTTGGATATTTCCAAAAATATTACTTCTTTTGAATTTGTACAGTTACGATATCTCACGAACCGATTTTGACCATAACTCGATCGCGAAGTAGTTGAAAAGTTGTTAAGATTGTTCTTTTAGTCTTTCTGAGATATTTTGAAATTTACCGGTTCAAATCGGTTCGAATCGGTTCGAATTCACAGGAAATCTAAGTTCTTCAGCCATTCAGAAGTTATAAGCGGGTCACATACGTACACACATACACACACACACACATACACACACACAAAATACAGACATAGTGACGGCCTCTCAGAATTAGTCAGGGAAGCTTCCTAAGATCTCAGTACGTGGAGGTATGATGTGAACTCAATTTTTTCAAAACGGGGTAAAACCAAAAAAAAAAAAAAAAAAACAGAAACTGGCTAAAACGCGCTTAAATATATCAATTAACTTTGAACTCCCTACAGTCTCTAGAGACATTTTTGGACGTCGAACGTCCTTCTGTATTTAATTTCGTTTTCCGAAACCCACCAAAAAGCTACAGATTTCGATCTTAGATTGATGTAGGGAAATGATACTAAAGAGACCGCTGCTGAAAATCAACCAAATTCAAAACACGGTTCCAGAGCTGGATATATAAAGTTACTTTTGGAATGTATACAAAAGTACAAGTGATTTTTATTTATATTCTTAATTAATCGCTTATTTTATTCCAAGAAGAATTTAATTTATATTAAAAATCAAAAAGACCATTCCACGGTTGCATAAAATTAACAGACTCTCGTCGGTGTAGGGTATATGAGATTCGTCACAGCCGAATATAACACTTTTACTTGCTTTCTGCTGATTTGACTTGTGCTGAAATAATTAAATAAACCAAAAGGCACGTGTGCCATTAATTTCTTAATAACAACAACGCTGTCACAAAAAAAACCTTCAACTATATAAAAGCCAAGAATCAGCTGAAACTGCAAAAGAGGACCAAATAAGTATGTTTAAGCGCTGATTGGAATTCTGCTTATAGTTTTATTAGAATATTTATAAAAACATTTTTTATTGCTTTTATAAAAATTCCTACACTGATTTTATAATTGGACTTCCAAATTTACATACACACATAAATGTTTTATTAATGCATGTGTGTATGTATGTGTGGATGTATGCCAACTTAATAATAAGTAATTAGTTTTGAAATAAAAATATGCGAGATGTTTTGCATCGGCAATTTTAAAAAGAAATTTCTTTTAACGTTATTGTTTTTAGTCATTAAATCCAAATTATGAGTTGGTTTCAAAGTATAGTTTTCGCAATGCACACAAACACACACACACACATATATATACACATGTAAATATGTGTGCACGTTCATTTGACTAGAAGCTTTTTCTTCATAAAAATCATTGAAAACTGAACTGCTTTTCTAGACGAGTTCAATGTCTGTATTAAGTAAACCGCAGACCCAGAGGTTAAGATTTCTTACAGTTTTTTTTTTTTTTAAATTTGTTGCTCTTGTTTTGTTTATATTTTCCACCTGAGTGACAGGGGAAGGTTTCCGTTAAGTTAACAATTCGTAAAATGAAAATATTAAACTACTTTTGGATTTCTTGGATTTCGCCAAGAAAACTTTACGAAAGAAAATTTTTACTTAACCAGCAATTTTAAACAGATTAATTTTTGAAATTTGTTTTTGCTTTAAATGTTATTTATGCGGTCGAACGATGGCTTTCGACCTCGACGAATTGTACTTCTACGAATTTATGCCCCATGGGAATTGTATATTTTATATATTTTCATTAGAAACTGTAGAAATGTTTTCTTTGAAAATAATTTATCTAAACGTTTTCTGTAGAAACTTATTGAAAAAAATTGTTAAATCATTATATCTAAAGTGAGATATAATTCTTAGAAATATTTATCATAAAGAAATGGGGGGAGGGGGGATATAATTTTAATAAAGATTGTCGACAAATTGCTAAAATATATCCACAGAAAATGTTTCGAAATATCTTTCACATAGAAAAATTCCGTTAAAATTCGTTAAATAGTTTTTCAGAGAAAACTCACCGAGAAATGCTTTTATAAAAATATTTTTATAGAAAACTCGTCGAAATGTTTTACACAGAGAACTCGTCGAAATGTTTTACATGGCATATTCATCGAAAACTTGTCTACATGAACATTTTTGTTTATCTTTTCAATAAGTTCTTAAGTCTGCTACTTTGGCTATGCCTCCCCTCGCCACAATATTTTTGTACAAAAATCATCATTTCACTAACTATTTTAGGTCTAGTCCGGTTTTGTTGTATTCTGCGCTGCAGTCTTTAGTTGCTTCCGCAGTATTTAACACAACGAATACCGGCTAAAACCACTTGCGGTGGTGTTCAGGTTTTTACTTTTCGTTTTGACAAGTTAAAGTTATACAATTGAAGCAATTTTTTTTTGCCAAGTAAAATCTTAAGCTGTGGAAATCAAAAGTAAATTTATTATATTCAAACGGGTATGTAATTTCAACGTGTGTGTGCGTGTGTGTGTGCGCGCGCTCGTGTTTATTTGAATTAAACTAACAAGAAGTTTAAGTTTAAAACGAAATGCGAGTTGTAAATAATATTTTATTATATCATTGGATTTTTTAAAATTTAATTGTAAACTTGTAGTGCTGCTTTGATACGAATGATATTCATTGTCAAGCAAATCAAATTATAGACAAGTGAAACATCTGGAAGTGGTGTTTTGAAATGAAAAAATAATTACATATATTTTGTTGTTGCAAATTGTGTAGTTAATTATTTATTTGAAATGAAATGGGAATTTGTTTGATGTTAATTATGTACGTAGAGGAATGCAATTATAAATTTCATGTGCATTTTTACTGCTGTTGTCATTCGAATTATTGTTACAGCGCAAGTTCGATTTTCACGATAAAAAAAAAAAAATGTGGAAAACGGTTGACCCTAAAGGTCATTTTTGTAACTTCCCGCTAATTTTAACCGCAAAGCTGGTTTATATGATATTCTATGATTTTCAGTTCTTCGCGCCAAAATCAACCGATTTTCTAATGATTAGTGTGGGTTGATGTCGTTTTTCGGGTCCTATTAAAAGATCGAGAGCACTAAATGATTGGATAACTTCAGAGTCTTAGAAAAAATCATTTTCTTCGAATCTTTTTCCGATTTGCAGTGGCCGATGTGGTTTTTAAATCTTGAGAGCTGATTAGTTTCTGGAATTTTTTATTAAAAAAATTTTTATTAAAAAAAAACTACTTTAAAAAAGTTTTTTTAAAACATCCTGAAGTCCACTACCGTTTCGAATCGGGTTGAAATTCACAGTAAATCGAAGTTCAGCAGAACCCTTCCATTGCGATCAAGCCGCTCCAAAGCGGGTCACATACTTACACACACACACATACACATACATACATACGCGAAAAGTGACGGGTTCTCAGAATTAGTCAGGCGAGCTTCCTAGGACCTCAAAATGTCGAGATCTGATTAAAACTCAATTTTTTTCAAGACAGGGTAAAACCAGTAACTTCCCGAGATAAATATTCAGTTGGGTAGAACGTTGAGTTTTATATTGCGTTTTGAAAACAAAAGTTAGTTCTTGAGTTTTGATTATTTCATTATTATACGAATTTTATTAGTTTCACTGGTATGTTTGTTTGTAACGAACTCTCCTAATGTATTGTGCTGCCGAGCGTGTACTTAATATTATTAATAATATTACTTATACGTCACATTGTATATTTTCATAATGTGTGAGTATTGTTACAGTCTTTCGAGGCAAATTAAAAAGCATGCTTTTTAGAAAAATTTAAATAAAAATTTAAAAATAATCTTTAAATTAAACTTAAAACAATATTGAACTAAAATGTGAAAAAAGCGTGGGCGCTTTGGCCATATATTTCGCATAGCAGGCGCCCGACGTTGTTTTCACAATAATACTTATATTTTGGTTCATTATTGTTTTATGTTTATTTAAAAATTTATTTTGAAATTTTTAGCTCATTTTCTTAGTTTTTAAACTATATTTATTTATTTTATTGCTTTGAAAAAAATCCTTTGACTTATAACATAACCTCACTTGACCGAAATGAGGAAAACAAAAGTACTCAAGCTCATGTGCAATTAAAATAATAAAAAACATAATCATTTCATTGTTACGAAATGTTTGCATTCGACTTGTCTTATTTTAACTTTCGTGTTTTAGAGTCTTAAACAATTTTAATTGAGTTGTACAGAAACCATAAAGAATGGATTCATTAGAAGTGTGTATGACAAAAGCTACAGATTTAATGATAACGAACCGTGGATTCTGATACTGTCGGCACTCGATAATTTGAAATTAAAGGTGCCAGAATAATGTTTAAAATAACAAGATCAAGCCTACGATCTGAATTTTTGTTTTAATGTTATTCTTAATTATATTTTCAATATCAAATCAAGCGGAATAAAATAATTTAAATTGTAAAGAGAGAATTAAAGGGCTTCAAACTGCCATAAGTCCACCGAATTGTCTGACATTTAAAAGCCATATAACGTCCATAGAAATCGTGAAACTTCCTTGCGTTATATAACGCCGTGTTATGGCTCATATATATTTTATTACTGCATCACGGTCCATGTACTTGCAGTTAAAAGGACTAGCAGCCATAACAATTTATGGAAACTAGAAAAACATTTAGCGGCTTCAGACTTAACACCGTGTAGCCCTGCCAAGAAGAGCTGCGATTCTGGAAGTTTCTATTTTATTCGTTGAAAAGTATAAATACAAAAGCAGTAGCTGTTTGCTGATGGTGACTTTTCCACACGATTCGTTTACGATACATGCCAAAGAATCGCACAGGACTCTTTTATTCCTGCTGCAAACGAATTTTGTAAAAATCGTATTAATTCTTATTCTACGATGCTTTGAAAAGTATCGTGGAGGTGTCTTTTATTCACATTTAAATGTGTAAACGTGTATGTGGTAACATAAAAATCATTGATTTGACTCACGCCTCCAACAATCATTCAAAAGGTGCGAGAAAGTGTCATTTACAAAAGTTATTTACGATTTTATAGAAATAAAAATCGTCAGAATGTTAAAACTGCGGCTGCTGAGTGGCATAAAAAACACTCGTCCAACATATCAAGAATATCACCTGATTCACACGATGATTTAAAGGCTTATCTAAGCTTGAAAAAAAACATTACGGTCTGTTTGCCATGTTTTTTTTTTATATTTCATTGTACTCATGTTCGCTGTTGTTGTTATGATTCATTGTTTTTCTACTATAAAAGAACAATAAACAATTATTTGCAGGAGAAAATCATATGATATAAAAATCATGGTATAAATGCAGGAGATTTTTATAAAATGTTTCTAAAGATAAATAAAAAAAAAAAATAAAAGATTTAAAATAAATGTATTCAACAGTCTTTCAATGATTGATGGAACGTGTAAATGACGAGTCACTAGTCAATACTAATCATCCAAATGCGACGGTTTGGTCAACTACACTAAAAGACACACGAGATATAACCGGCTCTGGTGCTGGTTTATTGACACCACGACATGAGCATGATTGAAGATTACGAATGAAAGACATTCAAGCAGACCCGAATACTTAAATCCATTCACCTGTAAATCAAACCACTTGAGGCGGCAAATCTAACTTCTATTAAAAAAAAAGAAAACTGTTATTTTCAAAAAAAATAACAATATTAATAACGATCAAGCCCGTTATATGATTTGTCATGTTTGTTTATTGTTAAACAAGAAGAGTACAAGTGTGCATGTGTGTGTGCGTGTGTGTGTGATCTCAGCGTTTTAGCAAAAACGCTTAAGTTATTCATACTCATTTTATTTAATTTATATGTTTGTTAAACACCAGCTATGAAAACCCAAAGACTGTAAAGATCAAGTGAATAAATAACACTTTTGTTTTTTTTTTTTTTTTTGCTTTAAACTTGTTAATAGTTTGTAATTATTTTCAAAGTTAAGGTTAAATTTAATGAGGCAATAAAATGTCATGTTGTTCGTTGCTATTTTGTTTTGTTGTTGCTGTTGTTGTTAGTATTGTTATTGTCGTTGTTGTCAAAACAATTACGCAACATTGAAAAAATGTCTCAATTTGAATTTTAAAAATGATTTTTAACTTCGTTTTGTTAACGTAATAACGAAAATATGTGTGTGCAAATGTATGTGTGTGTGTGTGTGGATTGTGTAATGACGATTTATTTCCATTTAATGATTGATGTATCATTTGGAATAACAAAACTCATTCTTTCAAGCATGTCTAGGAAGTTATAATCAATTGTTAATTAATTAAGATGCCAACTTCTACTTTTATATTCAGTTCGGATTTATTCTTATTTTGCAGCAGTTTAGATTTACAAATTATTCGTTGACATATATATTCTTCTCAGTCGTCTATGGTATAATTTTTGACAGCCTATTCACAAAAAATATTTTGTGCTTATAAGCTACTTATAAAACAAATTCTCTATGTCTTTTGTTTTGTGTTATAAGCAGCTTATAAGCACAAAATATTGTTTATGAATAGGGCCTGTTATAAGGCGCAGTGTATGCACAAGTCCCAGAAATAGTCAATAAAACTTATATTTTTTTAAAAGAACAAGAACAACAAAAGTGATTTATTTCAATAATTAATAATACCAAAATCGTTATCGAATCCTCACCCAGCGCAGATGTTTTAATTTTAAGCAAGAAATTGAGAGTAATTAAAGCAAGTAAAAGTGCTACATTCGGCTGAGACAGATCTTATATACCCTTCACCAACGTATGTCCGTAACTTCTGTAAACCAAACAAATTTAAAATTATCTCATCCTGCAATCGTTTTATCTGAATTTGATATAAAAAATAGTCTTAAATTTGCCAGCTCTGGGGAGATATTTTGGATTTCACAGACTTTCAACGGCAACCAGTTCTGGACTATTTATAATACATTAATCCGTCAAAAAAAAAGTACCAATTGTTCAACCCTGGAATCATCTTACTTATTTCGTTTGAATTTGAAAATCAATGATTTTTTGTTTAGTTACTTTAATATTCCAAAATAAATTTCAATTTACCACTGGATGTGCCTTTTTTAGCTTTTTCGATAAAAATGAAAAATATAAAACATGTATAAGTTATAAATAAAAATAAGCAATATATATAAGCTGGTTACTTTCAGTTACTTTTAGGGTTGCCCAACCCTGGAATCGAGCTATCGACTTAATTTAAAATTTTCTTGAGCTGATTAAAGTAAACCGAAATAAATTTTATTTGATTGCTTTTACGTAGCAATTTTTTTTTAAGTTTTCCGTCTCTGGAATCATATTTTGAATATTGCTGATTTTCAATAGAAATCTATACATGCCCATTTCTAATACGACAGTCAAAACCTAAACTCTAGCAGGTAGGGAAAACCCATTTCACGTACAGGCAGACGAACATCGCTTATTCGACTTTTCTATTCATAAAGATCCACAGTACACTACGGAGCCGTATACTAATATTGTGGAAATTAGAGAGTCATATATTCATATAGTTTACCATGTCTGATGGAGTGTAGAACAATTAAAGTTAGAGAATAAAAGTTGAAAAATATTTATCATATACATTTTTTAGCGTGCGTTACGTTCTAGAGTCGCTTTTAACAGACCAAAATAAAATTAAAAATGAAGGCTTGACAACTGATCAAGCATATGTAAGGCTTAACGTCAAGCACACTTACAAACGCTTGAAGACCAGCATTTTGATAATGTATTGCGACATTAACCCCCTCATTCACAAACGATTGTTAAAGCTAATGAACGCTTTAAGAGATCTTCAACCATACAAAATCCATACTTTAAAGCCACTTTAATTTTAATAATCGTTTATGAATTAGGGGGTAAAAATATAAGCAAAGCATAATAAACATTTTTTGTTGAAATCAGAATAGAATATCATATTTTTCGATGTTCTAAATTTCTCTTAAAAAACAACAGGGAATATATCAAGCAATAAACATCAATAAATTATCGAGTTCGATGCATTTATTATTATTATCACAGCGTCTTAATTAGTTCGTTGTTAAATGGATTGAAAATAAAATGATTTTAAAAACGGTAACGCATTTTAAAATATAAAAAGGGAAAAACCAGACAAACAATTTGAAACCACGTTTTAATTAATTAAAGAGATTTTAACACAAAATGTAACTTCGCAGTAAATACAATTCAATTGTTTGAAATTTTATAATTTATATAAATTTAAATAATATATTCGGACAGTCATTTTAATCGGTTAATCGATCAATTAATTAGTTGAAGTTTTGGCTTAGCCTTCTGATTTTAGATTAATCTGTTCATAACAATATTCCTTAAGTTAATATATTTCAAAATATTAAAACACACAGTCGTGTAATCGAAAAGAATTATTCGATTTTAAATTATTTGCGTATATAATTGCCCTAAAATAATCGATTATTCGTTGTTTAAAGAATAAGTTTTGGTTCTTTTATTTATTTCTATTTATTATTATTATATTTTTGTTGTTGTTGTTGTTGTCATTGCAAGCAACTCTTAATTATATATTTACCAAACTCGTAAAGAATTTTAGAGTTGACACAACTTTGTGAACAGGATTTGTTGTCCGAACTAATTAGCTTTGAGCAATAAAATTTAAATATTTGAATTAGCAACGTTTTATAACAAGAAAGTAATAAAAATTCGTTGAAAGTGAATTCAAAATAATTATCTTATTATACAAAATTAATAAATATTAATTGCATATGAAAGTATTTGTTGCAGTTTCTGGTTTCTGTCGATTGGAAAAATTTTTTAAATTCCGGCTCAAATTTTTAAATTGTCGAAATTTAAACACAGATTTTTTCGTATATAATACTGTAGTTGTTTTTTTTTTAAATTTCACGCTACAAAAATTTAAAGTTTAAGAAAATCGGGAGGTTATTCCTTTTACTCTCTTTTGAAAAAAATCGAGTTCTCATCAGATCTCCACGTTTTGAAATCCTTGGAAGCTTCTCTGACTAATTTTAAGACCTCGTATTTATGTGTGCATGTATATGTGTGTGTGTGTACATATATATGTGTATTGGGGTGCGTGTGAAAGTATGTGACCCACTTATAATTTTTGAGCGCCTGAAATTAATCGAACCTAACTGGTAGCGCTCTGAAGAGCGTTCCTTAACATAGATATCTGGAATCGATTCGAAGCGGTAGATTTCAAGATATCCCAAAAAAGAATTATTAAGCTCGAAGAGCTCCAAAGCGGGGAATAGTATAAAAACCGGGTTGGGATAGATTTGAGGTTAAAATTAGCGCGAAGTCACAGGGATGGCTTTTGGTGTTGACCGTTTTTAATACATTTTTTTGATTGCAAATTGAAGTTAGTTGTAATTATTTTAAAAGAGAAGGGATTTTTTAAAAGAAATGATGACAAAAGAGAGTTGCCACCGTATATCAAAACAATTAACTAGGAAAACTCTAGAAGAAGCATCAGCTGATAAAGTCCGCAATTTGTACCAATTTAGAGGTACAATTTAGAGATGTACTTTTGAGTGTGGGGTTATAGAAAAAAAAAAAAATCTAAACATTGTACCAATTCTTTAACCCTAGCATATAATTTTTAATAATGTACGTCTGTTACTTTTATGCACAAAAAGAGATGAAATCCTTTTTTGATTTTGTTTGATTTTTGATATTAATTTAATTCCTCATAAAGTATAAATTTAGTTAGCAAAGATAGAATATTTAGTTTCAATAAAATTACTTTTATATAGCAAAAATAGGTTTGAATTTTCCAGCTCTGGAACCATATATCTGCATTGGCTGATTTTCAAAAGCAGTCTATTTACAGCTGTTTCCAATAATTCAGGCCAAAACTGAAGTCTCTGGCTTTTCTGAAGGGTTCGGAAAACTGGCTTCAGGTACAAGCAGACGGACATCGTTTATTTTTTCGAAATCTGTTAAGAAACTGAAAATAGGGTGTCATTGACCCGATTGTTTTTTTGGTAAATATTTTTTATGATGAATATTTTTTGTGCGTTTCGACAATTTGCGAAATACGTTCTTGTTGCTACAAGAAAACTGGTATCACTATCATTTATTTTTATAACACGGTGTAATAAACTTTTGCAATCTTTTTACCTGCCATACAACACTTTTAAAATTCTGATTAACATGGCCTTGTAATTATTATAATTGTAATATATTAATAAACGCGGTAATTGGTTTTTTACATATATTTCTCAAAAGTACTTAAATAAATAATTTATTAATAATTTTATATAAAATTTTTTTCTTTTCAGTTTATTCGTTGATTGGAAGCTACCAAACATGTTTATCTGAGTTTGATTGTGCAAAAGCAAAATTTAAACAAATTTAGATATTGAAATATTTATTTAACTGCTTGTAAATAAAAAAAAAAAGAATCAGCCGCAATGGAGTTGGAATTACAGAGTGCAAAAATGTTGAAACCCAGTATTTTAAGCAACATCGATATTGATTTTAAGGATCTCACCTATCGGGTCAAAGTGCCAAAGCAAAAGGGTAAGTTTTCTTTAAATATATTCTTGTTATATTTCAAATACGCTTCTCGTAGATCTTGAATACTGTAGTTTTGAAATGTTAATTTTAAATCTGTTTAAAACTCCTATGCAGTTACAAACTTGTAAAAGAAATTTTTGGACTTAATAGTGTTGGTGTTTAAAAATTACATTTAAATTTTAAAATTAATTTTATTAACAGGAGAAATGTTTGTTAGTGTACCATTAAGTTGTTAGTAAATTTGAAAATTAATTTAGTATTAAAAATTAAACAAAATCCAAAATTCGATAACGGACAATTAACATATTTTGGTCCAAAAGGGTAAACAACTAAAATTTGTTTCTTATTTTTTTTTTATAAATTAAACATGTTTGATATTTCGATATGAAAAAAAGAAATTAAAAATTTGCCGAGTACGAACAAATCACATGCGCAAATCACAAGTGTGAGATCAACCGGCAATACTGATAAAGAAATTATTCTACTTCGATGTTTGAAAATTTGTATTTATTATTTTATTGATATTTATTTCTTAAAACCGTAAAATAATATTCAGACTAGATGCCGCGTGTTGGGCCACTTGTTTGGAAATCAATATTCACAATTCTATGAATTTTGTTTGTGTAAAATAGAAAGAAAAAAACTGAGAAACAAGTTAATGAATAAATTAATATAAAGAAATAAAAATATGTTAAAATGAACGACATTAAAAAATATATATAAATAATACGCAAATATAAATAATAAAAATTTGAATAAAATGTAAATAAATTATTAATTTTATATATAATATTATAAGACAAAAAATATTATTTCACATATTTCAATCATTTGCACGTAAAATATTCTGAATTTATTACTGTTTGTTTACAAACAGAATGATGTGGCGATATTTTTCTCTACAAAAAAAAAACCGACAAAATTATTTAAAAAAAACCGGAAAACGGCTGACCCTAAAGTCCTTACCTGCAACTTCCCGCTAGTTATAACCGAAAAGCTTTCGCTATTCAAATTTCTTTCTAGATTATAAATTATATTTTCTAAAAAAATTTATATATTTCAATTACTTTAATTTTCCGAAAACATTTCCAGCTCTGTGGCTCCTTTATGGCTTTTCTAATTTTTAGTACTAATTAATTTCATTCAAATATATCATATATATCATATATTTTTAATTTATAAAATGAAAAACAATTTTAGTTGTTGACCCCTTTGCACAAGACATGTTAATTGTCTGGTATTGAATTTTCGATTTTGCTTTATTTTTAATACTTTTAATTTTGAAAATGTTTTAACTCTTCAATTAATAAACCGATTTTCCCGTGATTAGAGTTGATTGATGTAGTTCCATAAAAGGGTCGCGAGCACTAACTGATTGGATAGCTTCGGAGTTTAAAAAAAATCACTTTTTTTAAATTTTTTGTTCACGATATCTCACGAAAGGATTAACCGATTTTTGACACTGGCCAACGTGGTTTTCTAATCTTGAGAAATTAATACTTTCTGGAATCGATCGGTAAGGTATTTGAAAAAAAAACACTTTGAAAAATGTATTTTTTTTCTAAAGTTTTCAAAATGAAATCGTCCGGCTCAAATATTTTCGAACACTTTATAACGCCATCAGTTTGAATGAAAACGGTTAAAACGCGCCAAAGTTATAAGCCGGTCACATACTTACTTACACACACACACACATGCATAGACACATAGTGACGGCTACTCAGAATTAGTCTGAGAAGCTTCCGTGCACCCCAAAACGTGAAGATCTGATGAGAAGTAATTTTTTTTCAAAACGGGGTGAAATCAATAACTTGCCGATTTTTAAAAATTTTCAAATTTTATAGTGGGAAGTTAAAGAGTTTTTGGTATAAATTAATGATGGAAAGCATAAAATATATAAATCGACAGTGTGAATACTGCCGAACATTGACTTTGTTATTTTAACATTTTCATTGTGGTTTCAATATCGTCGTGGTTTTTATTTTCTAAATTCGTATGATTGGAAAATATTTACCTCTTTTGTTAATAAAAAATTTTTCTTTATTCCACTCGAAGGGAAACAGAACTAACGTGAATCTCCCGTGAAACATTTTTCTCTTTCGCAGTTCCCACTGAATTAACATCAAAGAAAATATTGTTAAAAAACACACAGAATACTTGAAAGAAGAAAAAAAACGGAGTTATAAATATTGAATGTCTTATGTAGTGAAGTTATACGGCGATATTTTTGGAAAGACAACAGAGTTACAACAAATCAAAGTGTACAAAATGTACAGTGAATCAACTCGTGGGAAAAGTGAAATAGCTTGTGGGCAAAAATCATTGACATCCAGGGGAATTTTATTTTATCATGAACTTATTCACCGGGGAAAGTGGTAAAATTATGAGGGCAACACTATTCACAATGGGGATGATTGAAACGAGTTAGTGAAGTTATCGAAAATAAAACCAAAAATTATTGAAAGATTTCAGAATTAAAACTATTTATTATATACGCTTATTCGAACTATCGTGGGAGCACTGTCTCAAACCTCTCTTATGTGCGGCATTTTTCTTTGAAAATTTAACTTTCATTTTCTGTGACATAATTTTTCTTTTTTTTTTGCATTAATAATTGTTTGTTAAATAATTCTATTTCTAGATAAATAAGTGACAATAAAAGTTAACTTAAATGACTAACGATTTCGAAATGAATGAAGTGTGTGCATGGATTTTCAATTTAAATATATAAAGAAATTAGTAAGCATGTAGCAACTACAACTATTGTTTTCTTATTAATAATTCTACTGATGTAAGACATAAAAAAAATAATAAAAAAAAAAAAAATTTAGACAAATTGAAGTGTGTCAGCGGGTTAATACTGCTGTTATAAATAAATAAATATTCTTTAGAATAGAACAAGTGGAAGTAAAATACAACCGAATTCGAATTGAGTGAATATATCTATTAATATGTTTCCATATAATATACAGTAGGTTTTCGCTTTAACGAAAGAAATTACGAATGATAAACATTTTATTTTGAAAATCCATAAACTTTCGGAAATGTCTAAAAGACTTTTCTTGGGTTCTAAGAGCGAAATTTTTACATGATTTTTTCCGCGACGAAAAAAATTATTTTCATCCTGTCGACCGAATTTCATCTGCTACTGTGACTTATGCCTTTTCTTAAGAAGTGGCAACGTAGTTGACTAAGGAAAATTCCTCAGCATAACTGTATTCCCATACAATTATCTGAGGAGTAGAAGTAAACTAGTGCAAGTGAGACGATAAAGCCTCGAAACGATCAGTGGTCTGAGGACGACGCTTCATGTTGACTAACTCAGAGCTGTTTTGCGAATGACGACAGTTTAAAAACTTACAAAGCATCGCGTCGTTAAACTGGAAAACGACTGTATTCAAATTAATAATTTGCTTATTAATTCATTTATACTGCAGTAAAAATTTTATGTCCTAAAATTTAATCTGCTGGATAGCGTTTCAAATCAATTATACATTTTTTATTTGCCATTAATTTGTGCTTTTTTAAATTAAAATACGGCAGGCAGTTGGGTGAAATTAATATTTATAACGCGAACGAAAGCAATAAAGACAAACTAAGAAGATTAGGCCTATTAATTGCCAAAACATTGTCTCATTAATTATACAATTAATCGAAAGCAGCGGAGAGAGTGATTTATCTAATGCAACCTCCACACGTTGCGACTTGTTGTACAATCAAGTTGTATAAAGCAGTTGATCGGGTACTAAATCATGTAAAAAATATTAAAAATGGAAACTTCAGAATCTTATTGAAATTTTAGAGGGTTAATTTTTCACTGCGTTATAGGTTTTAATAGCTTATTTATTTTAATATATATATATATATCAAGTTATTTAGCAACACTTTAAAATTATAACAATTTTATTTATATCGTTTTTATACAATATTAATATTTAATTATCTTCAAAAACATGTTCCAAGTACATTAACTCTTGGGAGTCCTAAATGTATGCATAAATAGAAGGGTAGTCACTTAATCGGGCTCTTACTTTAACCGGTTGGGCGCTCGATTAACTAACCAAAATTTTTGTTTGATCGGGCAATAATCGGTTAATTTTGTTATTGACCGGATAACTGATAAATAGTTTTCTTTTATAAATTAAGTATTTTTAATAATTTTTTAATTTTAAAGTTTCAATCTGGTAACTATGAATGAGATTACAAAACACATTGGGAAACTTATTTATAACTATTAAACGTCATAAAAATGGCATTACCGCCTAATAAATAAAAATGTACCCACATGATTGGATATTAAATTATTTTTATTAAGACGTCAACACTTGCAACTAATGATGACATTTAATTTCCACTTAATGGTTTTCTAATATCATTTCAAATGAACTGATTAAAAATGTATTGCACATTCTGTTATTTATATATTTAAATTGGCAACAAGTCCACTCTCATATAAATTATAAACATGAGAAAAAAAAGTCCAGTTGGACTATGAAGCTGGCGAAGCGATACTACTGGCATATAAAAAGAAATTATGTAAAATTTCATCTTAAAAATACTGAAAAATTTAAAGCGAATTTGATTAGGGTGTGAAAATATTTACAATGAGGTGGATTGGAATAAAAAGCACACTTATAAACTGACTATAAGACGAATTTGGTGTAGAAAATGTGTCACAAATAATATTTGACGCTTATAACACGAATTTAGTATAGAAACTGTCACAAAAAATATTTGACGCTTATAAACTGCTTATAGGAAAAACTTCGTATAGAAAATTTGTGAAAAAAAATATTTAACGCTTACAAACTGATTATAAAACGAATTTGGTGTAGAAAATTTGTCACAAAAAATATTTCACTCTTATAAATTGATTATAAGACGAATTACGTGTAGAAAATTTGTCTACTGTTTATAAGGAAAATTTCGTATAAAAAATTTGTCACAAAAAATATTTGACGCTTATAAACTGCTTATAGGAAAAATTTCGCATTGAAACTCTGTCACAAAAAATATTAGACGCTTATAAACTGCTTATAAGAAAAATTTCGTGCAGAAAATTTGTCACAAAAATTATTTAACGCTTATAAACTGCTTACAAGGAAAATTTCGTATAAAAAATTTGTCACAAAAAATATTTGACGTTTATAAACTGCTTATAGGAAAAATTTCGTTTAGAGACTCTGTCACAAAAAATATTAACCGCTTATAAACTGCTTATAAAAAAAATTTCGTGCAGAAAATTTTTCACAAAAATTATTTAACGCTTATAAACTGCTTATAAGGAAAATTTCGTATAAAAAATTTGTCACAAAAAATATTTGACGCTTTTAAACTCCTTATAGGAAAAATTTCGTATAGAAACTTTGTCACAAAAAATATTAGACGCTTATGAACTGCTTATAAGACAAATTTTGTTTAGAAAATTTGTCACAAACAAATATTTGACGCTTAAAAACTGTTTACAAGACGAATTTGAGTGTAGGAAATTTGTCACAAGAAATATTTGACGCTTATAAATTGCTTACAAGACGAATTTGAGTTGTCTTTTAAGCAGCTTATAAGCCTCTAATATATTTTGTGAATCAGGCCTTCATTATATATGTATCTGTTTTTTATCATGTCAATGGCGTGCACGAACATGAATGTGCATGAGTAGAACTTCATCGCTGATGTTTTATGATCGAAAAGCTTTAAAATGTAATTCAATCGCGAGTGAAAGGTTATTTATGATTTCTATTTCTAGTTTTACTTGCTAAATTCAACTACCCAGACGATTAATATAATTATTTTTCTTTTTATGTAATTAATAAATAAAACACGCAAAATATTATTATTTGTTACAGCACAATTTTTATTTATTGGAAGCTGTAAAATCAACAATGAATTTAATTAGACTGTAGATGATAAATATTATTGAAAAATGTGCTTTTTTTATTAATGCTGCTCATTTGGGTTCTATAACTATCAGTCAATTTAATATACATAAATATTTTCGCGCTGTTGTTTCCGCAATTTCGACGTCAAAACATCATTCAGTCAGTCAGTTTGTAAAGCTGTTGGTAATTACAGATCTCTAAACCGGTCGATCTTCGGTCACATTAAACGATCGTTGTATAAAAAAAAAAAAATAATATAAAATGTAAAGAAATACTTATTTAAGAAAACAAGTTACTGGGTCGCTGTATTCTACTGCTGATAAGCAGTTGTACGTTGCTGTCCTATTGAAATTCTTTATTTTAATTTAAATATGAAAGGGATTGATTGTTTTTCCATAAATATGTAAGAGATTACAAGTTCAATTGGAGACTTTCACACATAATTGATTGATATTATTGTTGAATTTGAAAATATCTTGATCATATCAATTACTTTATCTGTTTACTGACAATTTCAAATGGTTGTTATATAATTCGTGGAATAAATTTTCCATTCAAAATAGATTTCAGTCAAGTAATTAAAATGTTGAAATAAATAAAAATAAGTACTTTTCATTTTGAATTAAAAACAAATTGATTTTAATTAAAATTCAACAAATTATTTTAGTCTGGTACAAATTAATTCACCCGTACCAATTATCTACTGGGAATTTAACTGCATTTCTAATTAAGTTTATAGATTTTTAAAGACGATAGTTAATGTTAATTTCTTACAGCAGGCAGAATGGGCATGTTCTGTTCTGCCCTGCTCGTCATGGAAATAACTCAATGAAAAATTAAACGCTTTTAAGAAATAAAGTTGTATTATTTACATATATGTTTCTTAAATGTTTATTTTGCAAATTATTAAGCACTCAGGTTAGCTTTTTATAAAAAAATTTATTTCTGATATTTTGTCACTTTTTGAATAGCTTCTTTAGGTAAATAATGTAAAAGAATTAATTGATTAAATAAAATATATTCAATTAACTCATGTAAATTATTTATCTCGAATAGCTGCACATAATGTGAATAAATATTGGAAATACAATATTTTTTATAAAAAACGAACTAAATATGAATAAAAAGGCCGAAAGAAAATGGTGATTATATTTTTGAAATGACAATTTAATTAACCAGGAATAGTAGCAAAAGCATTGAATCGTTTTAGTGAGACAGAAATTTTAAACTAAAATATCATTAATCACGAGCATTTTAAATAAACAAAAATTCTGAAACCTCCAAAATCTTGTAAAAACTTTTATCGTTTCTTATTCTACTCAGGCAAATATCGCTTATCACTGTTATTTGGCCGTAAAATGTCGATATAAAATTATTAATAATTCAAATTGAATTATTCATAATATAAAATAAATTATTTTTTGTTTTTTTTTTCATTTCAGAAAAGAAAACTGTACTTAAGGGCATATCAGGAAAATTTTCATCGGGCCAATTGACGGCAATAATGGGACCATCGGGAGCCGGTAAATCAAGTCTGATGAATATTTTAACAGGACTTTCGTAAGTGCAATAAAAAATTAAAAATAAATTTAAATACTCCGGCTGAATGTGAATTTAAATTTTATACAAACGAATTACGATTGGAAATTGAATACGAGAATTCTTGATTATCAAGATCGTGCGGTGCTCAAAATTGACCACTAGATGTTGACAGTTGGAAAACGAAGTTTAAGCAATATTACGGATGGCTTTTCATATGTCCAGTTACTCGTTACACAGTACACATTTTGGGGGAAACAATTACGAGCATTTAATCTCTTTCTCATACCCAACAAACTAATTACAGCGAGACTTTTGAGCATTTGGAAAAGCATATTTGCAAATACAAAACAAAAACAAAATTTTGCCCTGTACTTTAAGCAAATGTAAAATACTTTTTATAAAAGATATTTATGTTGTGCATTTGTACGCAAAAATACCTTTTAAATTAAATATTTTTCATTAATACTGGTGAACTTAAAGATACTTAAAAGTGTACCACAAAAATGTATGTTATGTTTATATAGATATCCCCGCGTGTGGGTTTAGCTGGCGTTTAATATGTATTTATTTTTTCATTTACTCCATTTCATTTATCCATATGAAAATTTATCGAAATGAATAGCTTTTAATTAAAAAACCAAAGGAGCAAAAAATATGGCGCAAAAGGTAATCCCAACGCGTTCCGTTCGTCAATTTGGGTTCAATTTGAACGATGATAAATTTTGATTTTTTTCGAACATGACGCGCGTGTTGATAATAGAATACTAAATAATTCTTTTTCATTTCCGAGCATTATTCTGGAAATGTGTATCGCCACAGGAAATGCAAAAAGCCGGATTTAACATATTAAAAGTTTTACAGGACAAGCATAAAACTTATTTGAATATATTCTTTAATTTAATTAAGTTTTATTTTTCACTTGCAAAATTTTTAAAATTTTAGTCAGGGCCTTTTGCATTTTGGTGACGATATATAAATTGAAAAAACTTCTTCTCGAGTACTCACCTCAACTTGATAATAATCATGATATTTTTTATAAATAATACGTGCAGGAAAACCGGCGTAAGTGGCACCATTGATTTTGGTAATGCACCCAAAGCGCGAAAAATGTGCTGTTATATAATGCAAGATGATCACTTCTATGCCTGGTTTACCGTCGAGGAAACTATGATGCTGGCCACTAGTTTAAAAATCTCCGACGACTGCATGAGCCTAAAGGAAAAGAAATCGTTGGTAAGTAAATATTTTGATAGTTTTAGTTATTCAAAAAGTAAAATAAACTAAAACCAGCAACTTTCAATTTAATATCAATCGTGTTGGTTTTATTCCCAAAATTAAAAAAAAAAAATTTAAAGTGGGCATTTAGGGGATTTTAGCCAGTTACTGTGCGCTTCAATGATCACTATGATTTTCTTGTAACTTTTTTGGTTTTGTAAATTGGAGAGCTGACAACGACAATTTCCAAGCAAACATAACGATTTAATCTGAATCTTTTTAATTTTCAGATCGAATTAATTTTGGACAGTTTGACGTTATCGGCAGCCAAACACACGCGATGCAATCGTTTATCGGGCGGCCAAAAGAAACGCTTATCTATAGCTTTAGAATTGATAGATAATCCTGCCATTTTGTTTTTAGACGAGCCCACCACGTAAGTCACACATAATTTACAATTCCCAGTCAGTTCAGAGTTCAAAACAAGACTCGAACACGAGATTTACAGAATGCCAGCAATCATGATTGAACATGCTGATGATCGAAAAAAAAAAACTGTTTTAAATATCAAATATCTAATAACGCATCAATTTTTATATTTACAGTGGCCTAGACAGCTCTACCTCATATGATACAATCAAATTGTTGAAAATGTTGGCCAGTGAAGGTCGTACAATTGTTTGTACCATCCATCAACCCTCCACCAACATCTATAATTTATTTGACCAAGTTTATGTTTTAAGTAGTGGCTACTGCACGTATCAAGGCAGTCCCGGTAAAACCGTGGACTTTTTGAAATCAGTTAGTCTGGAGTGTCCGTCTTATCACAATCCAGCTGATTTTTGTAAGTATAATTGAAAAATATATATTTGAAAAAAAAAAAATATAACCGCAATGCTTTGGAGCTCTTCGTATCGAAAGAGAATTTGAGAAAATTCTGATTTTCAAAATGACATAAATTTTGAAGTCTTTAATGAATTAACCGCTTCTCATGTGATTAACAGTGTCTGATGTAGTTTTTCGAGTCCTATAAAAGAATCGTGAATACAGATATATAATTTCAGAATTTGTTTAATCACTTCTCTCGAAGTTGGATATTCCCGATATTTCGTAAAGGAACTGATCGATCTTGACCCGCTTTTTAAAGTCCGTTGCATCGATCGGCAACAGATTTAAAAAAATTGTTCTTAATTTCTTTTGATATTTTTCGAAATCTATTGGTCCGAACCGGTTCCGATTCACCGAAAATCTAAGTTTGAGAGAATTATATGGAACGCCGCTATTTTAATGCAGGCAGTTACACCTTCTCAGGAGTAGTAATTGAATCTTCTCTATGAGCTCAGAAGTTGAAATCTGACGAGAGCCCGATTTTCCCAAAACGGGGTAAAATCAAGGAATGCTCGATTTTTAACATATTAAATTAGCGGGTAGTTAGAAAAATTGTGTACAAACGTAAAATCCGTTTGTTTGCCAAACCGCTTGTGTAGTTTATTTGGCCCTCTACTTCGGCTACGAATACGACAACCGTATTAAGGGCAAATAAAATATATCGCATGATAAAATTATTATTCTATACCTCAATGAGTGATATAAAATGTTGTTTCTTTTAGTACTGGAATGTGTTAATGGTGATTATGGTGACTACACAGAGATTCTGGCTGAAGCGGCCATGAAACCCGAATGGCAACATGATTACACGTCGTCAGACGAAGCCTCTCTAAGTGATGCTCAAATTCTTAAAATGTCAGAAAGTGATGGAAAATGTGAAAACAGCAAACAGCTTTCAATCTCACATGGTACAAACAAGCACATGTATCCTCCACCCGAATGGATGCGTCTCTGGTTACTAATAGGACGTTGTCATGTGCAAATATTTCGCGATTGGGTATGTATGAAGTAGAAAATTCGAGCCTTAAATCGTTTTAATTGTTTCTCATGTTTTATTTCAGACTCTCACTCATATAAAACTCTTCATTCACATAGTCTGTGCCATTTTAATTGGTCTGTTCTTTGGTGATTCCGGCTCGAATGCTAACAAGCAGTTTTCAAATTTTAGCTCTTTTCTGATTCACTCTCTGTATCTCTGGTATACAACCATAATGCCTGCTATTTTGAGATGTGAGTAAATTAAATATAAAATTTATTCTTAAATAAAACGATTTCCATTTACATATTTGTAGTTCCGCAAGAGATCTCCATTATTAAAAAGGAATCATTTAATAACTGGTATAAAATAAGAACTTTCTATCTGGCCACCTTAATAACCTCCACTCCGGTGCATGTAAGTTCTTAATAAGCACCTCTATCATGAATATTTTTATTCCCCTGGAAGGTTGAAGTTCTATCGTGAATCTCCCGTGAAAAATTTTGCCGCTCACTTTAATGTAAAAACGGAAATGAAATTCAAAAATCCAAAAAAATTTTAAATATTTAAAAAAAAAGTTTAACAAAAATCGAAAACTCTTGACCCTAAAGACCATCCCTGCAACTCCCCGCAAAGACATCGTAATCTGATTTTTTGACATTATATGCTTTTGAGCTCTTCGCGTAAGACCCTATTATATTAATTTGTAAACTCTCGATTCCCACTTGATAAACAGTGACTGGTGTAGTTTTCGATTATTATAAAATAATCGGGAACACTAACAGATCAGATATAAACTCGGGTTGTTTTTTTATTTAATAAATTACTTTGTTCGAATTTTTTCGTTCAATTACATCTCATAAATGCTTTAACCCATTTTGATTCGATTTGCAGTGGTCGACGTGGTTCAAAAGTTATAAAAAAAAAATAAAATCTTGGAATCTAATTGTTCGACTCTAAAATAAACTTTGTAAACTAAAATTCGAATTATAAGAACAACTACTTACTTATATGTTCTGTTCTGAATTATTCACAATTCTAAATTAAAGAAAACGGGAATGCTTTCGAGGGGATAAGTATTCATGTTAGAGGTGCATTTATAATTTTCAGAAAAACAATTATTTATACTGATGGTGTGTATAATTTTAGATAATATTTTCTACAATATACTTGACAATAACGTATTTAATGACGGATCAGCCCTTAGAATTTGAACGATATGTAAAAATAATATTGACTGGTATGATAATAACAATATGCGCAGATGGCCTTGGAATACTGTTGGGTACAATTTTAAATCCCGTGGTAAGTATTTGAATAAATTAAATTTCTGGAACTTATAATTTATATGTTGACTTCTTCTGTTGTTGGCTATAATATTTCGAATGTTTTTTGATCAGTAAAATTTGTTTTAATTTTCTATACGTACAAATTTCATTAACGAAAAATTATTTAAAAATTTTAATCTACATATTTTATGTTTCCATTTTAGAATGGCACATTTGTGGGTGCAATTGTTACCTGTTTTATGTTAATTTATTCTGGATTCTTAATACTTTTGACTCACATGTCTGGGTTTATGAGAGCAATATCGTATACTTCCCCCCTACGTTACAGTTTGGAAAATATGATACTTTCGATGTATTCCAACAATCGAGCCGACACAATATGTCCGGAAAATGTACTCTATTGTCATTTTAAGTAAGTATGAAAAATAATTTCCTTAGCACACTTTAAACATGCATATTAAATTTTTATTTGTTTTTGTAAAATTGCATTGCACTGAAATATGCAACCACAATGATTAATTGAATGGTTTTCTCTTTAATAAATTTTTTATTAATAATAAGATTTCGAAAATAATGAACTGTAGCTCTAAGATTTTAAAAAACCTTAAAGCTTTCAACTTTTCTATTGAGCTTAATTTCGAAATTTTGAGAATAACTTTCAATTCTTACAAGCATACAAAAATGTTTAATCTATAAATGTTTTATATTCTGAAAAATCAATTATTATTTTGATTAATGAGACATAAAAGTTTCGTTACTCTACAAGTCATTGGAAAACCCACAATACAAAACGTAACTAATCAATCACAATGAATTTAATATCGAACTATAATTACATAAATATAATTAATCTATTTATATCTTTTTTATAGAAATGCTGCTACTGTTCTCAAAAGTTTTGGAATGGAAAACGGCAACTACACGCTGAATTTAGGCATATTGTTAGCGCAACTACTGATCTATAAATACTGTGCATACTTCACCCTTAAACGTAGAATTACAAGTCAATAACATGTTTGTGCTAAACTCCAATCACCAAAGATAAAATAAAAAAGTTAAAAATTATAATTTTTCTACGGCTGTTTGGAATATAAATTTTACAAATTAGTATTAATTATTTTATATAAATACACGCACAGATACAAACACACACACACACACATATATATGTACATATATATATATATATATATATATATATATATATATATATATATATATACATATATATACTGTCCTTGCTAATTATTTTATTATATGCACATTCTTTAGTAAACGCAACATTAAAAAATATATAAAACGGCCTTTATAAAAGTGCCTTAGATTAAGTTAAAGTATAAAATGTTAAACTGTGCGTTGTAAATGAAATTAAATGGAAACAATTTCATTTAGTTCAAGTGAAAGTGTTAAACAATCAATAAAATTGTTTGCTTAACACTCGGCCAAGATCTTGTAAAGATCCACAAATAGTTGAAAAAGTAAAATGACCAATCACTCGTCACTTTCTCACTGTAAATGGCTGTTAATTTTTCTTTCTTCTTAAAAGTGTATAAAATACCAGGGACCGCAAGTAACCATTATTATCCAAATTTAAACTAAAAAAAATCAAACTAATGGAGATGTGTTACGGCATAGGCACATTAATATTAAATTTTTAAGAATTGTTTTATTTATTAAATTGTATCGATTATTTCTCAAGTATTACATATTCCTTAATATATAAAATTTATTTCTCAAGTTCTATATATTCTTCAGAAAATAAAAGTTATTTCTTAAAATGGAAATCACATAATAACTCTTATGTCTAAAAGAAATATCAAATCAGGAAATAAGGATTAATAATTTTAAATAACATATTTAACCGTTACGGTCCCTGTAAAATATGTATGTATTTATAAAAATATGTGTACATACATAAATATGCATGTTTATAGTTCCAATATCTTTCCAGCTATTAACTAACATATTGAAAAAATCGTTATTAATTATTGCTATATCTATTACATTTCTTATAAACACAAAAGTGTATACATGTTTTTATACATGGCTTTTATAAATAACTTTATTAAAATAAAAATAATGGTGTGATAATGTTTAGGTTAAATATTTTTAGTTTATGTTGTACTTATAAATTAAATAAATTATATGAATCCAATAATTAAAGTACATACACTAATGAATATAAATACATAGTTTTTTATATGTATGTATATATAATTATGTATGTACTTCCATTTGTGTTAATATTACTCTTTGCCGAGAAGTCTACAAATTGTTTTCCTCATATCTGAGGATCACAAGCCCTTCTGTTATTATTTAAAATATATTATTTTTAGAAACGAAAGTTTTTATAAGGGTTGGTGTCAACCAAATTCGGCAATTAGCTATAAAAAACTGTTTAAAGAAACTACAATAGCACCAGGAATTTATCATCTGCTGATTGACAGTTCGGACTTCAATACAAACAATAAACCTGCCGTTGTTGTGGTTGTTGCACACCTTTTAACTTACAGCTAAATACTCAAGTATTGTCATAGAAGGAACTATGGTAAAATTATATAGAAGGTGGAAATTCTAAGCCAGATAATAGTTCCTTGCCTAGCTATTGTGCATATTTGTTACACATCAACATGGTTTGCTGCTATAGGTTTTGCGTGGACCGGGCTAGACAATGATATAACCCTATGGCTCTGTTATGTTATATATGATGACGAGGCGGTACCACTGAATGTATAATGTCACCTTCAAACTCATGCTACAGGGTGTATCTTACAAAATTAAAGCTAAATCAGCCGCTGTATTACACATCTGTCAGTAGGAGTTTTTTTTACCATTGTGATGACGGCTGAATTTCCCTTGTATTTTTATCACAAAGCACATACAATTTTTCTGAAAATAAAGGGAAAGAAAGGTTATTAATAATTTTTACAACATAAATTAGAAATCTCAAATTGTAGAAAATATCGAAATGAGTCGTAATTTTCAAAAAAGTTTAGGTAAGTTTAACAAGCTAAATTTGCAAATATATGCTGTCAGTAGAAAGAAAATTTTAAAAACAATATAAAAAGTGACTCATCAATTTAATACAACAAAATAACAATAAAATGGACAATTTCTGCTGAAGTACTGATTACTAACTAAGTAGAATGATTTCAGTTCCAACTATTTAAGCAAATTACCTAAACTTAGTGCATTTATTTATATATAATTTGTAGATAGTGCCACTAGCAAGTTGCTATTGGAGCCACAATGGCCAACAATCCTGTCGATATGTGATGCCATAAACCAGAAGGATACGACGTATGTAGTTTTTTTTCTTATTAAATTTGTCCTTGTTTTAAATACATATATATATATAACAAATCTATATGCACATAAATTCAATATATAGTCCTAAAATAGCCTTTGCTGGCATCAAGAAGAAAATGAATTCGACAAATCCTCATACGGCCTACTATGCCCTATTAGTTTTGGAAAGTGTTGTTAAAAATTGCGGTGGTCCTATGCATGACGAAGTATTTACCAAGGAAAACTGTACCATGTTTAGCCAGTACCTAGAGTCGACTACTCATGAAAATGCTCGTGCAAAAATGTTGGAGCTGATACAAACATGGGCGTATGCATTCCGCAATTCGGATAAATATCAGGCCATTAAGGTGAGATAACAAAATCTTTAATACCATAGACAAGTCTCACATAATATTAATTTAATGGTATGTACTAGACATGCATACATATTGCAATTACTAGTGTTTGATAATATGTAGTTTAGAATGTTTGTGTCTATGTGCATCTGAAACGATTTTATCAATCACAACAGTTAGAAGAAAGTAAACTGGTTTTTCTTGACAAAGCATACATACATGGATCTAATGCAAGTTTCTGCACGTACTAAAGACAGAAGCGAACGAGTTTAAAAAGTTATTTAAAATCTAAGAGTTAAAATTTACGTAGCTAATATAATAATATGTATTTATTCAGATATGAGGGTTAGTTGCACTTCCTGAAAGAATTTGAAATTGTTAAAAGACCTAAAACTGAAAATTTATTACATTGTTGCAAATAGTGTTACTAGGATTTAATAAAATATAATGTTTTTAGGTTGCAAGTAACAAACAAATTTTGTTCTATTGTGTCGACAAAGTAGTAGCGCGTTTAGAAAGCCAATGTGTTAGTCTTTATAACGTGAAAGTAGAGTTATTCACATTTTTGTCGCTTTTGAAAAAACTTAAAAAGAAAATATTTTATTGCTCAAAAAAATATTTTATTGCCTAAATCAATTTAACAACAAAATTGAATTTCCAAATTATCTTAATAATATATTTTAAATATAAAAAAGATTTATGTAAAAAAAAGCAGTTTTATCATGAAATATATTGAAATAATAATTATATATACTATATCAATTATTTTATTAACAATAATATTTTTATCAAAACATGGCATCACAAATATTAAAATAACTAAATCGCCAAAAATTATTTTAATGGTGAACTGTATATCTATTATCAAATATATTAAAATATTATTGTTAACAAATTTTGATAAGGTGAGAGGTTCTGGAACTTTTCAAAACTGTGGCTAAAGTCTACTGATGATTTGGTAAAAAGCGCTAATGAAATGCATATAGACATTGCTTAACCACCCAACAAATAAATTTCATATTAAAATATTATTACAAACCTTAACTTCCATTACTTATTGAAATATATCTAGTTAATAACAAATAATTTTATTTAATAGAAACCATGCATGTATATAAACATGTATGGATACAAAAATCCCAAAGTATTTTAAAATAAGTCGAATATAGATATATTTACTTTCGAAAACTGACTGAGTTGAGTTGTAATGGCTTATGTTTTTATTTAATTCAAATTGCTAACAAAAAATTACTTTGAACGATCAGTTAAAAATATTTTTTTGTGAACAAGACGTCTAATATATAAAAAGTTCTTCGTATTTGCATTTCATATAGCAAATTTGTCTAACCAATTTACAAGCCTAAAATATGTTTGTAAAATAAGGCCTATCTTTCAAGGCCTTAAAAATCGTATGAAATGTAATTTTTAATATATAAAATGGCTAAAAAACAGTAAATCCCAAGAAAAAACCCGCTGAGTTAGTTTGTTTTTCATACCCGAGCTTTTCCAATACTTGCATATTTTAATACAACATTCCTTTCTTTCATAGTTAATTGGTTAACTATATGCCAAAACTGGCAAGAAGAAAAAGTGCAGGCGGTTTCGTGCAAGAGTAGGAAGCATATTCTATAAAAATCACTCATATACCTGATTTTCGAGTAAACTTGTGAGTATCACAATATACAGAAACAAGTTTGGCGATTTGCATCAAAACAGACCTGATGTAATCTTGTCGCAAAGAGTTGCAATTTCATTATTATTAAAAGATAAATAAAAAAATAAAGGGACCACAAAGTTTGGCGGTCAACGGTTTAACAAATGCTCGTTTATTTAAAACGAGAAATTTTGTTAAACATGTAATTGACGATTTGTTGTATAATAATACACTCTATTCGGTGACATGTGACATTGAGTTGGTATTAATATGATTGTGCAGTTGGGTAATGTAAGCTCGTATCCATATTAATCGGTACGGTGAATGCTTAGCTAAGAATTATAATTTAGGCTCAAGTTCGAATTCGCGAATTTGCAAGGGTCAGTAGGAACAGCAACTATTTTACCTTTGTATTTTAGATTAATTTTAAAGTTGAATAACTTTTAGTTAAAACAAAATTTATTTTGTAAAACACATACGACATTGTTTTCAAAGTTGCTTGTTACTCTATTGTAAAATTTTTCTATACGTCATAACAACTACAGACTCGAACGTATGTTAGTTAAATGTCTCATTGAAGCAGTCGATACTCCCAAAACATGACTGTCAGCTACAAGTAAAAAAAGAATGGAATAAAACAAACAGTACATAGTTACGTTTGCATTCTTTGTTTGATTGCAATGGCCATTTTCTCTGCAATTGCTTAGGAATAAATATGCAAAATTAAAAAAAAGAAAGAAAATCAAAAGCATTACGTCGTTTATATCGACGTTTGAAAATGTTAATTTAATTAAGAACCGTAAAGCGAGAAAAATGTTAGTACTACATTTCAAAGCAAACAATAACAACCATAAGCAAATTAAAACAATGAATTTTGAAGAGGAATTGATTGTAGAAGATCTCACAAATGAAGTAATTTAAAAGAAAATGTTTTATTGAATGTACTGTGAACTTTTTAAGTTATTTAATTAAATTTTCTTATAAATATTAGGACACTATGACAATTCTAAAAACCAAAGGTCACCAATTTCCGGAACTGAAAGAAGCCGATGCAATGTTTACCATGGATTCAGCACCTTGTTGGGCGGATGGTCAAAAATGTCATCGTTGTCGTGATGTTTTCTCATTTACCAATCGCAAACATCACTGTCGCAATTGTGGTCAAGTGTTTTGTGGTCAGTGCTCCGGTAAACAATGTCCTTTGCCTAAATTTGGCATTGAAAAAGAGGTGAGTGATTGGGTGGTCAAATGATTGAAAAAATGAAACAATTGATTTTGAACTGGCTTTCGTTTATTTAGGTTCGTGTGTGTGATGGCTGTTTTGAACAATTGCAACGTCCCACTCTTGTTAAGATAACAACTACACGTACAGCTGAAAGTGATTTACCAGCTGAGTATTTAAATAGTTCATTAGCCCAACAAGTGCAGGTGTGATATTTGTTTTGTAAATCTTTTATTTTGTTCATTTATTTTTTCATGCTCGGTATATATTCTTTGTTGCATTTTTTCAATATCTTTTTATTGTTCTTGTTGTTGTTTTGTTGACAGACGCCTCCCCGTAAAACGGAACAAGAACTGAAAGAGGAAGAAGAACTTCAATTGGCTATAGCATTGAGTCAGTCTGAAGCTGAAAGCAAAAAACAACAGCAGCAACAACATGTAAGTACCAAAGATTTATTTTAGCCTTTAGCAAAAATGGAATGTTTTCAGCGTTGACACATTTTTGTTGTTTAAATTAAAAAAAAAAAAATTTTGTGTTTTAATAACAAATGTTTTGTTACCACAAGCTTTATTTTTATTAGAACTTGTTTTCTGTCATACACGGTTTTGTTATGAAAAACAAACAAACATGTATGAAAATTTTCGTGGAAAGATGACTAAAATTTAATAGTATTACAAAGTTGATTAAACAGCGTCAAAATGTTTAAAAAGACAAGCAAAACAAAGAATTAATGGCTTATATTTGAAAATGTTTAACTTATGATATCGCAAGAAAGATCGCATAAAAGTCAATTAATTATATTGAAAATGGCAACAAAAATTAAAAACAGGCGAATTTCTTTAGCATAATTAATTTCCCAATAAACTTCATTAAAAATATTCGCTCCACAAATTTATTTTTAATGTGAAATAAGTGAAATAGAATTATCTCAAAAATAAGCATATTGCGAAAATAATTTTGATTACTGAAGAAAAGCAAAGGATTTGAAAGAAACTTTATAAACAATTGACTAAAGTTTTCAAGAATAACAAAATAAATGTCTGAAAAAGAGAAATAAAAAATTACTTCCTTACACTGCGACTTTTCTGCTTGTGTTTTGTAAAAAAATTTCATCGAAAGGGTTTTAAAAGCTATGACACATTTAAATAAGCTAAATACAATATAATATAACATGGATACATTTATGGGATAATATTATGAACTTAAGAAAGCTTAGAGATTAGAAATGAACATTCGAAGACATAAATTGCAAATACGGCTATCTCTAGGACATTCATAAAATCGCGGTAAATTATGCGGAATGATTTTGTGTGTTGCTGTGGACAAGTTGTTTTCGAATTCTTTAGTTTCTGTTTTTGTATTGTGTTAAACGACGAATACCAAAAACTTCTACCAGTTGGCACCTCAATTTATCAAGTTTTTTGTTTTCTGTGTGTAGTTATTTGTGGAAAGCTCAGACTTCATGTCATACAAAATTCATTTCCAAACGCTCGCAACTAAGCAAATAATTTAAATTGCCGAAGCTTAAGATTAGCAAAACTGCGGAGTGAATTATCTAGAAACCCAAATTGTAGAAAGTGTAATGAGAACGAAAACAACTCATTTTGGAACATATCTGTTGAATGGTGGGGGTGGGGTACCACCAAAAGCTGAGGAAGGTATTACCAAAATAGTTTCTAAAATGGCTACCTTAGTACCAGGGGTCCCTGGGATATTTGATATAATTTTTAAGATAATTTCGGCTTTTGGGCTTTGGGTGAAATATCTTTAGCTGCTAAGACGTAAAAAAGCTCTAAACTTTTTCGGAAAAATTGCTTTCCTTATTTTAAACTGTAAAAATTTTGTTTTTATAATTTTATATAAAACAAAACAGTGTAATTCTGCTGAATCCTGTTTATTCCAGTAATTTTATTAAAGTGGGGGCAACTGTCCTTTTTTCCCTCCCCCTGTATACTCGCTTCATTTGTGGTAAACGCAATGAAAACAATGTAAAATATATTAATAAATATATTAATTCTACTCTAACAGATTTTTCATTGAATTTTCTTTAATTCAACAATTATTTCAGTCTTTGATGGCTGTTGCTTATAGCTTGCCACAACGTTCTCCCAGTCCCGAAGCATCACATGCACCAAAAGAACTTCAAGAGGAAGAAACCAATCCCGATTTGGCGAAATATTTGAATCGTTCTTATTGGGAGCAACGTAAAGTAAGCGAATCTCCTATTGCTAGTCCCTCGGCACCCAGTCCCATGCCGCCAACGCCACAACCACAACAGCAAATGTCTATGATGACAAATGACTTTCGTCCCAAATCTACCGATGAGCAGAAAATCGACGAGTTTGCGGCCAATATGAAAACACAAGTCGAAATATTTGTGAATCGCATGAAATCGAATTCAAGTCGCGGTCGTAGCATCTCAAATGACAGTTCTGTCCAAACTCTCTTCATGACATTGACAGGTTTGCACTCTCAGCAGTTATCTTATATCAAAGAACTGGATGACAAACGCATGTGGTATGAACAATTGCAGGATAAGTTGGTGCAAATCAAAGATTCTCGTGCCGCTTTGGATGATTTGCGCAATGAACACGCTGAAAAATTACGTCGTATGGCTGAAGAACAAGAACGACTACGTCAAATACAAATGGCCCAAAAACTCGAAATAATGCGCAAAAAGAAACAAGAATATTTACAATATCAAAGGCAATTGGCATTGCATCGTATACAAGAACAAGAGCGTGAAATGCAAATTCGCCAAGAACAACAAATGGCACAATATCGTATGCATCAGACAGCGTTTCCGTTTATGCCCAACATGTCAGGTGTTGCACCACAAGGGGCACCTTTGCCCCAAATGTCCGGCGTTTACAATCCGTATTCGCCAAATCCAACAACCGCTGGACCAGGAGCAGTTGGTATGCCATCATTTACAACACAAGCTGCTATGGCAGGTGCTTTGCCTGGCATGTATAATCATGCAGCGGCTATGACCGGGCAGCCGCAACAACAGCCACAAATGATGCTGCAACAACCACCAATAAATCAACAATTAGCTAATCCGATGAACAATATGATGGCAAGAGCAGAAACACAGCAGCAGACTGGTGGTGGTGGTCAACTTCAACAACCCCCCACAACGCAGCAACAACAGCATATGCCACCACAACAACAGCAACCACAATTAGCTCACGTTATGCTGCAACAGCAAACTATTATGCACAGTCAATCATCTATACCAAATATAGGCAGTCTTGCTACTCAAAACACAACAGTACCACCCCATCAACAACCAGCTCCAACTAGTATGGGCCAGGTATCACAAGTACCAGCACCCCACACCCCACAAACTCAACCAAATGCGCCCCCACCCACACCACAAGCTTCATCTCAAATTCAAGCTGTACAATCAGCTCCAGCTCCACCTCAAAATGATCCCGAACCGGTGGCTCCCCCACCACCAACTGAAGAGCCTGCTACAGCTGAATTGATAAGCTTCGATTAAATGGTTGACATATTGCATTTTTGACTAGAACACTTTGTTGAAGATTACTTTTTTTTTATTGAAATCTTTTATTTCTTCTGTTATATATATATTTTTTTTGTATCACTTGAGGTATGGTGGCCTGATTGGATAAATATCTTTTATTCTAGCAAATATTCATTAACTGAAACGAGTAACTGCTTCAAATAAAAGGCAAAAAAGAAAACATCAATATTAAATTGATTTCCTTAAGTTTACTTTGTGTCATGTAAGTTGAAAATTAATTTTCCAAAAATCAATTGGCACCGATTATACCGTGAAATATTTGACCATACCTTTAGTGTCAGCATTCCTAAACTAAACGAATTAGATGTATAAGAAATACTACTTTATTATTATTTTAGCTGATATTCAAACGGATACTCTACGACTTTATTATAACCAAGAATAATCCTAAAGAAAACTAAAACAAATTGTCATTGTTTTATTAAATAAAATTTATACTGCATATTCAGTTTAACTTATCCCATTTTATTTCTATTGATTTCGTTGGTATTGCAGGTGTATATTTTTCATCCTTCCATGTAAAGTCAGAGTTTTCTCTACTTCTATTGATGGTGTTGTCTCCATATTGCGGCGTGAATATGATTGTAGGATAAGTTTATGGGGTTGTTGGCCGTGAGCATTCACCATTCTGTTTCTTTAATGGCTTCCTTGAGTTATGCTGTTGCCTGATTTTTGTGGTAGTATGCGCTTTTGAGATCTTTTAGCTAAAACAGTATTATTTTGATTTTAAAATCAGCCGGTTTCCACGTGACAAGCCATGATTGATATAGTTTTCGATTACTGTAAAAGAAGCGAGAACACTAACTACTCAGATATATAATAATGGAGTTTTTCAAAAACTCACGATATATCAAAAACTCACGAGCTGTTTAATTTGGGGCATTGATCGGTGAAGCCATTTAAAAATTATTATTTCTTTTTATAGAATATCTTGAAATCCACCGGTTCGAATCGTAATAAACACCGTATTAAAGTAATTTTTTGCAATCTTCATCGAAAATATAATAAAGGGATTTGAAAAGCTTGTCGATGCAGCTGAACATTTGAAACCAAAAAATTGTGGACTTGTGATTTAAAATCACATGGACTAAATGTGATTTTCACAATATTCCTTTACACTTAATTTCAGCTGTATGAAAACTAGACTACTCGCTCAGAAACTGTTGAATTAACTCCATATTAATTTTCCGCTTCCCTCCACTGTGTGTTGACAGGAAAAAGAATATGAGATTAAAGACATACACACATATTTGTAATAAAATTTTTTTTTTATATTGTAACATACAGACAAATCTTATCATGCAGGCAGGGGAGATAGTTAGACTTGTATTTATAACATCAATAAGAATCAATAGTTGAATACAGTTTTGTCCATGGATAAGGTGAATGCATGTTCATGTATTTATGTTTTTTGCACTCCACGAGTGTGTCTTTGCAATTCCAAAAAAAAAAAAAAATTAAATGAAAAAAATTCACAAAAATAACTGCAACTAAAAGGGTGATTTATTCATTATAATGTATAAGATTTAATCTCCGTATGCTTTTAGATGCTGAATTACGTTTATAAATAATTAATATTTGTAAAGTAGTTTAGATTTACAATATTTCATGCAGTGCTTCTGTACATGTTTCACGCTTGAATGGAGCAGCACTTGACGATTATTGCACGATATTAATTGATGAATTTCGATACAACTTAATATAACTGCAATAAAATTGCCAAAACTGCAACAAATTAAAACAGTTTAATTTGCTTAAATAAAAAAAGAAACAAAAACAAAAAAAAACTTTAAAACATACAACACAAGTTTTCTTTGGCCTGTTAGTTATCTCAGCTTTGCTGGTTAAACTGTGCAAACATACTCTCCCCAAACATGAACTTTCTTTTGCTAATTTATTTTTCAACCAAAATTTCGGTTAACTTTCTTTCCAGCTAAAATGACAACAACTGTGCTCGCAAAAAAAAGAAATAAGAAAAAAAAAAAATTGAAAAGTAAATCTAGTAACACATCATTTCAGCAGTAGCATCAGGAAAAAAAGTTTAATTGCGGATTGCCAATATCCTGCCACATGACTCGACACCAACATAAACGCGCAATAAGATGCTTAAAAAGCAAACGACGAAGCACAAACTGCAAAAAAAAATCCATAAAAAGTTCTTTTACTCTTCACCAAAAATTGTGAAGCCTGTATTTTATAGGATTGTCATTCCGTGTGTAATTTTCACAATATTTATTATGTGACTCCAAAAAGAGTGGCATATATGTTGGGCCCTTATGAATAGGGAAGTCGTATAAGCGATGTTCGTCTGTCTGTACCCAAAATTGGCTTTCCTAAGCCCTTAAAGAAACTAGAAAATTTGATTTTGAATTGATATATTGGAAATAATCCTAAATAGTCTGCTATTGAAAATCAGCAAATCCCAAAATACTGTGCCAGAGCTGGAAATGTTAAACTCTGTTTTGTTATATAAAATTAACCATCAAAAAAATGTATTTTCCTTTTTTTTTTGTTAATTAAACCTGTTTTATACATCAGGAAGCATTAAATGGCTATTAAAAATCAAACCAAATGAAAAAAGCAGTTCCAGGGTTGGGTATAAAAGTAACAGAAGGGTATATACAATTCGCTGTAGCCGAATGCAGCCCATTCACTTACTTCTCTATGTATTTTTAAGGCCGAATTAAAAAATGACAAGTGAAGTGTAAACGAGGTTGCAAAAGTCGTAACAAGGACGTTGCATGAGTGTGTAAGATTTCAACAAGCAGCACTTTACAAAACTTGAAAACAATTGTTTTCACATTAATGCCATTATGTGCTTTAAGATTTTTGTTTATTATAAAATGAAATGATTAGAAGCAGGATAATATACACACGTTCACACATACACAAATACATGCACAAATACAGGATTACATACATCCACTCACACATGAATATGTACCCTCTGGGAATTCGAGTCGACTGTTGGTTAATCAAACGTGAGCCACATGCAACTCAAACTCATTTCCGTTGTTAAACGCTACTCAGTTTTTACACGGAATGCCACCAGAACAGGGAATCGAAATGACATTTTCAAGAGAAGGTGTACTTTTTTATAAAAAATTTTTTATAAAATGAAATAAAATCGTGCATGTGAACGTATGAAATATGACATTGAATTTTATTTGTACGCAGGGCGTATGTTGAAAGCACTTTACGGCATTTTGTGACAACAGAATGAACGAATATGACATCCAACTTAAAATCTTGTCATTTTACATTAATTTTTTTTCTTTTATTAAAAATGTTATTAAAAACAAGATATTTTTTGTTTTCTTGTCGTCTGCTTGTTGAGACTTCCCAACAGGAGATTTAATTTTATTGGGTTTTACTCGCAAAAATTTGTCCACTAAGAATGGAAATCCAAAAACTAATTCTTCTCTCAGGACTAAAGCAGAGGAGATATTTCAATGACATTTTACACAACAACAAGAACGACTGTAGATCAGGGGTGTCACAATTGCGGAAACAAAACTCACACGTACGCTTACGCTCTTTTATTTTGCCAGCGTAAAATACAATTTTGTGCTGAAAAACACTCTCAGTGATAGGGAAGTATCGCAAGGCCTGTTTCGAGGGCTCTTGATGGCTCTATATAGAAATATATCTATACCACTATGCTTTTATATGCAGGGTTTATTGTTTCAGAAAAGTTAGTAAAAAATAAGCAAAAATTTGTCTCAAATAAGGCTAAATGAAAGAGAAAAAAAAAAAAAATACGTGTAAATTCGATTTGCAAAAATTTGCTTCCTGATCACATCTGTTTTAGAAAAGGCCTTTCACTAGGCCTCGCCACCTCACATATCGCTCACTGTGAATGTAAGAGAAAAGACTAATCTCACCAACACAATCCCAGCTGACATCACTGCTGTAGATTAAATGAACTCTGAAAACTTTTTTATTTTTATTATGACGTTGTAGAAGTATATGAGCGACGTTTTTAATCCGTGTTTTTAGCCGTTTCTGTGACTGATTGTACACAAATTATGGCATCACATAAAAAAAATGAAAACGTGGTTAATCACGCGAAATTCCTCGGATTAACCGTAATCCTATACAGTTATCTGACGTGTAGAAGTTAACTAGTGCGAGTGGGAGGCGAAATTCTCTAAAGTAAGAAGACGATTTGGCTGCAGATGTTGACTGACTTAGAGCTGCTTTGCGTGTCACATTTTGTTCAACATTTTAGTTGAAAAATATTCCGTGAATGTAAGACATCAATTAAATAATAATTAACAATTAAGTTTACTAATATAGATAGGATGTTTTTTATAGAGTGATACAAGTTTAAATCATAATAGAACAGAATAATATATTTTTGATATCAATGAAACGGTCTTTATTGGATAGAAAATTTTATGACATTAATGTTTAAATATGATTTCGGTCATGTGGCCGCCACGGCTGGCGTGTACAAGGCGCAATCTGGAACACCAATTTTCACAAACAGTAACATTCTGACCATCATCGTTTTTGAAGACTTATGGGCCAATGACTCCGCCAGCCCATAAAGCGCACCCAATTTTCTGTGGATGTCGTGGTGCTTCGACAAAAGCTTGTGGATTCGCCTCACTCCAAATGCGACAATTCTGTTTATTTACGTACCCATTCAACCGAAAATGGGCTTTATCGGAAAATAAAATTTTGAATGGACGCAGTGCACGATAAGTTTGGCGAATAGAACTATTATTTTGATTAAAAAATTCCACAATTCGGACGCGTTGCTCTGGTGTAAGTCGATCCATAAAGAAATGTCAAAGCAAACTAAACAAAAAACAACCATCAGCTGTTAAATGGGTGGTCGAATAAAGCAGTGATGTCAACTCAAAATTGTATCGAAATGTCTTTTCTGAATATGATAAAAAATCTATTCATTTCTCTCTCTTTCTCTCTGCATCAGATTTGCGTTACCTAAATCTCCTGCTTCAATGCTTATCGAAAACAATTTAATTGTGCACAAGCAACACCGTTTCCACACTGCATCGCCTCTTCAGTTGTATGTTGGACAAAAGTTGGTTCAATACTTGTCCAGTAAACGGCATTTGTACAAACTGCGACAACTGAGTCTCACCCACATCTGAATCATCAGGTTAGTTACTTTTGAATTCTGTTG
The DNA here is from genome assembly GCA_963675445.1 of Linnaemya vulpina. Taxonomy (NCBI): domain Eukaryota; kingdom Metazoa; phylum Arthropoda; class Insecta; order Diptera; family Tachinidae; genus Linnaemya; species Linnaemya vulpina. The sequence goes on from OY776276.1 coordinate 105,635,371, forward strand.
TAAATTAGTTGGCAAAAAGTCAATCATATATTGGGCCTAGTTAATAAAAATCCGTTTTCAATAGCACTCTACTTTAGACACAATCCAGCACTACATCCAAAATACACACAACTACTCCGAGCATAACTCATTTTGCTTTAAAAATGGTCGGAACGATGTGTATTTTGCCCAGCGTTGCTATTCATTTTGTTGTCTTCCAACGTGTTCTTCCACTAAATTTGAAAAATTGTAGAAAATCGTAGCAGCCTAGAGGATGTAGGGAAAAGTTCAATTCCTGGCAAATGTAAACAAGACTCACATTTCAAAAAGTTTGTTTTGTATTTAGAAATACTTTAGCTAATTCGTCATCAACAAAACTGAACTAAAATTTAATTAATCTCATCGATAAAATTTTAAACTAATAAAATGTTTCGAAGAACTTTTGTGTACACTGAATTGAATTTTTTGTATTCGGTTGCTTTCCTCTTGCATGCAGGCAACCAACACGCATACACACACATGCATGCACACTTACACGGAATGTGTGTAGGAATGTGCATGTGAATGAACATATTTCTGCAGACTTGCTGTAACATTATTGGCTGCACAAAATTTAGAAATAACTAAGACTAATAAAGTTTAATGAAAAACAAAAAAAAAGAAGAAGAAGAAAAAATGAGCTTAAATTCAATTGAATTAAAAACCTAATCAGTCTTGTACTTTTGCAAACATGTGAAAACAAATTATAACGACAAACTTTAACACAACATAAACTAGTTAGAGCTGGATTCCGAAATGCAGCATGTTGGCAACAAAAATCTTTAAATACCAGCCAGATGTTGGAAATGCAAGAAAAAGAAAATCAAAATAAAAACTTACAAAAAGAAACTTAACAAAAAAAAAAAGAAAGAAAAAAAAGCAACAACTTTAAACAAATTTGTATGTTTTTGTTCCTGCCTGGCTGCCTGCAGTGACACATATGCTGACATTTATAATAGTTTTAGGGACAGAACTACATGATGAGCGCAGAGCGTAGTTGCATGCATATTTACAGTGTGGCGCAAAGGAAAACGAACAAAGCAAAATTTTAAAAATATTCTATTAATCAAATTTCTTACAGTTCTTAATGCGACAATTAGAATTTCGTTACTTGTTTTTGTTATACAGACCTGGGAAATGAGATAAAATAACTAAAAAAATTTAATATACGACGTCGTGTGCATGTATGTGTGTATGGATCAGAGTATCAGTCGCCAAGCCGTTCTGAGTCTGTCAACTAGAGCTGTGCCGAACTTCATCAAACGCTCTACTGTCAACATCAAGCCTCGTTGGCAATTATTATTTAAGTACTAGCGTTGTGCCGAACTTTATCAAACGCTCGTTTCCGACAACAACCTCTGATCAAACCTGTGTAACTTAAATGGGTTTGATTAGAGGTTGTTGTCAAAAACGAGCGTTTGATGAAGCTCGGCACAGCTCTAAAACGAACGTTTGAGAGCGTGTGTTGAAGTTCTGCACAGCTCCATTAAGCACTGCCAGATCGTTTACACTCTTGCGAGAGTTTTGCGTCTCACTCGCACTAGTTAATTTTATGAGTAGGATCAGCATTCCAGAGACGACCCCTGTATATGCCGTGCATTGTGCTGGAACTGAGAAAGGAGGGGATAGATGAAAATAGAGAATTTCATTGTAACTATTTTTACTTCGCCGACAGTTTTAAGTTACTTCTACGTTTCGAATAATTTTATAGGATTAAAAATCATCTGAGAAATTTTCCGCCTCCACGATGACGTCATAATTAAAAAAAATTAGTTTTCAGAGTTGATTTAATATACACATTGTTCTTGTTGTTGTGTAAAGATTTCATTGCAATATCTTCTTTACTTTAGTCCTGCGAGAAGAATCAGTTTTTGGATTTCCATTCAGCTGTTAGTAAATTGAAAACTTTAAAAGAGTTTTATGGAAGAAAATTTTTTGTTTTTGAGTTATGACACTTTTGAAGTAAATGAGCGATATGTCACCCGTCGGTATCTGCGCAGCGATATGGTATTTTCAATACAAAAACAAATTTTTTCAAAAGAAATTTAAATTTAAAAATTTAATCGAATAATATTTGAACAATTTCATATTAATCGGTTAATCGAATAATTTTGCCTTGTCTGGGCTAGAAGTACGACCAAAAATCAATATCTTTAAAAGAAAAATTTTTATTGAATATGCGCACGTCCGGTACGTGTAAAAGTAAAGAAACAAATACTGTGAAAAACAAAATTTATTAATCGATTAATCATCATAAAATTTTAGAATTGCTTGTTAATGGAAAATAAAAAATTTTGAATTATTCGAAGAGTCAATCGATCTAAATTAATCGATTCATCGGCTAATCGATTGAGAAGCATAGAGTTTCAAGGCACTAGCGAAAGTCAATATCAGTTTTAAATATTCAACGTACACACCAGAGCAGAGCAGCTGCTTTCGAAAGCCGCTACACTTTCATCTTCAGTACTCGTGGGTATTTAATAACAATTAAGGGATTAAGTCAATTAAACAGCCTTTCAGAACAGTTTTAGCAAATTTTTATCAAAATCGCACAACGAATTCGTGTACCAAAATCGATCGATATTAAAGACTAGATACGAAATTTGAAGCTATAAAAGCGCTAACATGGCCACACTGGTCGTTAAGCTTCATATGTCAATTCAGATGCTTGTTTATTCGGTTCGATAACGATTGCGTCTGAAAGATTAAATACAAACAAACAAACAAACAAACAAAAAAGCGGAAACAACAAAAGATGAATGCAGTAATTTTTGCTTTATTCTACTGTTACGATGCACTGCAGTTTGTTCAGATTCAGATTTTTGAAGCAGACAACAACAACAAAAAAATGTAATAACAATAACCGAAATGAAACACAAAAACACACACACACACACACATACAGACATAATAAAGAAGCGTCAGCAAAATTGATGCTGATATTTATTCAACACCAAATCAGTAAATAAAATGCATGTTTAATCATCCGACTTGCAAAATTTTCAAACAAAATGTTTACTAAACGATTTCGATTTTTCACAACGTTGAGATTTATTGCACGACTAAAATGCAACAACAATTTCACTGCACGATTAAATCAAGAAAAAGTCGTTTTCTTTTTGTGCATGTCTGGGCTGTTTGCAGGGAAATTAAATACTGAAAGAATATCATTTCCGAACGGAATTGAACTCTGTAGAAATAAAAATTTTTATAGACGCTGTTCCCCGGGGCGTATGCTTTACATAGAGTTGTATAATATTTCTTATAACGTATACGCCAGCGGTAAATATATCGGCAAAAGATTTTCAAACGAATCTTTGTTTCGGTAGCTGAATTCATTTTAATTTCTCAATTTCATTTTCAAAGTGTTTTATTTTTCATAAGAAAAGCTTTTAGAGGGTGTTTTTTATAGAGTGATACAAGTTTAAATCATACTAAAATATAGTAATATATATTTGATATCAATGAAACGGTCTTTATTGGATAGAAAAATTTATGACATTAATGTTTAAATATGATTCCGGCCATGTGGCCGCCACGGCTGACGCGTACAAGGCGCAATCTGGAACATCAATTTTCACAAACAGTAACATTTGACCATCATCGTTTTTGAAGACATGTCGGCCCATAAAGCGCACCAAACAGTAATTTTCTGTGGATGTCGTGGTGTTTCGACAAAAGCTTGTGGATTCGCCTCACTCCAAATGCGATAATTCTGTTTATTCAACCAAAAATGGGCTGTATCGGAAAATAAAATTTTGAATGGACGAAGTGCACGATAAGTTTGACAAACAGAACCATTATTTTGATTAAAAATTTCCACAATTTGCACGCCTTGCTCTGGTGTAAGTCGATCCGTAATGAAATGTCAAAGCAAACTAAACAAAAAACAACCATCAGTTGTTAAATGGGTGGTCAAATAAAGCAGTGATGCCAACTCAAAGTTGTATCAGTCTATAAAAAACACCCTATATGTGGTTAAAATGCACTTAATTTTTATATGAAAGTCAAAGATTTTTGTGCAAAGTGGCCCGTAGTGAATATTTATAAATTTATATGCACTTTCTTATATAAACGGCCGGCTTAGATATTTAGGCGAACACAGAAAATACTTCCTAGTGTTGCGATGTTAACATTTCAGAGAGGCTCCCAAAGGACTCTGTTCAAACAATTTTCTTGCAGTTGCATATTCATTTATTCTCACGACATGTCTGAGGCAACGTGTTTTGGGTACGTTAAAATATATTTCTATATATTTCTGGTTCAAATGATTGTAAATTTGTCTTAATGAATCTGCCTCATATAACCGGGCAGATTTTATCGGAATTTATTAAAAAAAACGCTAAACATTTAAAGAAATATATGAAAACCTTATTTGGGGCGATCAAACGGTGTATAAAATTTAATATTTAAAGATGATTTCGTGTACAAATTGATCGGCTCAGTTGAAATTAACTTAAAGTAGTTATTGAACACTGAACATTCTACAAAAAATATTTTTTTTTAATTCTTCAGTTTCCTCGTTTGTGCTAAAATTTGGAAAACTGTTGCTACAAGGAAATATTTTTGAATTCAGAAATCATATGAGTGTGTTTTAGATTTAAACTCTTAGATTTTCAATCAAATCAGTTGCTTTGGCTTTCAAACAAATTATTAGCCAGAAATTAGACTACCACAATCTTTTGCATGCAGTTTTAACAGCACGTCCTACTTTTCAACTCTGTTATTTTTGTGTGTGTAAAAAACAATATTATGATAAGAATTAAAAAAAATATATGCAACAAAAATATATTCAAATAAAAAAAAAATCGGCTGCCTGTCCCACAATATCACACGATAACGTTCTATCGCACAAATTACAAACAAAATCTAAAATTTAGTATCTGTTTTAAATATAATTGTGGGACAGAACGTTACGTGATGATATCGTGGGACAGGCAGATAATAAAAATTATAATAATAAAAATAAATGCGGTTTGAAAAACCCAAAAACTCGTCAGCTAAAAAGTGAAAAATAATTCTCCATATAAAAATAGATTTAAAAAAAAAAAATAATAAAAATATATTAAATAGTGAAGAAAGTTCGATATTTATAAATACCTAAAAATTTAAATCCATAAATGAAAAAATATTAAATTTATTGATAATAGAAAAATGCTTTTATAGGAAATTAAACTAAAAAATTAAAAATAATTCTCAATAAAAAAAAATTTATTTAAAGAATGTTTGATATTCATAAAAACCTAAAAATGTAAGTCGATAATTCCAGCTAAAAATTAAAAATACAAAATTTATTATAAATAAAAAAAAACGTGATTTTAAAGCAATTCAATTTAAAAAATGAAAGGAAAAATAATTCTAAATATAGAAATAAATTTATAAGAAAAATAATGATATTATTGTGAAAAAATGTGGGGCGCTTTTCCACAACTGATATATGGAACAACCCCCACACTAATTCCACAATAATAAAATTTTTTTATAAATTGAATTGTATATTGAAAATTAATCTTCTCATTTTAGTTGGATTTGCTATGAAAAAATTTTTTTTACTCTTTCTTTATTTTTAATTATTTTAGTTTGATTTGTCAATAATTGATAAAAATTTACTCATGGTGCTGACTATGATATGGTACGCATGCGCAGGTGCTCGCTGTCTCTCTCCCTCTCTCTCCCTCTCTGCCTCGTCCTTACACAGACTATATGCGAGCAATTTATTTGACTCTGGCGATCTTAACCCTGGATCAAAATTACTGCAACCGATCTAAAGTGTACAAAGTGGACCAGAATCGAGTCTAATGAAGTCGCTTACAAAAACACACAAAAATATACAAAAAAGCTCGTACATATTAAACTTAAGTTCATTTCAGTCACCTTGAGAACGAGTTCCACTTCAAAATTTAAATAAAAATAACTTTAGCATATAAAAAGTGGTCCCACCATAATGCGCGGTGTAAATTGCAAGTCACAATTTAACGTCAAGTTTTTTGTCCCAATTTAATCTCTCACTGCTAACGCTTTTTTTGTCCCAATTTATTTGGTCATTGCCTTGTTCCAGTCTTTGACAAATTCAAATATACGGAAGTACACAATTGAACAGCGCTTTAAAATTTTTGAAGCCTTTTACGAAAATAAGCGTTCAAATCAAAAAGCATTTCGTGCACTTCGTCATTTTTTTTTTTTTTTTTGATGCACACAAACGACCGAATGTGTACAGAATTGGAAAAAGTGCTCGCAAATTTCAGCAAATCTACTCTGTAGGAAGTGTGGAAACATCTGCGCATGCACGCCCATTTCGTTATCATGAAAAAATTGCTCTTCTTCGCGAAAGTGTGGCAGAAGAGCCATCAACCTCGACTCGTCCTCATGCCCAACAATTGAATCTCTCACGGTCATCACTGATGCGAGTTTACATGCTTGCAAGCTTCAGTTGACTTGAGAGCTGAAGCCTAGCGACCGTTTTAAGTGTCGTCAATACTCCGAATGGTTGGCTGAACACAAAAAAGTGAATGGTGACTACAAAGCAAATCATCCACAGCGAAGACGGCGAACTTCACGTCAGTGGATTCGTAACGAAGCAGAGTTGTCGCAGTTGGGCAAATGAGACCTAACGAGTGATTGTAGAAAAGCCGATGCATCCACAAAGCGTGACTGTTTGGTGCGGTTTATGGGGGGATAGCGTCACCGGGCGCAAAGTAGCTGCCGTGAATTGTGTTCGCTATCGCGAAGTAGTCAAAAAGTTCTTGTGGCCAGAAATTGGTGAAATGGACCTGCGCGATAGTTGTTTTCAACAAGATGGTGCCACTTGCTACACGACCAGCGAAACGGTGGCACTTTTTGGCGAGAAATTCATTGTGGTATCACGTCGTGACGTCATTAATTGGCCGCCACGGTCATGTGATTTGACACCGCTGAACTTCTTTCTTTAGGGATATTTTAAAGAAAAAGTGGGTGTCAATAAGCCAAAAAATTCCACGGGTAAAAGATGGGATAATTCGGTCCAGTAACTAGAGCGATGCTCAATTATGTCTCAGAGTCCTGGAATATATGGATAAACGGCTAGAGGTATGCCATCGAAGCCATGACAAGCATTCGGCCAATATTTTCTTCAGCACACATTTGGAACAAATTCTTCTAATTTTATAAAAAATGTTGAGATAATTCTCTCAATACCTTTTGCTTTATTTACTATTAACATCGGTCGTTATGGTTGGACTACCCTGTATTGGATTACACAATTGGAAAGGTGTCTTGATTTTATAACGACTTCACCAAGAGGTTTTGCAAATAAAAAAACCAATGCAATAATTTTTCTTTGTCTTGTGTGGGTGCTTTTAGCTGGAATAGTTAATGCGTTGACTATTGGCCGTATATCCTGGTTTTAACAACGTGCTCTGGCACTTTAGTTATGTGCGATCAAATCCTTATTATCTGCATTTGAGCGTGGTTTTGCTAATTCACTGCTCATTGAAGCGAAGTAGGCATGACGCTGGTCGGTCACTGAACAGTGACGCCGAAGTAAAATAATCGAAAATAGAAATAAACAAAAAATGTCGAAAATTCAAAAATAAGAAGCAAACAAAATGGCTATTAATTCTATTTTTTTCTAAGCCTTGTCCATTTATCTTTCTGTCTCAAAAAAAAAAAAAGAAAAAACAAATTCATGTTTGCAAGTATTAATCAAGTTTCAATGTTGACCTCAAGCATCTCTGGGTTCATGCCTGCTTATACTTTTACCATTTACTGTACTCAGTTTAATCTTTATGAATGAAGAGCTTGTGTTCAACCAGTGGCAGAGAAAGAGAGAGAGAGAGAGAGAGAAAAAACATCAGATTTCTAAACTTGTCACAAAATTAAACACCCACAACCAGTCACAACATACGAGTACGAGAACTGAAAAAGACCTTTAACGTTAAAGCTTTTCTTTGAAATATTTCAAATTGTTTGCATGCGAGTATGCAAATCCACTTGATTGTGGTTCATGTAACATAATTTTGTATTTCTTTTTATACTGTTTGTCCTGTCTACTGTTCGGTTCCGCTCTCTTGATGATGAAGACCGAAAATGGTGAATACAGTTTTCAGTTTTGTTTGTCGCCAGTATGTTGTCATTGGCTTTGTTGCCTGTTTTCTAATTTTGGTCCCTCAACTGTTGCCATGATATTGTAGAGTCTTTGCCTGCTTGATTGTTTTTTTTTCCCATTCATTTCTTTTGGCTTGTTTCAGTTTTATAGTCCTAGTTTTTATTCAAAAACCAAAAAAAGAAAAAAAAGAAACAAAAACTAGAGATAATAAAAAGAAATTACATTCAAATTCCAGAAAAGAAACAGGGCATAATTTCATGTGTAAATATCGGGTCTTTTTCTAAGCGACTGAGAGCTGGAAAAAATATTTATATATTTTTTTCGCAATCGTAGTTTGTCGATGAAGGAAGGTTTCCGTGTATTTTCTTCAGTCTTGGACTTGCAGTCTGGGAATGATGACCCCTACATGTGCATTTGTGCATTGTGCCAGAAGTAGGAAGGACGGGATAGTGTTAAGAGAACAGGGGATGGCAGAGAATTTTGTTGCAGCAATTTTTCATCCTCATCGTGTTTGGAGTTTTTCGCCTATAAATTCGATTTATTGTAATAGACTAAAGAAACATTTTGCTTTTTGTCCTTAATCTATTATAAATTGTCGTATTTCAAAGGCGAATACGCCAAACACGATAAGGGTGATTATAAATTTTACTTCGAACTTGTTTGCTACAGGTACCCACGAAGGAGGGTGTCGTATTCTGCTCTTTAAGACATGACGTTGCTAATCGCTGTCGGTAATTTTCAGCGATCAGTGCTACGCCTTCATCATTGAGACAAGGCCAAAACAATTAACACACTCCTTCCTGCAGATCAGAAAATTTCGTCAACATAATTACAACTGAGTGCGGACTAGAACGCGGGTCTAAGACGTCGTAGTCTTGTGGTCACTACCTCAGCCAACAGCCTGAGTCCTGGTATAGAAAAAGGAAATAAATTAATTAAAATAATAAATAGAAAATCAGTTTTTAAAATAACAATTAAATTGATTCGTATGGATCCCAGAAAATTTCCAAAACTCTCTCCCACATATAAAATCGACTGTTGGTAAATATTATGAAAATCAGTTGAAAGTGCTCCGCCTCTAGAAAATAACTGCCGATATACTCGTTGCGATAAGAGTGCAAGTATGTTGTGTCAAGTGTGCGGCTTGTAGTGTTGGTAGTCTGTCTATTTTGTATTGTTTCTTGTGGTTTGAATCACAAGAGCAACAACAACAAAAAGAACAAGATCTGAAATTTCGCAACACATGTTTTTCTGCGTACATATTGTCTGCATATGTGTTTTGGGTTTGTAATCTATTTAGAATATTCGGAATTAACAAAATTGTCTCCATAACAAGTTAACTAGTTAGTGGTAGTACGAGCAGTACAAGTGCTAACAGACATTCTGCTGTTGGAAATTTTAAATAATTTTTACTGCAATTGCAGTGTTTAGTAAAAAGTGTGTACACACTCCGCGCAAAAGCCATAAGGAAAATAAATTTATGATATCTGTTGGAAATCAGATTTTATAGTCAAAATTAAAAAAACTTTTAAAGTGAAATTAAATGTACGCCTGCTCGCCGATATATTGTTCGATCGAATAAGTAACGTTTGAAATAAAAACTATTTTTGAGATTTTACTATTTTAAATTTCGAAGCGCAAACATATTTTATAGCACAAACGTTTGCCATAAAAATAGTCGATCTTGACGATAGATAAAAATACAGTTAAAAGGAATTCTGGAGTCATACGATTTTTCGACCATTTGAATAGAACAAAATGTGCAGTGGGATCAAGAAATGTTTGTATAGGGTGTTTTTTTTATAGAGTGATACAACTTTGAGTTGGCATCACTGCTTTATTTGACCACCCATTTAACAGCTGATAGTTGCTTTTTGTTTAGTTTGTCTTGACATTTTATTATGGATCGACCTACACCAGAGCAACGCGTGCAAATTGTGGAAATTTTGAATCAAAATAATGGTTCTCTTCATCAAACTCATCTATTAAAAATTTTATTTTCCGATGAAGCCCATTTTTGGTTGAATGGGTACGTAAATAAACAGAATTGTCGCATTTGGAGTGGGGAGAATCCACAAGCTTTTGTAGAAATCCTATTACATCCACAGAAAATTACTGTTTGGTGCGCTTTATGAGCTGGAAGAGTCATTGGCCCATAAGTCCTCAAACACGATGATGGTCAGAATGTTACTGTTTGTGAAAATTGGTGTTGCAGATTGCGCCTTGTACACGCCAGCCATGGCGGCCACATGGCCGAAATCATATTTAAGCGTTAATGTCATAAAATTTTCTATCCAATAAAGGCCGTTTCATTGATATCAAAAATATATTATTATGTTTTATTATGATTTAAACTTGTATCACTCCATAAAAAACACCCTTTATAGCAAAAGTGCATGTGAGATTTGTAAAAATATCTCATTAATAAATAAAATATTTTATATATCTTTCCCTATGAATTAATACCCTGCAAACTGTAGACACTTTGAAGCGTTTTGGAGAAACCGCATGGATTTTAATTGCCAGTGACCACTGCATCGATTCCAATAAAATGATTAATTTCGCAGTTAGTTTCATTATAAATCACATTTCAGTTTTATAAACCAACGTTTTCCTTAAAATTTCATATTATAACTTTAAAAACTCTCATGGCTGTTCCATAAACCGAGTCGATTTAAAACGAAGAAACCAAAAAATTAAATAAATTATAACTTAAAAGGGAAAATTTCAGAATCCTTAAACCACAGTTGGCGTAATTATTTTACAAAAAATTAGCTAAAAATCTTAAGTTTTGTGATCAACTGAATGCTTAAGATTTAAAAACTTTAAAGATATTAAATTAAAAAAAAAACAAGAATTGTTTTCTTATTTTAAAAATTTCATAGCCCCAATTATATTGTTTAAAATGATTTAGAAAACGTTTTTATACGTGTGAAGGTTTTTAAGACACTGAAAAAATGAATTCAACAAATTTAGCGAAATCATGAAATTTCGAATGTGACATAACTTTGACAACAATTTGTTTTAATTTTGAATGTTTTTTTGTAAGTACAACTAGAACTTGATATTATTTGAAAAGTTATAGATTTTTAATAAAAGTTCAAAAACCACTTTCTAAAAAATACTCGATATTTTTATCAAGAAAATTGGTTTATTAAAAAATATATGAAAAACATTATAAGCCATACTTCAATTACTGCTGTAACGTAGTTATTTTAACCAACAGATGTATTATTATCATAGACATTTTAAAAAGAAAACCACTTAATTTATAACCAGAGAATTGGTTAGACTAACCAACAACTTTTTTTAGTTGGCGGTTTTCGACAACAAATGCCACAATTTGTACTAGATTAAAGGCAAAAAGCTTTATTTCTCTTTAATCTATTAAATTTCTTTAATATTAGTTTAATTTGAAGCCAACCGCAATCAGACTGATCACTAGTCTTTAGTCTGCCGGAGTCATATTCGCCACATGATCAAGTCTTATCCTTGTGAAAACGTAACGTTATAGAATCGAATTCTGTTATCACATTTCATGAAACTGATGAAAGGATCAATAGCTTTTGCTAATTTACGTTAACAGGGCAAAACTTGAGTAAGAACCTGCAATTATTGGGAACAAATAAAACATGTGCCCATGTGTTAGTGCATGTGTACGAGTGTGTGTGTTTGAAAACATGCTTTACAAAATGTTTTGCTCAAACTTTTATTAAAAACAAAATCAAAAACTAACAGTTTATCATAAAAAAAGACTTAATAAAAAAACAAAAACAAAAATAAAAATAATTACTCATATGCCAGCGTGCATTTAATTAAATTTAATTTAACAGCGGCGGTTTCCAAAAGCATGTTTTGCGGTCAATTCAATTAATGCCCAGTTGTGTGTGTGTGTGTGTGTGTGAAAATAGCAGTTGTTTCTTAACAATCATTTAGCCGTAGTAGGCATATGGAGAAGCGTAGTAGCCACCGCCATAAGCATAGGGAGTGTAGTACTGGGGAGCTGGCTCAGCTCGCGCTACTGGTCTGGGAGCTGGGCCTGGAGCAGGCCATGGTGCAGGAGAAGCCATGCTGATGGCAAACAAGGCAGCCACGAGAACAAACATCTGGAAGAGCACCAAAAAAATAAAATGAATTGATTATCTTTCCAACTTTTCAATACTCACGAATTTAAACATTTTGAAATTGAGTTGTTTATGCTTTTGCGTGCGAAATGCTTTTGACACACTTTTCTACCAAAAGCCGGCCTATTTATAGTGATCTTGTTATGAAATCTCCTGGACTTGCTTTTTATTTACGAACATTCATTCGTAAACAAAATGCGAATGAAGAATTTATTGGGTTTTAATTTATTTAGGAATTTTAAATTTTTTTTCTTATTTCAGTTTCGTGTGTTCCTGATGTGCTTTGAATTCTCAATGAACTTCTGTTTATTTCTGAAATATTTTAAAACACTTTCAAATACTTTTGTTTTTATTTAAAGCAAATAAATAATAAATATTAATTTTATTTATATACAATCTGGCCAAAAATGTTCGCGAGAACTCTCGCCCCGACTTTCATGCGATTGCTTGGAACAACTCTTCAAACGAAACTCCCCTGCCCTGTTTGCTTTAATTAAATTTGGTTTTTAGCTCAAATCAAAATTCAAATTCCGTGTTCTGTTGCTTCTTTGATTTTTAATTTTCGCATTAAAAATGTGCTTTGAATTTTTAATGGTTTTTTGCTTAATTCCTGCGTCAGTTAAATGAAATGTTTAAATAATTTTATTTGCGTTTATATTGGGCGAGTAAAACAATCGCATAATTATTGTAATTGCTGTCTGCTTAGATTATTATTTGCATTAATTTGGCATTATATTAAAAAAACATCCATATTTTAATTTAATCTATAGAATGTGTGGGTGCATAAAAAAATTCTGCATAATTTTGAAAAAAAAAACACATGCATTGATGTGTATATATCGGGTGTTTTTTTATAGAGTGATACAAGTTTAAATCATAATAAAACATAGTAATATATTTTTGATATCAATTAAACGGCCTTTATTGGATAGAAAATTTTATGACATTAATGTTTAAATATGAGTTCGGCAATGTGGCCGCCACGGTTGGCACGTACAAGGCGCAATCTGGAACATCAATTTTCACAAACAGTTACATTCTGACCATCATCGTTTTTGAAGTCATATGGGCCAATGACTCCGCCAGCCCATAGAGCGCATCAAACAGTAATTTTCTGTGGATGTCATGGTGTTTCGACAAAAGTTTGAGAATTCTCGTCATTTCAAATGCAAGAGTTCTGCTTATTTCCGTACCCCTTCAAGCAGAAATGGGCTTCATCGGAAAATAAAATTTTTAACGGATGAGTTTAACGCATGGAACAATTATTTTGATTAAAAGTTTCTGATAATTTCTACGTGGAGCTCTGGTGTAAGTCGATCCATAATGAAATGTCGAAGCAAACTGAACAAAAATCAGCTGTTAAAGGAGTGGTCAAATAAAGCAGTGATGCCAACTCAAAGCTGTACCACTCTATAAAAAACACCATATCAAAAGTAGTTGGTTCATGTTGTTGGAAATTTTTAATCAAAATAATGATTCTGATCGACAAACTTATCGTGCACTTCGTGCATTCAAAATTTTATTTTCCTATGGTTGAATGGGTACGTAAATAAGCAGAATTGTCGCATTTGGACTGAGAAGAATCCTCAAGCTTTTGTCGAAACACCATTACATCCGCAGAAAATTGGCTGCGTGTTATGGTCTGACGGAGTCATTGGCCCATATCTCTTCAAAAACGATGATGATCAGAATGTTAGTGTTTGTGAAAATTGGTGTTCAAGATTGCGCCTTGTACGCGCCAGCCGTGGCGGCCACATGGTCGAAATCATATTTAAACATTAATGTCATACAATTTTCTATCCAATAAAAGCAGTTTCATTGATATCAAAAATATATTACTATGTTTTATTATGATTTAAACTTGTATCACTCTATAAAAAACATCCTGTACGCTTAAAATGTGACGTATGAGTGATATTATTAATAGTGTTAAGTATACGCGTGGAAGCACAATACAAAAGGAGAGATACAAACATACAAATAGGAGCTAATAAAAAGCTCATAAAAATAAAACTTAAAATTTATATTAAATAAATTTTAATAAATTTTTGATTAAAAACTGTTTCTATCTTATAGAGAGTAATTTTTGTGTATTCTCACTTTACAAACTGTACACAAAAACTACGGGATCACACTTAATATAAATTAAATGATAGAACAGAACGGCCCTCTTGGGGGAATGCGCTACACTCCTGTAATTAACGTTTCTAATTAAGTGTCTTTTGGGCCACTAAATAACAAGTGGCTCCGTTGCATTTGACCGGAATTCTTCTTCGTAAAATTCTTTTATGACATTTAAATACAAGAACTGTTTCACAAATTATTAATTCAATGCAAATAAAACTAATAGGCCAGAGTACCAAAGCTGTTGTATTTAGAAAGACATTATAAATAGTCCAAGCGATTGGGAAATATTGATTTTATCTCCGGCGTTACTCCTACTTTGATATCTTCAATATGAATATTTTCAACTGCACTATTTCTACTTGTTTTTAACTATTCAAATGCCACAAACATTTAACCATCGCCACCACTATTTGAATTTTTCAACATGAAAAGTAAATCTCATACGAATGAAACAAAATAAACTTCTTTAATTAACACCCAACTCTCAAAGGATTGTTCAGCTCTGCAAACAAAACTCTTATCGTTTGATCATGCCATCGCAATGTGTTGACCTTCATGTCTGCTAAATATGGATGCATTCTGGTTGTGCTCTCATTTGTGAATTCCCCCCGCGGTTGTCGCCTTGCTCGAATGATGCTGAGTGCTTAAACGTTTCATTGCCCGGGGGCGTTTTTATGTGTTGTCGTTGGTCTTGTTATCAGTGTGTGGCATGAGTTGAAGCAAATGTGGGCGCTACGTAAAGTTTGACTACACGAAAATGTATGATGCAGTGATTGTCTAAAATAGTTCGTGGAAAGTAGGTGGTCTTAATTTAATTTAATTTAGTAATTATTTGTTAGTTTTAAGAAAAAAAATTAATAATCTTTTTGCATATTTTATTTCATTTAAATTTGTTTAAACAGGAAATCTAAAAACCCTTTTGTTGTATAAGAAAATGAATATTCAATACGGGGATGAAGAAAAATATAAAACATTTTGGGTATGACCGAACTTGCGTGTTTTTTTTAATCGAATTCTCTCCGTATTCAAATTTATTTGAAAACAAAAAATGGGGTAAAGTTTAATAAAAAACTTTAACGCGAAACTAGTTATGTGACGGATTTGGATTGTAGGGATTCAATGAAACACACTTTCCACTTTTGTTTAGTGTTGGTAGATCAGTTGTTCGAGCTTCAACGCTCTTCTTCAGTGGCAGATTTATTGATGTGGGGTTGGTCATAATTTATTATTTGTTTGTGGAACCGGCAGTCAGTGGTGGCCTTTTTGGATCATGTTGGAAAAAAACAGAGAATAAAAACTGTCTTGGAGTTGCAGACTCAGGGGATGACCCCTACATATGCAGTGCATTGTGCCACAACTAGAAAGGAGGGGGTAGTTTAAGAGGAAGTATAAACGCATTAAAAAAATATAAAAAAATTTTGCTGCAGCTGTTTTTTACTCTTTTATTCAAACTTAAAGATAAAAATCGTTTAATGACAGACTCTTTGCAACAAAAGTTTAATCGCTTTTGCTGCAGAAGGCCAGTACAGCTCTCGTGTTCATATTGTACTTGTTACTTCCCCCTGCACCACATTCTGCAGATGGTCAGTTAATTACTTTTAACCCGGTCGTATACAATTGAAATGAAAACGGTACTGCGAGTTTGGTCAGCTTCTATTCATACCCACGTGTTGAACACTATATTCTAACAACTACAAACTGGGAATGCTTTACTAATATAATTAAATAATTTAATTTGTTGAACACAAACACACACACACACACATACCAAAATCTACCAATCAGTTTTGGTAGACTGTATTCTTGTGGTGCCAATTAAAATCAAGCTGGTATTTGGCTTTCATTAGAGCCAACATTAAACGATAGACAGCCCCAAGGCCTCGCAGCAGCATTTTCTGCATATAAATGGAATGGAAAAGTAAAACAAAAACGTAAATAAATTTAATAACGAGATGGGGGCTGCTAAGCAACCGCAGCAAATATGAGTATGACCTAATTAGACATCTTCTTCTTGCTGCCTTATATTAATGCATTTCCATGAGATTTTAAATGTGAAAAAAAGCCAAGAAATATTTCTATGCATTTGAAATTGTGCATAAAATTTATATACAAAATTTGCTGTAAATAAATTTAAACATGAAATTTCCTACTTTCTCTGACAGAATTTAAATGCATGGCCGGCCGGCCGGTCAGTGCTGAGATTGAAACTGTTCATGCAAAAGTAATTCTAGTTGATATTTAATGCATACAAAATGTTATTAAAACTGGTGTAGACAGATGGTCTATCAATTTGCCATTTTCGGTAAAATGTGTCAATAGACGAGTATTACAGCACACATTAAAATGCAGGCAGTAAAAAGTTATGCAACTCAAAAAAAAAAAAAAAAAAACAAAAACAAGGGAGGAAGAATGAGGGTGAGACGTCATCTTTCTGCTTGAATGAGGTCAGAATTGTCTTAATAAAGTTTGTTTAATTCAATGTTGAACTAATAAAATGGAAAATATTTGGATGGATGAGAGGACAGCATCGTGATGCAGCAGAAATCCATAAAACGCATTCTTTAGTTGATGTGTTTCAAGTGTAAAATATTTTACTGAAGGATCTGTTGAATAATAAAACAGTTCCGTTGATCAAATATTTTAAGTCATAAAAACCTTAATTTTGTTTTGTAATACTGTCATACAATAAGTTAAAAGGAAGTTTTGTTCACACCAAATCCTTTAGCAAAATTATTTGCCATCGCTTACAAATGACAGGCCGTTATAAAGGGTGTTTTTTATAGAGTGATACAAGTTTAAATCATAATAAAACATAGTAATATATTGTTGATATCAATGCGTGGAATGATCCAGCCGATATAATATAAAAAATTTTCTTCACTTTCTTAACATTTTCATCTATTCTTGATGTGATTTGGCGTCCAGGACGAATGTCCTTGAATATCTTTAATAACTTATTAATTATTGCTTGAACTATGGAAATATAATTTTCAAGTTGAAAATTTAATTCCAGCTTCAGTTTAAATTTGCAAGTTTATAAATTAATTATTATTACTAAGAACTCTTTTATATTAAAATTTTTACTAAGAATATTTTTAATAAAAATTTCTTACTTTAATAAAGTGTTTAGCAATGAAAAAGCTGTTTATAAATTCTTAACAAACAAAATTCTTATTCCTATTCTTAGAATAAAATTAAACTTTAAGTTTAATTAATCAAAAGTACAGATTCATGGTTTTGAATAAATAAATCCTTCTTATATCGAAAATATTTGTCTTTTGCTGTATTAAAGTCCTTACAAGTTGTTAAATGTTGTCGTCTAGGAGTAGATAAGCATCCTATTTTTGCTATTATCTCGACGTCAAGTTGATGATATATTTGTCCCACATATTTAAAATATATAATTAAAAACGGCTAAAATAAATATTAATCATGAGTTATTTTAAATGGATAACAAGGATCGGAATAGAAATTCATAAATTTTTTATAAGAAGATCCTGTGCCAGTGAACTTTACGAGCAGGTCCTGTTTACACATTCAACACTCTTCAATTATATTTTATGTGTTTATTAGTCGTGCTTATTTAAACCATTAAAACAATTTTCTTGTTCGCAATTAATTATTTATTTATTCACACTTAACTTCTTTGAGCCTGCATTTCAAATTCAAATGATTTCTTTATCCGAGTGAAAACATTTTCCCAGAAAACTCTTTATAAAGTGCACCCACACACACACACAGAGTTATTTAAATAGTATTAATATACAAACTAATTTCTACAGTCATATCTCCACTTAGAAATTATAGCAGGGCAATTGCTGCTGCCGTTGCTGTTGCTGCTGCTTCTAATACTTTTGATACTGTTGCTGTGCAAATGAAGGATGCAACAAACAGACGCTCAAATTCAAATTGCAACCACTGAGTAATTAATCAAGAATGAAAACAGAAGCAACAAACAACCAGACAAATAGCACACGGACAGACTTATAGATAGACGACGGCTGGAGCGACCGAGCAACAGACCGGCCGACCGTCCGACCCACCAGTATAAAATGGTAACTGGCTTAACAAAGGAACAGAAGAAATAAGCCGAATGGCAAAGGATAAAAAACTAGGAACGTTTAAACTTATTGCAGTCGAATATTCATAAGGACATGTACATAAAGGATATACTGTGGGCTATAAATAAAAAAGTTTTTGCTGATCCCTGCTAACAGAGTGCGACGTAATAGTGTGAACAATAAATACATATTCTGGGTGCCACTGGCTTTTAATGTACGAAGGTCTTAACCAAAATCTCAAGCTAAAGTTTAAGCTTTCGTAAAGGCATTTAAGTCACAAGACAATTTATAGCCATAGAGTTTTTGCTTCTTAAGCCTTCTGTACTAAATGTTTTATTCATAAAAAAATATTATTTACGTTCATCACAAAGTTTCCTATTTTAGTTCCATTGTAATTTTTGCTAGAACTTGAAAATAAAACTAAAGATAAAACGTCACTGGCAATAAGAACGGTAGTCCGTAGCATAGCAGCATAATCATTAGCAACAATACTTAATGTCTTGTCAACACCAGCGAAAATGAGTGAATGGTATGAAAGCGTTATACACACAACAAGAACAACAGCAACAAAAACTACTGCAGGGCAGCAGCAGCAGCAGAAGCAACTGCAACAGGAAACAAGTTAAAGTGTTCTGGCTGCAAGAAATTTAAAATGTTAAGTGCTCAAGAAAGTTTAATAAGAACAACAACAGGTTTTTTTTATTTTTAGTTTTATTTATCCTTAATAAAGAGAAATAGAAGAAAGATAAAATAATATAAAGACACGAAAATGAAGCAACAAAGAACTGAAAGCGTTAAAAGTTTATCAAGGATCCATCAAAAGCATGCTTTCTCAGGAACAATATTTAAATATATCCTTAAGTAGTTTGTAATAAACTTTGTTAATTTCTTTTTCTCTCTCTCTCTCTCTCTCCCTCTCACCCCTTTTTACGTTCTTGTTGCTGCATTTCTTCATATTTTATAACAACTCATTTGTTGATATTTCCAACTCATTTCCCTTGATATCCTTTAGGTTTTTGTTTATGAATATTGCCCATCCTTGGATATCCTGTTTCTTTTTTCCTCACTAATTTGTCCGAAGGATTAAGTTGGTGTAATATCCATTAAATGCAGCTATTTTTTTAAGTCCTTAATAAGTAGCAGGCTTTTAAATTGTATACTTAAATAAAGGACAGACGACAGCAAAAAAAACGAAAAATAAGAAAAAAAATATTTGCAGGAGTTTGTAAAAAGCGACAAGTGAAGATTAATATACTTGGCAGGCAGAGAGAGAGAGAGGGAGGATGACAAAAAAAGATATATAAAACTTGCAGGAAAAGTTTATCCTTCCCATTAGTCACACTATTAGCCGCCATCAATTGCAATTGCAATTGCCACCACAACCACAAACGGCAGTAAGTTTCTATACAAAAATATTATCAGACTCCAGGCTACATTTCAGCCATTAAGGAATGCATTTGACTGTCTAGTCATGTTACGAATTTTAATTGCACTTCCACAAACTTGCCAGGCCTTGAGTATCTATTGGAATTTGTTATGATGAATTAGTGAAGAATTTTTGTTTGGGAAAATAGAGAGAATGTCAAAGTGAAATCTGTTTTTGTTCTCTTTTGTAGAGGAAAATGCAACAGATGTGTTTTGTGGATGGTCGCTGCATTTCAGTTCATCGTCTTCTACTTGCACACACACAGTGGCACTAATTGTAATTCAGTGCAGCTTCTTAAGCTGTTTAATCTATGAAAATATTTAATGTAATTTGTTTGAAATATTGTCTCCGTTAATTTATTACACTTTTCGGCTGAAGTCTGCTGATGATTTGGTGGAAGAGCCAATGAAATGCAGGCATGCAGGCATGCAGGCACACTTAACCCTCAACAAATAAAGTAAATATTTATGAATATATTTAAATCGTACACTTTTGTGTGAAGTTTATTTTCGTGATATTTATTTATCAGCTTAATGAGTTCGTAATTTTTACAAGATTTAAACATTAAAGCATGCACATGCATGCACATGCATGCGCACGTATATACTCGAAGCTCTTTGCGGAGAATAGTTTAAATTTGAAATTGAAATAAAGCGCAGGAAAATGGCTGCATTTGAGGCATGTGAATGCCCCACCAATTATTTTGTTTTTACACAAAAAGTTTCAGTTCTCTGTAGATTAAATTTGATGTGCAATTTTCGGTAAATTTCATAAGGAATGGAAATATTAGAATGCTTCGTAAATATCCAATTGATTATTGTGTTTAAGCTCTATGAACTTTATGTCCTTCGTCAGTAGGGTCTTCTTTACCCGCTAATTATTCCAAGCCCATTTCCTTGGCTCCATCTTTCGTCGTTTCCTGCAGCAAAAACTTCACCGGCGATATATGAAAGTAAAAACAGCTGCTATAAATTCTTCTACCCCACCTATAACCCTTTAGTAACTGTTTTACCACGACCAAAATTTTAAAAATAATTTCTTTTTTTCCAAACTCGGTTGGTTTATTGTAAATTCGAATAGAAGTCTTTTGTTGTTTAACATTTATTTTCTTCGCATGTTTCCTTAACCAAGAGGACCAGCGTTTGTCATTGTTATTCCTCGAAACTTTTCATATATTTACTTACCCTTTTTTATTTATTTGACAAAAGCTACTTATTAAACAAAATAATATTAAATGAAATTTTTCTTTTGTTTACTTTGAATTCACACATGACATTAAAAGTTTGAAAAACTCAATACAACCAACACTTTTTAACTAACTTTTCAATAATTTTTTTTTTTCAGTGGCAGCAACATTTTCATTGCGAGCGAAATTTTTCATTTGCACGCCATTAAATATCAAGGAAAACAAACAACGTTATTCTTTTAAAAACTTGAAGAAAATTCAATGTATAAAATGTGAATTTTTAATTAAAGTTGTTGACAATTTATTTCTTGAAATGTGAGTAAAAAAATGTGGTTTAATAATTGTATTTATATTACTAATACATAAAAACGGTATATCAGTTTCTTTAAAAATTCGACTGTTTCATAATCGTATTGTAAACTCGTAGTAGAGATTGTCCTTTTCCTGGCTTTCCTTAAACATCTCTTAACATCTCTAACATCATCTGTTATGCCATAAGATTCCTGTTTACATTCTTTGAGGCTCCTTATTAATTTAATATAATGCCTTAATTCCTTCAAAAGATTGTTTGCTTTAGTGTCTACAGTTCTCTCTATTACCAGCAGATCCGTCCCGGGAAAGTTCAGCACTGAAAATTCTTTAGATTTTGTGCTGCAATTAAAAAATGTCTTACTATAAGGAAATAGTCCCGAACTCAAGAATTTTTTTCAATTAAATCATTTGCTATTCGCCCGATTATGAATGACGACGTCGACGTCACATCAACACGGCAGCAAAAAATTTTCACTTGCCTAGTCTTTGTGGACAGAAATTGACTTTTGGTAACATGTTCTAATTAATATTATTTGCCTTAGAGAATACCAAAATAGTGTTAATAATAATTAATTGTTGTCGACGATTAAATGTCCAGTGACAACTTTTTGCTGTCGTCATTCATAATATGGGCGATTATTTGCTTTCTTCAAATTGTGGATAAAAAATTTTTATAATTTCTTTAAGCTGAATTAGAGAAATAAATTAGTTATTAAACTTTTTTTCAACCACTTTCAGCAGTTTTAAGCTGAAATGAGATTTTTTTTATATAAGAGCAGTTTTTGAATTTAATCATTTGATAGTCAATTTACTTCCTAACCTCAAAATTGCCCGCCCCATATTTAACAAAATGAAAATGAAATTTTTTTTAAGTTTAAACGTTCTTTTTCGGTTTCGATGTGGTTGACAACGTTGGCAATAATCCTCTCTATTTAATTTCCCATTAATGTCCAGTGGGAGAGGAACTAAAAATATGGAATAATTGAATACGGCCATTTGCGTCAATAACAAAACTTAAACATGCCATGATCGCCTGGTGGTTAAAATTCGACCACTTTACATTTACATTTAAAATAAAACTTTATGCACACATACATGCGCATATATATATACGTACACATCTACACTGTTCTCGCGTTTTGTTCAATCAGGTGTGCACACTTCCCTGCTTATTTTCATTTATGTTTGAGACACTTAAAAAGGGCTGCTGCTGTTCTTTCATGTCAATATGGAATCATTCTGTTGTTTTACGTTAACAAAAACGTGTGAAAAGGAACGAACAATTTCCTTTCACTACATTGAGTACTCATATTTAAATGGATTAGAAATTTAAAAGTGCATAGTTTATCATAAGTGATAAGATGGTAGATCGATATTTGGTATTAGGCGTTTGCTATGAAGCATAAAATAATTTTATTATTCAACAAGCAACAACTAATAAAATAAAAAGAAAATTACAGAAATAACTTCAGTAATTAAAACGTTTTAAGATAAGTTCCTAAGTTTAGGATGAACTTACTTGGCATTAGTATTAACGTAGGAAAAAGTAGCGTTAGTATTCTACGGATAATAGGCCTAGAACAATCCAGGTATTAAAACTCAATAAACATCTGAAAGAGTAGGGAAGAGTCTGAATATGCAAAACAGAAAATGCCCACCTCTGGTGAGATGTAATTTTTCATAATTAAATTGAAAATATTCGCTATTAATATTTTGTAAAGGGTGTTTTTTGTAGAGTGATACAAGTTTAAATCATAAACCATCATCGTCTAAGACTAATGGGCCAATGATTCCACCAGCCCATAAAGTGCACCAAACAGTAATTTTCTGTGGCTGTATGGGTGTTTCGACAAAAGCATGTGGAATCTCCTCACTCCAAATGCAACAACTCTGTTTATTTACGTACCCATTCAACCAAAAATGGGCTTCATCGGAAAATAAAATTTTGAATGGACGAAGTGCACGATAAGTTTGACGAACAGAACAATTATTTTGATTAAAAATTTCCACAATTTGCACACGTTGCTCTGGTGTAAGTCGATCCATAATGAAATGCCAAAGGAAACTAAACAAAAAGCAACTATCAGCTGTTAAATGGGTGGTCAAATAAAGCAGTGATGCCAACTCAAAGTTGTATCACTCTATAAAAAACACCCTGTATTTGAAAACAATTTATTAATTATGTCTTAAACAAAAACTTACATATAATGAACTCAAAGGAATTCACTCTTAATGCAGGGGGCACCCTGCATTAAGAACCATCCTGCAGAATCACTCAAGTAAACTGATATCAATTAATTAAATAGGGGAAAATTTGTGAAGGTTTAAAATTTAATCTTACCACTTCATCTGCTTTCAAAAATAAATTATTTAGATCAGCTCAATCACCGATTGAAGTTTCCTTATAAATTATATTAACCGAATGCGGTAGTTTGGCTTCTGAAATAAACAAGAGACCGATAGCACTTCTATTTAAAGCAACAGGAGGAAAGTCTTGGTCACTAAAGACTCCTGTTTTCAACTCTATTTATGAATGCACACACACATGTACATGCCCATGTGTTGTGACCGTTAAAGTGCAAACACTTGCCAACATTTAATGTGTGTCAATTCGCAGTCAATTTCTTTGTATTCGTTTAATGAGAAATTCCAAACATGTTTATGTTTCAGTGTACACACACAAGATGTATATTGTTAACCTTGGCTTTCACGCACACATCCCCTGGGAGCGTACAAATATAAAAACACAGATACAGCATACACATGCAAATGTGTGACAATTAGTAGACAATTTCTTGGTATTCGTTTATGAGCATGAAAATGTTTTTTCTTTGCACATGAATAATTTCAAAAGTATTTATATTTCAGTGCACACTCGTGAAAAAATTTGAAAGTTTTGTAAATGCGCTGCTTTCCTCGAATCAAAGCGAGTGAATTTAAAGGAAAATAAAAATATGCACGAGCTTTTTTAGGTTTCCTGTCTTTCTATATACACCCGAGTGTTTGAAATTTGTTTCCAAAGCAACAACAAACTCTTTCCATGTCATTTTTTTTTTGTAGTTGCAAACTGACGTTTGTAAACGTTCAAAAGTCTCTAAATAATTTTTTGTGGTTGCTGGAAAGAGAGCAACTGCTTTTGCATGTGCTATTAATTTTAGTTGCATATGGAATGAGAGAATATAAGAAAACCAATTTCTTATTTTGCTTTAAATTTGGTCGGTTTAATTTGAAGAAAGAATCACATACATGGAGGTTCATAATTATTCATGTGTGTGCACTCACATATATAAATATGTTTGAGACTCGCAATACAACAACAAGAAAAAAGAGAAGGAGAACATTCTACCAACTGTAAAGAAAAAAAAATCATGCGGAAACTTTTTGGCATTTGAGCATGAGTGTTTGCAAATACAAAACAAAAAGGAAAAGGGCAAATTTTGTTTGTTGCTTTTGAGTCAAAAAATAAAACAGTTTTTTATTATTTTTATTTAAAGAATTTGGAAAAATCATTTCTATTGTGTTAAGCTACTCGAAAATACTTTTTGAAATGTTTGTGTATCATTAATGTTGGTGGACATTAAAATACTTTCAAAAGTACCACAAAATTTTGGCCATACATACTAGAGTATTCAAAAGATAAACCGCTGTTTGATTAATCGCAAAGTTTTGGGGCGACTGAGTGTTTGCATTATTCAAAATTCCTTGTTTTCAGTTAACGAGTCGATTATTCGATGTGTTCTTTTACAGTATTTGTTTATATAGAGTGTTTGTTATAGAGGATAAGTTCCTAAGTTTAGGATGAACTTACTTGGCATTAGTATTAACGTAGGAAAAAGTAGCGTTAGTATTCTAGGGATAATAGGCCTAGAATAATCCAGGTATTAAAACTCAATAAACATCTGAAAGAGTAGGGAAGAGTCTGAATATGCAAAACAGAAAATGCCCACCTCTGGTGAGATGTAATTTTTCATAATTAAATTGAAAATATTCGCTATTAATATTTTGTAAAGGGTGTTTTTTATAGAGTGATACAAGTTTAAATCATAATAAAACAGAGTAATATATATTTGATATCAATGAAACGGTCTTTATTGGATAGAAAGTATTATGACAATATGATTTCGGCCATGTGGCTGGCGCGTATAAGGCGCAATCTGGAACACCAATTTTCACAAACAGTAACATTCTGACCATCATCCTTTTTGAAGACTTATGGGCCAATGACTCCGCCAGCCCATAAAGTGCATCAAACAGTAATTTTCTTTGGATGTATGGTGTTTCGACAAAAGCTTGTGGACTCTCCTCACTCCAAATACGACAATTCTGTTTATTTACGTACCCATTCAACCAAAAATGGGCCTTATAGGAAAATAAAATTTGAATAGATGAGTTTTGTGAAGAGAACAATTATTTTGGTTAAAAATTTCTACAATTTGCACGCGTTGTTCTGGTTTAAGTCGATCCATAATGAAATGTCAAGACAATCTAAACAAAAAGCAACTATCAGCTGTTAAATGGGTGGTCAAATAAAGCATTGATGCCAACTGAAAGTTATATCACTCTATAAAAAACACTATATTTCTTTTATAAAGGCTGGTTAAATTTAAAGTTAGGAAGTAAATTTGTTTAAAAACTCACTTTTTTGAGAAATTCAGTTTTGTTAACACCAATATAAACTAGAAATATGAGAATTATTAATTAAATACTATTTTAAGCAAATGTCTACCTCTAGAACGTCAGCAGAGGTCCGCTCTTTTCCTTTAATTTTATTAAGTTTCTTAATAAAATTGTTATATTAAAAAACCCAAACTTCAGTCTTATTTTTAAACCATTAAACTAGACACAATTGAAATTTATTTTTAAAATATCATTATTCCATTGAACTATTCCCGCAATAAACCGATTAATACAAAACCCCGATTGATTGAAAACCCTGATATTTACACATGCAATTATTCAATCAAACTCAACTCTTTCGGGTTAAATCTATGGAAAACCAAATATTTTAAATGTGGTGCTTTAATATATTGCAACAGCGTTGGTTTTGCAAACTGTATTCTGGCATATAGTTCTATGAAATTTATCGTGCAATTAAATTAATATATACAAACATCATTTATTGCTAAATATTAACAAAATAACCAATTTTGATATATTCCTTAACGCATTAACTTGCATAAAATAATCGTATTTATTTGGTAAATGTTCTCTGTAAATTTTCTGTTTGTTATTGAAAATAAATAATTCCAGGAACGACCAGAAATGCAATGCTGTGGCAATCCAGCTCATCGATGAATTTCCCATTAATGTCTAAATCAATAAAATTAAAAATTGATACACTCTGTACACGTTCGAAACAATTTGCTACTTCTGTTACGTTACATTTAAATAGGAGATGTGCGTGTGTGTGTGTGTTATTTACTTTTATAAAACTTTATTTGTTCATTTGATTTTATTGGTATTTCAATGGAAAAGTTGCTTAAGTAAATGTCTAATAAATAAACATTTGCCAAGTAAATATATAATACGGAGAAACTTTATATTCATAAAAAAGCCAGTCATTACACTTATTTGGAAATGCTAATCATGTTTTGTGGCAAATGAATTTTGGTTTTCGTACTAAAAGTGCTGATATGCAATGAAGAGTGAATTCCACAATTGAAATTAATTAAATTACCTGCCTGCCATTTCGGGTTTCACAAAGATTTCTTAAGAACTATTTGTAAATATATACCGGGTGTTTCTTTAGCTGCTTGAGAAATTAAAATTTTAATACCAAACAGAAAAATTGCAAATACAACATCTTTTTTATTTCCCCCCTTATTCTGTAACACGTAACGTCAACGCAACGTATAGACAACGACAAAATTGGGGTACTTACGTACGCGTTGTTTAAAAAAGCAAGAAGCTCTTGAAAACAGACAATTGCTGAAGAAAAAGATTAACCTGCTTTTGGTATTATCTTGACGTGTGTTTGAAAAGTAGTTATAGAATATAAATAGTTATAATCTAGAAGATAATTTCATAGCATTAATTTGTCAAATATGATTCTCAACAAATCTCCGCCGCTCTTGCGAGTGAAATGATTCATTCGATTAGTCTATAAAATAGACTACTTTTTCCAATAATATGGCAACAATAAAGAAGTCATTTTTACAATACTTCTAGCTGCTCTTCATACCAAATACGGAACTCCCTGCAACGAGAAATGAGCTCCAAAAAAGAGCACAATAATAAAATTCAATAATCTGATAGCGTTGTCCGTTTGTTAGCCGATTCATGGTTAACTTGCAGACCAAACTGATCATGTTTAACAGTAACATGTTATGCGAGCTGTTAATAACAGTGTAGCCAAAAATTAATTTTTTGGAAAACCACTCTTTAAGAGGTGGATGATAATCACAAGATTGAATAGATCAGTATATGAATCGAGTAGATTAGCATTGCGGATGTTTTGCTCACTGATCAGCTGTTTTTGCAGCGTAAATAAATGAATTGTGTAGGAAAAAATTTAAATGAAAAACGTAAATAAATATGAGAATAAAACTTATTCAAAATAGTGTAAACGAAGAATGAAATCCTAGAGGACTATATTTGCCATAAACTTGAAACTGTTATCCCAAATACAGCAGAGGAAAAGAGTTTCCAACTGAGTTTTCAACTGCCGGATGGCGATTTATTAAAACTGACACTTCAATTAATAAAATATGAAAGAATGCCAACAAATATTTGAATAAAAAGTAATCGTATTAAAAAGGCAGAAAGAGTGCTACAAAGAAAAAATTATATATAAAGGGATCGGTCTTCTGAAGTAAACTTTTTTTAACTTAATAAAAATCTTCATAAATATTCGAAGAAAATCCACAACAATTTAATATTCAACATACAGAGAACAGCGTTGTTTTCGTAAGCCGTTGACCTTGAATTCTCCTTGTTCCTTGGGATATTCATCATGTCTCTTAGCCTATTAATCTTAAAGGAATATAAATTATAGGAAAATAAGGAAATAGAAAGAAAAAATTGTGCCAAAATAATGAGTTAAATACGTGCAACTCGTATCGAAACACAAAACTTCACAATTTGCAGAACAAAAAACAAAAGAGAAAAAAAAACTTAAATGATTTATTGTTTTATAAACACATAAAAGCAACGCAATCAAGCAGTTGGTCATTGAATGTAAAATATGTTTCATCAGTATCGAAATTTAAAGAATTATAAATATTTGCAAAACAACTGCGTGAAAACATTTGCTTTAGTTAACATGCCCACCGACATTAAACACTATCGAATCCAATCCAGCAATAACTCGTTCACAAATTAACAAATCAGCCACAATTTTATTGCAAACAAAAAATAGAAAAACAAAACAAACAAAAAAAAATAAAATAAAGTAAAATTATATGAAATTGTTGTTTAAAACACTCAATAGAAACAAAATAATTTAATATTTGAGTGGATGGTTGGTTAAAACAACTAATTTATGCTTGAATGCAAAAACCGAAATTACAACGACAGGAAAAGTAAATAAACAAACAGAACAGAACAGAACAGAAAATAATGTGGTAATTTGGTGAAATTGTTATTTTAAATTACATTTCAGCAACAATATTTTATGCGAATTAATTAACTAAACTTGTGTGTGTTTATACACAGAATTTAAGAGTTGCGCAAGAGGTTGAGTTTTTACAAGTTCTGAAGCCGCAATTTTCAAATAAATTCGTGCCGAAATTTGTAAAGCGAAATTAAAAGCATCGTGTGGTAATAAGTGGGAGATATGGGAGCTATTTTTTAAATTGTATTTTATAAAAAAAGTTTAAGTCAAATCCAAGTGCTAAGCAAAAAACGACTGATTTACTGCGTACTTATATCGGTCGCCATAATTATCCTATCGAAAGGACTATTCGAAATGTGCCGGATAAGTTTGAGTCCATTCAGTAAACGCTCGGCAAACGCACGTACTTCAGCAAAACGCAAGATATGCCGAAAATGTAGCAGCGAGAATGTGCAGGAGAATCCGTGGTTGGAGAGTTTGTCTCCCTCACAAGAACTTGGCTTACGCGGACCACAATTTGTAGAATTTTGGCTCGTGTTTTGGGCCTGCACCCTTTAAAAATTCAGCTGACCCAGACACTGAATTTAAGTGGCCGTAGGTAACGACGTGTGTGCACTGAATGGCCTCTGTTGACTGCAATTTTCATAGAAAAATTATATTTCTTTTAGAACGATCATCGCTGTCAACGACGAGCACTATAGGCCGATAACTGGATGATCACATGATTTTAACAGAGCGCTATGTGCCACACCCCTCACGCCACATGGAGTGCGATTTGACACCGTTAGAATTTTTCTTGTTGGGTTTTCCCAAATCGCAGGTATGTGCGAATAAGCCATAAATGTCGTTCGGCGTGCACCAAATCTTATGCGAATTTTGATGAAATATATTTATTTCTGAATTTAGTCAATATAATTCAAGACGCTAAATTCCAGTGATTCATGAACAGCTTAATAGCATGCACTGCGGAAAAATAGTCAACAAGCAAAAGTCTACAATATGCACCCGACAGCTGTACTTTTCCCCCCATATTAGGAAATCCAGCATCTCTTGTGCAGCTTTTGTAAAATTAGCAACAACACGAAAATGCTTCCTAAGCCCAACCAGCCGGTGCACAAAGGCCGCGTTCGGTTTATATAAAATCTTACTTTATCAGCAGCTTAATGACATGCACTGGGAAAGAAGTGTCAACAAGCAAAAGTCTACAATATGCACCCGACAGCTGTACTTTTTCGCCCCATACTAGGAAATCCAGCATCTCTTGTGCAGCTTCTGTTGAGTTAGCAACAACACGAAAATGCTTCCTAAGCCCAACCAGCCGGTGCACAAAGGCCGCGTTCGGTTTATATAAAATCTTACTATATCAGCAGCTAATGACATGCACTCGGAAAGAAGTGTCAACAAGCAAAAGTCTAAAATATGCACCCGACAGCTGTACCTTTTTCCCCACACTTAGCAGTCCAGCATCACTTGTGCAGCTTTTGTGTCCAACCAGCCTCTAGTGCTGGCAAACCATCACAATTTATACCGAAAACCCTTTCAAAGGGTGTTCCGATGACACCCTCGTCCAATATCAGACCATAGAAATATATAAATATTTTCAGCCAACACGTCATTTCCTTAAATGAACGTACACAAACGCCAACACTATTAAAATCTTTTGGCATTTGGTTCTTTCAGTTCCTGTGGCGAGACCTTAAGTATTCTTCCATACTTCCTTTTGTAATTGAACTGATATTTATTTCTGGAAATTGCTGTAAAGCATTAACATTTTTGGAATATTTGAAAAAAAATATGTGATGCTATCCCACTGTGCGGCAATTAGGTGATGACCCTTCTACTAACGCAAATCATGGTATCGGAACTATAGAAAGGACTAGATGAAGAGAGAAAAAAGATGGAGGAACAGCAGGAAAAAAGAGAGGGAGAGACAGAAAGTTTGAACTCTTTTACTGCGCTGGCGAATCGTCGCTACAATAACGTCAAACGCCAATAGGGTCATGTTCTTTCTAGTAAATGATTGTGTGAATTGCTGGCGTTAATGTCCAGACACCGGTACTACGCCTTCGTTATTTAAACAGGCCAATAATAATTAACATATCCACACATTAATGCAGATCAGAGAAGTGTGATCGCCTGTTTTAATCACAACAACAACCTTTCACTTCATAATCTACTCAGCGAATACTTTATGCGATATGCTAAAATCAATTTTCATGTTTCATTTTTAATAGAATTTCGTTATTAAATTTCTGCTTGTGCACATCAAGAAAAGGGAAATTCGAGTTGTTCGCTCCTCAATATTTTATGTGGCTGCACTTATTGCAAAAATAGTGTTCTCGTATAATTTTTGTTTTATGTTGGCAGTCCATTAAGCAGAATAATAAATTGTACTTAAATTTTCAAAAACAAAGCAAATATTGCTAACACAACTTGTTACATACAAACGAGCACACACATACATACATTCGGGCATGCATGCAAACGCATGCACATGTGGAGAATTTTTCATATGTATCTATAAACTAGAAGAGCGGCGGTGTTATTGTTTGTTCGTATACAATTTTGCAAACACAATTATGTGTGTAGCAAAAATTTGAAAAATTCGTGTTCTTTATTCTTAAATTGTGCATGCAAATAAAAAAAATTATTAAACAAATAAATAAACAAATAAATATGTTCGTATATAATGCAAAATGTTTATGTTTGAGTGTTTATTCAAGTGTTATTCTCTAGCTTCGAGTGCAACCAAATAAAAATCCTATTAACATTTTACAAATAATGGATTTTTATGTTTAAATAAATAACCGATTGCCAAAACAATGCACAATTAAAGTAAATATTTAAATAGCACAATAATTAAGTAGAAAATATTTTAAATGAAACAAAATAAACAAAATGTCTGTCTGTCTGTCTGTGTGTGTGTGTGTGTCTGTGTCCGGTTAATATAAATATCGGATTGTTAGATGAAACGAAAAACAAAGGAAAATAAAAAGCAAAATTATAATTTGCAAGTGCAACTAATTTGTTGCACATGAATTAAATTATTGTTTTATTAAATTGTAACTGCTATTGTTTCACACATATCAGGCCCTTGAAGCTCCTCAGAAGGATTGTTGTGAGGCGAGTTATTTGAAAGCTGAAAATATTTTAAAGCGATTTATTGGTGCACCCAAATGAAAAATTTTAAAGTATTATTTCTCAATAACTTTTATTTAAATAAAAAAGTTTTATGTTATTTAAAGGAATACAACTTACACGGAGTTGCGTAAAACATGTTTATTCAATAGTTTGTGTTGATGTGGCAGCACTGGTTTTAACAGCTCAGCTGTTTTAGTGTAACATAATACTGTTAAACATGACCAGTTTGGTTTTTAATTTAACCATGAATCGTCTTACAAAAGGACAATGCTTGCAGGTAATTGAATTTTATTATCAAAATTCATTATTTTTTAAGAAAATGCGTCGTGCACTTCTTGGATTCAGCGACGGAGCTCATTTCTAGTCGAATGCATACGTAAGCAAGCAAAATTGCCGCATTTGGTGTGAAGAGCAGCCATGTAGATCATGGGCCTCTAACATCCTTTTACTATCGGATCGTTGCTGTGCATGTCTAGCGCTACCCTGCGAGGATTAAAAATATATTTGTTATGGGAAAAATGGTGAGCTGGATTTGGGTCTCATGTGGACGGTACCACATGCCACACAGCTCACGAAACAATGATTCAATGGAAAGGCGAGTTTGGTGGAAAGTTGATTTCACGCTTGGTACCGGTCAATTGGCCGCCTACAGCGTGCGAATTAACGCCTTTAGAATATTTTTGATGGGACTATGTTAAGGCTCATGCTTATGTGAAGTATTTCGCAAGAGTTGATGCCAGTGGAAGCCAATACTGAAATATTTTTTTTTATAGCGGCCGATATGTTGGAAAGGGTGTGCCAAAATTTGACCATCTGAGATATAACTGCGGTCAACATTTGCATGAAACCATCTTTAAATATTGAATCGATCAAAAATAGATCGTTCTATTGGTTGCAAAATAATATGCCTTTCTTAAAAAGTTACCCGTTTGTTTTAATTTAACATGGAGCTATTTGTTTGGAGAGTTATTAAATGAAATAAAGACACCCATTGAAGCTTTAAAAGGGCTGCATTTAATAAAATATTTTATTTATTCATGCTCTTAGGAAATATAAATAATTCTATTTCATAGTTCGAGTCCTATAACGAGAACAAATGGGATGTTTTTTTAGAAAAATGGATTCTAATTAAGGATTTAAGTTTTTTTCATTAAATATCTAGGAAAAGGCTGAAATCCTTGCAGCGATTTCAATAAAACTTGTTGAAGCCTTTTAGTGTGTAAGATTCAGTGAATATGCAAAAGTAAGTGAAGCTAGAACTTCATCCCTTCTATACTTAATGACATTTTTCATTTCAGGATATTGCATAAGGATACGAATCCTTACTGCATTATTTCTTATTTTGTAATTGGTTTTGTTTTATCAGTTCGCTTAAGGTGCCAAACACCAACTTTTTATTACAACTCTTCTTATTTTCACACGTTCGTCTTATGAAAACGCTGCACTGAGCGTCGTTCTCTTTGAAGAAAGAAAGAGCTTAAATCCAAATTGAGAAGTTAAGCTCATCCTCATATTGGCTTCCATATCAGCGAGTAATTTTATAGAACAGCGTACTGCAACAGCATATTTGCAATTGTCAAATTCATAATTCCCCACCCCCCTGCCCACTGTGCGCTGCAGTATTACGGTTCTACGTTGCGTATGATTGATGTTGTTAATGGAGCAGCCATTCGCTCATGCTGCAAGTGGCCCTCTACAGCTTTTGCAATAAATCAGAAATTGTTTTATATTTGAAATGATTTTCTTTACTCGACTGCCAATTTTCAGAGTTTCGTGCTTAACATATTTCTTCTTTTATTATTTCATTATTAAACACGGTTGGTAATTTATTTCTTGTTATTATTGCTTTTTTTGTTTTTGTTTTTTTTTTTCGTTTGTTTTTTGCTTCAAATGTTTAGCGTGATTTTTTCGCATTATTTTCCATTCCGTTTTTCATTTGCTGCTGAACGTTATCGTCTTTTAATATGACAGCCATTCAATTACTTGACGTGAAAAGGTCTTGGGAGCAACACCAGTAAGCCATGCTACACCAATACATCCATACAGCAACAATATCAGCCAGCAACGAGTATATGACAGCATCTGCAGCAGCTTAAACGTCCTCCACTTACAAGCAATTGAGGGAAATTGATGTTAATCGTATTTATTGCAATACACTCTTTCTTGCTTGCAGCAGAAGCAAGTATTTCCTTATTTTATATTTTTTAAATTTTATTTTTTCTTTTTGCCTGTACTTTCTTACTTGTCTGTCCTTCTATTATACTTCAACGTTTGGTTCTATTTGATTTGCTATTGTGTTGTATGAGAGTTTGTATCGGATATCTGAAACCTGAGCAGCAAGAAAGCTGAAGGTAGAAGTTGGAAATATTTTCTTGCTGTTTCATTATTAGCAAAATATTTCTGCAGAGTCCCTCGTTTAGTGAACCATTTTCGTAAAGTAGTTGCCGATGTTTTGGCTGCCTCGCAACAGTTTTGTTGACAGCTTTGAATTATGAACACGAGCATAATGTCAAGCTGGTTAGCTACCAGTAGTACCTGTGCCAGCACCAAGAGCTGCTCCTCTAGTACTCCACAAGAGCGCACAAGTGCTTGTATTAGCACTTGTGCTAAAGGAATATGATGGTGGCAGCATTTGCTGTTTGGAAGACGTAATAAAACATGCGAAAAAAGCCAAAATAAATAGAAATAAGAAAAAAAGAAACATGAAAAACTAATTTCGAGAAAATAGGAAAAATATTTAAAGATTTTTCAAAGATTTCTGCTGGTCGTCGTAAATGTCTTGATGCATAAAGCAGACAGACGACGGACTGCTTTGCTGCTCCTGCCGCTGCCGCTGCTTCAGCTGCTGGATAAAAGCGGAAGCAAAAGCAATTTTGTATAAATATTTCCATTCACTTATTCATATTTTATGCTGATCGATTTTAATAGTTTATTTATGAGTTTTATTATTTGCTTAGCTCTTCTTGCCTTTTCTTTCCCTTCCGCTTCCCCCTCTACTTCTTCTTCTCTTTCTTCTATTTCGTTTTCCTTTTATCAATATAAAACATTAAATAGTTTTGCGAAATACCATAAATCGCTGTGTCTGCCATCAATTTGCCATTGATTTCGAAACGAGTATTTAAAGTTTTTCTCATGATTTTATTTTGTTCTTGGTTTCAAATTCGGCAATTATTTTAGTATGTTTTACCTGTTTGCAAATAAAAGTTATTGTTGTTTGGAAAATAGAGAAAAATTATTCGTTTTAACAGTTTTACACATTTCATTTGCAGTTTGCACAGTGTCGCGATTGGTGATCGTTGTCATGTGAAATTGAAATTTCTTCACAATAAAGACAGTCACAATTATGATTTTTATCATGATTTTTTTTACTGTCGCGAAACTTTCTTTGGCTGAAATAATTGTTATTTATTGATTTTTATTTTTTTTAGCAGAGTTATATGATAATTAGAACATGATTGGGACGAACAATGCATTTGGCGAAGCGAATATATGTCGTCGAAAATAAAACACAGCGCAGATATTCCTTTAACGCCGTGAACTATGCAATACATTTATTTGTAGTACTTACGCAGGCGAATGTCAAATAAATCACTACAGTGTGACCATCTCGAATTTAACTTTGTTTATCTCCAGCAGAAATCATTAACTGAATTACTGCCTGCTTTTTTTTTTTGTAGCAGCAAACGCTGTATTTTTTCTGCTAAAATCAACAAAAACCTAAACAAAAATATCTGAATTTTCATCATCGTTCTTAAAATTTTTGGCGTACGCATTCGAATGAACAAACAAAACAGTTGAAATATTAATAATTATTAACTCGAATTAGTTTATAAACGCCAAGTCCAACATAAACAGTTTCAATAAAGTGTGCAGAAAAAGTTACGAGCTTTTAACAAATAAGCAATTATTTTTTGATTACCAAAACTTTTCATTACACTGTTTCCCGTGCAGTGCTTTTCAATGCTCCATTTTTGCCGTTCGGAGGATACCATTTATTTGCGCTTTGTTGTTGTTGTTTTATTTTTTTCTTATTTTTATGGCGGTTCTATTTAAGCATTTTGTTTGTGTCTATTTTAGTGTTAGAATTTTTAATGTTTGTTTGAATTCCCTCAACAAAATAATGCTTCAGTTTTAAAATGTACTGCTGGAATAGGAGAGTGCATCAGGCGAGTAGTACATGAGTTATTAACGCCACTGGATATTCACTTGTTCGACTGAATGTTTGTTCAGCCCTTAACCAGCGGCCATTGATGCATTCGCTTGTTTTTCCTGTTGTTGAGTGTGTGTGCTTATGTGTGTGTGTGTGTGTGTGTGTGTGAGTTAGTTTTTCCCGTTATTTTTTATTTAGCGGAAAACTAAGAGAGTGCATGAAAAATGGTTTGTTAAAATTTATTGCATTTTGAGAGCTGCTGTAGGTGCACAAGATATTTCCAAACTCATAAACATCTCGTATTTGTTTTAATAACATTTTTATACGTATTAAAGAAATTGCCAAAACTTAATTATAATTTAATAGAATGATTGTAATTTAAAGAGCGCATTACAGTGCATAATGGAGATATTTTTTTTTGATTTTTTTTTTAATCATTCACCAAAGAAATTCTTAGTTCCAAATGATTTTTGCAGTTTTTGCCATGAGTATTGATGAGGGGGGAAAAAAGATTATTTTTTGTAGCCTTTTATTTTTGTGCTTCCAATTCCTCTCCAAAAATCGTACAAAATGTGCTACTGCATGTGAAAGGCCTTCTAAAGCCGATTAGAAGGGCGTTATTAATACTGCCTTTGCTTTTGTGAAATATCACATTGCAGATGCTGTTATTGCAAAATATTTATTCTCCAACGTTGTGTTCGCCGTATGTTGCAACAACTGAAAAATAACTAAACAAAATATATTATTTAGATACGCTTCAATTAACGAATAACTTTCAATCGATTGGAAACTGTTTGTTTTTGAAATACCGCATATGAGAACACTGCGCGTCTTCTTGTGGTACATTTTAAGGTACCTCTTCATTCATTAATGTTTGATAAATTTACACGATTCAATAGGTATTTTTATGTAGATTTGCACGATGTAAATATAAAAAAAAAATTCATGTCAATTGCTTCAATTTTGAAATTGTTTGTTTTTAAGATACTGCATATGAAAACGCTGCGCATCTTTTTGTGGTACATTTTGAAGTATCTCTTCATTCATTAATATTTTGTAAATTTACACGATTTAATGGGTATTTTTATGTAGATTTGCACGACCATAAAAAAAATTTCATGTCAAGTGCTTGAATTTAGAACAAGGGCCGGTGCTGTTAAATAAATTTTCTGTATTTTTCCTTAACTGAGAATTAATTATGAAAAACTTTGTGCAGTTTCATTAATTTTATTTTATCATTTGCTGCTATCCGCTTTATTGTAACACTTCAAATCCGATTTTTATGCAAGAATAATTTAAGGTAACGTTCAATACAATTTGTAGTGAATGACATGGTTTTCCCAACGTTTTAAATTGAACGAAAAGGGAAATCTTAAGTACATGTAAGAGTAATTAAAAGTAACGCTCAATACAGTTTAATTTGAATTTGACAGTTTTTTTCAAAGTTACATTAAGAAACAATTCCATCTGAATTGATAAACTTAAATTCTTTATTAAAGAGGAGGTTTTTTTTAAGTCCTTCTGAGTTTATCTTAAATTCTCTAATCGGAAAGGGAGTTCTTCAGTACATATAAGAATAATTAAAAGTAACGCTCAATACAGTTTAATTTGAATTAAAAATTTTTTTTTCAAAGTTATGTTAAGAAACAAATCCATTTGAATTGATAAACTTAAATTCTTTACGAAAAGAGGAGTATTTTTCAAGTCCGACTCAGATTAAGAAAGATTTCATTGTTACACTCATTGTCATGATGGGGTAAAATTTTGAGAATTAAAATTTTAGTATGGGGAAAACCCATTATGAATGTATAGATGCTTGAGTAACGCTCAAGATTTATTTTGAATCAGTCATCGATTCGTGAAAATTATACTTGTAGGTTTTTCGGGCGCACTAGTCGTTCAACTGAACCAGACATTCGCCGAATCGTACCCAGACTTCAGGTCTCATCCTCTCCTTCCAATTACAAAATATCACCACCACCACGACGGAATGGTAGATATCAAAAACAAGGTCCCGGAAGATCCCGATTTATCGAGTGGTCGTCACAAACTGACTTATTAAAAAAAAAAAAAAAAAATTAAAAAAAAAAAATTCAAGTCCTTTGAAAGCCAAATTTAATCGCTTAAAAAGCACACAAATACTACATCACTATGCACAAACTAAATGTGCAATAGGTAGCGATGCCTTTGTAGTGACGCGTTGAAATTAAACATTTTGTTGGAGAGAACTAACAAAAACTGGACAAAAAAAAAAAAAAAAAAAAGAGAAAAAACCTAAAAACTTTTAGTAATTAAATCTATTTGCCTCAAGTGATATTGAAAAAGGGATAAATCGAACCATGCAATCATCAAGTTCAGGTATTTATTCAAATTCTTTTGCTTAAATTTGCAATAAAAAAATTATTTAAAGAAGTGCTTTTGCTCTCAAGGTTTATATCGGAGATCCAAAAGAAAAATAAAGAGTTTTCTGCGAAGATATTAATTACGCTCAACTAAGCAGAGATTTTCATTTCATTTCGAAGGCTGCTCAGTGGAGTTTATCTTGAAAAAACTCTGCGTTGCGCTTCAGTGTACCTCGAAACTTAAGCAGGAATCAATAAAGCACAGAGTTTATGAAAAAATAAAGAAAAAGAGTTTCATGAACTTCTGCTAATACTTTAACGCTGTTGTTGTTGTAATACTTTTTTGTAGGTACTTTTATTATGGATGCGCCGCCATGGGATTTGACATGCACAAGTCACACGTAAATTTTGCCGGAAAAGAAATTATTTGAAAAGAAATAGTGACCCTGATGTAAAAAATTTACTTCTCACGTTTCGTGAGTGTATTTTAGCAGCGAACGCTCGTAGTGATTATTTATCTACCGAACGAATGAACCGATTTTGACCCGGTTTAGGGTGGTCGAAGTGGTGTTTAAATGTCAAGATCTTATTGTGGATTCGATTGGCGAAGCCGTCTAAAATTATTTAAGAAAAAAACACTGAAAAAATATTTTCAAATCTACCGGTTCGATTTGTTTTATATTCACAAGAAATCTAAGTTCAAAAGCGCTCTTCAGAATGATGGTTTGATACAGTTTGGACACTTAAAATTTTTGAATGTGTCACATGAGGGGTCCTTAAAATTAGTTAGTAAAGCATTTTAGTCCCTAAAAACGTAGAGAACTCGATTTTTTTTTCAAAACGGTTAGAACCAATAATTTCCCGATTTCTTAAATTTAACAATTTTCCTAGCAGGAAGTTAAAAATAGGAGAAATTAGATTTTTATTCGTATAGCGCTACCCCTTTTTACATAATAATATTTCATAGAAAAACGTTTCTATAAAAATCTAAAAAAATAACTTGTGTTGATTTCTTTTCTAGAAAAGAGTGCAACATTTTTTACACTTTTTAATAGAAAATGACAACGTGCTGTTATTTTACAATAAAGAATTTATTAGAAATTTATTCAGCATTCTTTACAAAAAAAATTTCTGTTTTAAAACTGCTTTAGGCTGCCACATTTTAGAAAAGATGTGATAAAATGTTACATTTTTTCCACAAAAAAACGCCTTTAATTTTTTAATAACATTAAAAAAATAACGAATCAGCACAAATTAAAATTAAAAAATTTTAAAATACATTTCCCAAAAAATTTATATTTTGAAACGTAAATTTGATTTCTCAAGATGTAAAGCGCTACCCCTTTTTCAACATAATAATTTTTCGTAGAATTATTAAATTTTTAAATACTTTTCTTATCAAAAAATCATTAAGGAAATATTGACAATCAAAGTGATTAATGAATCGTAGTCAAAAAAGTGTCTTTCAATGAACAAAAAAAACTGTAAATGTAATCAAAATTTATTATTAAATCTTGATTTAGCTGATAATGCAGTTTTCCTTTGTTTTACCAAACAAAACAAAACTCTATTTTATGGCTCATAAAGTCCCTGTAGACGTCAAAAAAAAACAACATCAATTTATTCGTTCGGAGTTATGAATAAGAAAACATTTTACATGTTCGCTCAGCTGCCATCCATAAAATGGTGGTTGTGCTAAAACTCCAGTTAAATCAAAAATATTTTCTAATTTAATTTAATGAAATTCATTTGAAACTTGAATTCAGCAAAACTGTTTTACAAGTCAATAAGTGAAAATGTACACAAACAAATATGTAAATAAATTTATGTTTGCATGTATATGCAAGTGTGTGTGTGTGTGTGCATGTGCATGTGTACGTTTCAAATTCGTGTATGATGGTGTGGCTGCAGTTGATATTTTTATCTCCGTCAATACGCTGCATAGACAAACAAACAATTGGTGTTTTCATTTGGAAAAATCTTTTTGAATGCGTTATTTTTTACCAGTGAAATTCAGATTTCTTTCAAATAAAAACTGTTGATAAAAAATGATTTGAAAAAGCCATGTAATAGTGCCGTTACATTTGGCGTTAGCCGAATCCGATAAGCTCTTGTTTGTAACGCTGGAAACGTAATAATTTCCGTTTTATTATTTCAGATCAAAGAATATCGGGCAATTATATTTATAATAATAAGAAAAGTTGTAATAATTTTTGTGAGAATTCGTATCCATTTGAAGTGTTTTTTTTATATGGAAAAAATGGAAGCAGCGTGTTCTCTGAATAAGTCATTGAAACTTTTTAATTTCACATATATATTCCACTATTTTTATTATTAATATGTTATATTTATTATACATAAGATTTATTTCTAAATTTATTATTATTTATATATAAAATTTGGGGCTCTTGTAGAGGATGTATCTTAGAGTTTATCATAAATTTAAAACTATTTGTAGAGTTTTCCAGTTTACCTATTTTTGTGGTACACTTTTAGGTATCTTATCGTCCAGCAATATTGACAAATTATATATGGTTGAAAAGGTATTTTTATGTAGATATACAAAATATAGTATATCTTTATAAATTTGTACGATATGTAAATATATTTTCCGAAATTGTTATTTGTGCAAATATATTCTATTTCCCGAAATTCTTAGGTACGGATAAAAGTATTAACGAAAAGTGTGTGTTTATATAAGATAAAAATTCAGCAAATAGAAAATGAAAAAACAAATATTAAAATGCCACACAGGAATTCAAAAGTGTGCTAGCCGATTGGTTCAGTGTCGATAAAGTTCTCATATAATATTTCATAATAAAATTTCTATAATTAAAAACTGTTATCACATTCAATTTAGTCATTCAATAAGTAACAAGCAATGGTGCACATAAATACTGACAATGAAAGTGTAGCGGCTTTCGAAAACAGCTGTTCTGCTCTGCTACCTAGACTTGATAATTAAATTGCTCTTGCCTTTTCCTTGTACACTGGGATATTCGCTCATATTATTTGTTTATTAAGAAAGGCACGATCAATGACGAGGTCGACGTCACATCAACACGTCAGCAAAAAATTGTCACTTGTCATTTAATTGTCGACAATAATTAATTTTATTGACAGCCTTTTGGTATTCTCTAAGGTATATAATATTAATAGAACATTTTACTGAAAGTCAATGTTTGTCGACCAAGAGCGGACAAATGATGCTTTTTTACTGTCGTGTTGATGTGACGTCGACGTCGTCATTGATCGTGTCTTTCTGAACAAATAAATATTAATTGAGTATATTGTAGAGAAAAATACGTCTATGTAAAATATCTACATGAAATATCTTTTAATTTTATATGTTATCTGTTCAAATATGGACCTCTAACGTGGTATTAATATAACTATTAAAATGCAACACGGATTTATGTTGTAAAAAATGCCGAAAACTAAATTGCGTAGAGAGCCTTAAACGTCCTTTTCTTTCTATGAAATATTATTATGATACGAATAAAAATATTTCCTGAAAGGACAAACAGAGTGGCAAACCAAAATAAATATTTTGCATCTCAGTGGTGAAGGGTGCAATAGAGCAAAATGAAAAAAAAAGTAAAAAAATGAATAAAATGCACAACATTTAACTATTAAATTTTTTATTACATTTTAAAACTAAAACCGCAACAGACATAAATATTTACTCATACAAATGATGGTATTCATATACATTAACTCAAATGAACATGAATAGACGTATAAATACATTTTCACTTACACACCTGCACAGCGAACAGGATGTGGCGAAAATATTATGAACGGGAAATAGTCTACAAGAATGTGCTTCTTAAATGAACGTGTGGAAGGGTCTACATTAAATACCAGCGTTGAGAGCAACAGATACAAGTTAAATGTCTCACTGATATCTTCACAGCCCTGTATTTTGCTTCCGAGTTGTTTATATTTTTTTTAAAGAGAATTTAACAAACATTAACTTTACAGATTTTAATACATTAAAAATCAGGAGATAAAAGGGCGCTATTCATAAAAAATAGTTCATGTTTATAAACGGCTTATGTGGGAAAGTTTTTATAGAAATTGTATATTTCTTAGACTGATGGAAAAAATGGATTTATAAGAGGCTTTTAAAATAAATGTTCGTATGAAAATGTGTTTTATTAACCTGTTATAAGCAAGAAGAAATTTTTATAAATTAAACCTTTAAAGTAATATAATAAGTTTTATTAAGCCGTTATAAATCAGAAGAAAATTATTTAAATCAAACCTGTAAAACAAAAATGTTGCATTTTATATCGAAAACATAAAACAGTTTGAAAATTGTT
Organism: Linnaemya vulpina; assembly: GCA_963675445.1. Lineage (NCBI taxonomy): Eukaryota > Metazoa > Arthropoda > Insecta > Diptera > Tachinidae > Linnaemya > Linnaemya vulpina. Next base: position 105,678,218 of record OY776276.1, read on the forward strand.
TTGCTATAAATTTGAAAACTGTTATTTTATTTGCCGAACCACTCCAACGTGTTTCTCAATTAAACGAAATTTGTCACTTGAACGTGAATATTTAAGCACTTTGCATCAGTCAAATGCTTCAGTGTTCATGTAAATGTCGCCACTTCCGGTACAGTTTTAGATGGTCAAGAACAATTGGACAGCAACTTTTCCAATACACGTTTGCAAACTTGAAATTATTTGCAAAATATGTACATTTTTAATGTCCATAAGTTTGTTTCCCGTTTAATGCCAATTGGCTAACACAATCACTTGCACACTTGAACAATTACAGCATGCAAACAGGGTTGTGTAATTTTCAATGCAGCATGACTGAAGAAAAAATTGCTTGCAGTGACTGCAACTAAAAAGCGAAGCATAAAAAACAGACGGAAATTAATTGAAAATTCAAAATCAACAAGCCATAATGAAACCGGACAACAAATTACGCTATTTTGGTTAAAAATAAAACATGAAATAAAAAAAAAATATTTATAATAAAAAAAAACCAGCGAATTAATGCGATTTTAAATGCCCAACATTAAATTTATAAAGGAAAAGTGTGTTAACGAAAAACTGTTTTTCAACTGGCAAAAAAAAAGAAAAAATTAATTTGTAGGACGCTTAATTTTAATTAATTTAAAATGTATTTTACGCTGATTTGCTGAACATTTATAATCAATTGACAGGCTTTGCTGCATCATTTAGAGCCATTTTGCCACTTCATGTCAGTTCAATTTAGAACTTTGTCGGCTGCGTAAAAATGCTTGACTTTAAAAAATTTATTAAATCTAAAGCGAACAATGAGTTAAGGGCCGGTTAATCCTACCTAATGGCTTAAATCATGGCTGTAATAATGACAAACTTTTTGTGCACCCGATAAAATTCTACTTTAAACCAGCAGGGAGTCTGAATAAATCCCCTTTAAAGTTGCATTTTGAGAAACAATTTCAAACAAAATCTCTCAAAAAACTGTTTTAAATTACGAAGTTGAAAATTAATATTCAGCGTTTTTCTTTTTTAATTTCAGTTCATTTATAAGAATTTGCATTTGAAATTTATTTTCTTAAGACGGAAATATTTAGAACACATTTTGATAATCATTAAACTAAAGCAACGTTGACATCTATTAAATATTTGGAAAGTCAACATCAGTTTTATATAGTTATTCAACTTACTAGGAAATTTTAGCAGCTGTTTTCGAAAGCCGCTATACTTTCATCAGCAGTAATCATGTGTATTTTTGTTTAGCACCATTTGTTAGGCAGCCCAGTTGCTTAATAAGAGATTCTGTCGGGTGTACGAAAAAATCTCGAATCATCTTCCTATACCGTTCACCATTGACAGTAACATTCTGACCATCATCGTTTTTGAAGACATATGGGCTAATGACTCCGCCAGCCCAATAAGCCCCAATATAGTAATTTTCTGCGGATGTCATGGTGTTTCGACAAAAGCTTGTGCATCCTTCTCACTCCAAGTGCAACAATTCTATTTATTTACATACCCATTCAGCCAAAAATTGGCTTCATCAGAAAATAAAGTTTTGAATGGACGAAGTGCACGATAAGTTTGACGAACAGAACCATTAATTTGATTAAAAATTTCCACAATTTGCACGCGTTGCTCTGGTGTAGGTCGATCCATAATGAAATGTCAAAGCAAACTAAACAAAAAACAACTGTCAGCTGTTAAATGGGTGGTCAAATAAAGCAGTGATGCCAACTCAAAGTATCACTCTATAAAAAACACCCTATATTTAGAAATTTAATTTTTTCGTGTTTTCAAGTACAATTCGCAGCGATACAACGGCTTTCCTATGAAAGGAATCTTCTATGTTGAGCTGCTAATTCTGTTACTCCCTTAAAAGTTGAAGTGCCAAGAAATCGTGAAATGATTATTATTCAATGGCACAGGAGCTACTTTTTCTGTCATGCGGGAGGAAAAGTTCTCTTTGTTTTTGCACAGGAAATTATGTTGATTCAACAATTCCGACCCACTCTTCTTATTCCCATTAATTTTTGCTCATAAAACTGGTTGAATTCATTTTTTTAATATGAAAAATTTCCATGTAATCTTATTACACTTATGGCCATGCAGCAGCGGCCGGTTTACATGTTCACATTGAAGAACCGTTATCTGCAGTAGCGTGTTCGAGCATGTGTGCGTGTAATAAGTACGTGAAGGGTGATGCTGCATTTCAACAAAAGCGATTGTTGATGATTTGGCTATTTCAGTCAGATGCAAATTCCTCGTCCCTTTTGGAATAAATTTACACAGAAAACTGGTTTAGTTTTTCAAATAATATGGATATTAGGGATATGAAGTGCACCTTTCAGATATCATGGGAAAAGAAAATCTAACAAAAACATCGATACCAGTGAGCGGGAAATGTACACGAGGATTTGGGAAATAACTATTGGCAGTTTGACAGTGTTAAGGTTTTTATTGGCGGGCATGAAAGTGGGAGGAAGGCACTAATTTTGTATTTATTTTATTTGATTTGATTTTTTTAAATGGGTAATCGTTTAGTTTTTTTTTTTAAAGTCTGACCAGCACTCAGGGTATGAACCCAAATGGTGCAAGGCATTGTACGTCTACTATTAAACAGGACAGAAGAAGGGAGATGACAAGACGGAGAGTTTGTTGTAACCATTTTAGTCTCTACTTCATCTGAAGAATTTTTTGAAATAAATTTTAAAATTAAATCAAATAAATAATGAACCAAATTTTAGGAATTTTTATAAAAGAAAGCCGGGCGCTGGACATGCGAAAAATAGGGCGTAAAGCGCCGACGCCTTTTTTTTAAATATTACTTATATTTTGATTCACTATGGTTTTAAATTTATTTTCAAATTTATTTTAAACTTTTTAGTTCGATTTTCTTAAAAAGTGTGTTTTTTATATTGTAATGTGCCTTGAAATCGTGTAACAATACTTACGTAATACAAGAAGAAAAGAACATGAATCACTGCAGTAAACTTGTACGAGTACAACGTGACGTATGAGCAGCATTATTAATAATATTAAGTATACGAGGGGAAGCGCCATATACATAAGAGAAGAGTTAATACAAACAAACAAACAAACATTTAAGTGAAGCTAATAAAAAGCGTATAAAAATGGGGTGTTAACGGTACTCTGCAAAAACCGGTTATGCGAAATTTGTCTCCTACAACGTTATTCGCGGCTTTGCTTCAATTAATAGACCAGGGATCCAGGATATGATAAATAATCTAAAAGTCAATGCAGGAATCATCATCAATTTAATTTTTTTTACACAGCCAAGTTGAACAGCGCTGTTTTCGAAGGCCGCTACATTTTTTTTTATCACTAGTCATGTGTATTTGGGTTGTACTGTTGGTTACTATTTTACTTTAAGGTTGCTGCTCTCCATATTATTCTTTAACCTCCATATTCATAATGCATTTTCTACAAAATTTTATTATAATAAATTTCAAATACATTTAATTTATTTTTATGAATATGCGAGCAAATGTTTACGATTTTCATGGTTACATTTGAAGGTTATTAGACTTCCTACGCGTTCATATTTGCTTACCCTTCCACTAGTCTTACGCCAATCAACCCGTTACACAATTAAATGTTTGACAGACAGTTTTATTTATAGAAAAAGAAGAAAGTGGGAAAAAAATCCCAACCCACTGCAAAGTAAATAAATTATTTAAATTGAGTATGACAGTTTAAATATCCGAGAGGTATTTCCAGAAATATTTATGCAGAAATTCCAGCGCCAACAGCAAAAGCAAAAAAAAAAAAGAAGAAAATAAATAAATATAAATAAATAAAGAACAAGCAAAAAAGCAAAAACAATGGATTATAAATACCGTTAATTGATGTTTACTGTTTCACTGTGCGCTCGACGTTGAAGCCTTTTAAGTGGAGGCTATAAATTGCGTGATTGATTATTAAACCATACCAGCGGTTCTGATGGCAGATTTAATAAAACCTTTATTACTTTCAATTGTAAGCGGGGATACAGAGGAGTTTTGACCATAAATAAAATTTCTGCAACTTTTTAACCACGAAAGTGGTCTCTCATAATAATCAAAAGATGTTTTTTCCAGTCATCTGCTACTCGTACAACAGAATAGCAAAACTAAAATAAAATTTCTTATACAAGAACTTTTTACCATTATAAAAACCATTTCAAAAGTAGGCAGCGCCACGCCCAAAAAATATTACTACTACTTAACAGAACTTTATGAAAGGGCAAAGATTCCCTGACGATCCGTGAACCCACTAAAACCCCTCAATTCATCACTGTGAATACTTCATAACGTTTTCGGAAAAAAATTCAACACAAAATTAAAATTTAAGACTTTTATCAAACTTTGCGCACAATAAAGAAAAGTAGGAAGCGCCACGCCCATGACAACAATACAATTTCTCGCCATTGCTGCCACTGAACATAACGCTTTGAAACTTTGCCCGCAAACTAAATGCGTTTGGCAATAAGGTTTTCATATAAGAAAAGTAGGCAGGAGCCACACCTACGATAATTAAATATTTGGATTTGGCTGCTTTTTAAAAATTATAAATAAAAAATAACACAATAAACAAAATTTTAATCCTTGTGACAATACAGCTGTGAAATAAGTCAAGTGGGCAGTGCCCCGCCCACAATAATTGAAAGTTAACTCTTTCAAATACTTCTATTTACCCGCAACTATCAGAAATTGTAATTCGCTTATACCCAGTCGAATAGCTTACAAATGTGGGCACTACCACGCCCATAACAATTCTACAACCCATTTCAGCTACTTCTACTCAATTGACTCTAGTGTAAAATTTTCCACATCAGGAGATGTGATTCCCTGAAGAAGAATTAAAGTGTTAAGCATTAAACACAATAACGGCAGCATACTACAGACTGCAGCTTGTCAAAAATGGAATACATCTGCGTATATACGAATAATTATTTTTACTGCTACAGACAACACGGCTACGGGTTGTTGTCCATGCTGTTTTTATGATTGTAGCTAAATTAAACTAATTTCTATTTTGCCAGAGAAAATATAAATAAATTCAATTATTGTAAACTTGAAAATATATTGTTTTATTATACAAAATAAAACAACAAATTATATTTCCAAGCTAATGAAATGATTTCTTGTCATATACTATGGACCATAAATATATTTAATTGGAATAATACTATTTAAGAGTATTAGTTATATGAGAGCGGCTACACTGGCGTATAAAGAGAATTGTACCGCAAACAACAACACATGGTTATTGATTTGGTGATGTCGTTCTAAAAATAATTAAGTAGCTGACTACGAGGCCAACCCCTTTTTTAGTCGGTGTTCGTGTAGCCTGCTGTCGTTATTATGTTTAATGCCTTAAACGACCTGGTTCAAATATTTAAAATTGAATGTCAATTTATTAACGCGATTAATTGCATAAAAGAGAAAACCGATTGGCCGAATACCCTAACCTACTGACTTTTATGCCCGCATATTTGCTTTTCTCGTAACTGCTGGGATGTGGTTGTTGCATGTGCCGTTTGTGTCAGTGTGTGTGTGTGTGTGTGTGTGTGTGTGTGTGTGTGTGTGCGTGTTTCTTTTTTACAATCGATGTTATACAACATTTTACTTGACACTTGACGAAGCGGAAACCGATGTGGATCTGTATTTGAGATGTAACTGACACAGGAAATAAGTTTTTTTTTCAATTTTATGAATATTTTATTTATTTGCATTTTTTATAATATTCTTTTTTTTCCATTATTCACCGATAATCTCCATTTGTTGTATATTTCTTTGTCACGTCATGTTATATTTTCTATCTGTTGTTTATTTCTATGCTTTCAGATTAAATTTTCATTATTATTTTGGGGTTTTTTTTGAAAAGATAAACCTGATAAAAAGTGAAAGGCTTTAATTCTGGCTTTATTATATGGACAGAAAATTATACTCTTTGTTGCAGTATGTCAGGAAGTAATAAAATCATGCAATTCGATTTATTCGCCAGCAGAGTTTTTTTGAAGGAGTGAATAAAACTGTGAAAAAGAAAAGATAAAGAGCAAAAAAAGAGGGCGAAAATTTTTTTGTGAATATGCCCACATACACTCACTCGTATGTTATCATGAACTCATTATTTCTGTCATAAAATATTTATAATAATAAAAATATGTAGAGAAATAGTAAAACACAGTGCAACACTTTTGATTATTATCTCTGAGTTGGACTATTTTGTCACAAAATAAATAAATGGTTTTTGAGAAATTTGAAAATATGCGTCAATTGTTTTGAACAAATCTCGTATATTTATTTTAGCACATTTGACCCATCGCTACTAAAATTTAGAAAATACTACAACTTATAGTAGAACATTAAGATATTGGAAACGCTTTATTGCCAGCTGCAAAACATTGAGAATACGAGAAATATATGCCAGATATAGCAAAAGTCACAAGCAAAACCTCAACCCATCAACACACTTTAAAATTGATGCTGTGACGCTGATGCTTCACTTCGGCTTAATTCCATGGCACAGCCTGGCATCGCCTTATTGTAAACCTCTTTATGACTGCACCAACCAACTTCTTCAAACCATGCAACCAGTTAATCTGCTTTTTATTTTTCATATCGAAGTACTGTATGATTTAACTATTCAATTGTTATTCGCTTAAAACACTGTTTTGTTGTCTTGTTCCAGCTAAAATCAGCCAAACTGAAATGGCATTTTGTTGGTTTCGTTAAGTACTTCTGGAAATTCGATACAACAAAAAGTGGGCATGTAATGTGTAGCATAGTGTAGGCTGAATGTACTTAAATGCATTTGTGAATTTAATTATTTTTAAGCAAACGCAATGCAGTATGGCCAACGTAATACAGTTAACATGTATATATCGTCGGCTTAAACTGGGAAGCTCTCTTGACATCGATTTATAGAAGAGATAAAAAAGTGTTAACATTTTCTTGATAGATGACTTGAGAAATTTTCCTAAAATATTCGCCCGTATTATGAATGACGATGTCGACATCACATCAACACGACAGAAAAAAATTGCCATTGGTCTAGTCTTTGTCGATAGAAATTGAGTTCTGGTAACATTTTTTATCAATATTATACGTCTCGAAGAATACCAAAACGCTGTTAATAATAATTAATTATTGTCGATAATTAAATGACAAGTGACAAGTTTTTGCTGTCGTGTTGATGTGACGTCGACGTCGTCATTCATAATATGGGCGATTAGTTTTTCTTTCGAATTGCGGAGTTTCTTAAGCAACTATTTTAATCGGTCCGTGCAGTAACTGTTTCTCTTTTGGGTAGCCTATAAAAATTATATATTTTGAAAAGTGGACTTGCCAATTTAACACTCTCATAATAAAATTTTCACTCAACGTAATGAAGCAGTTGATTCGGTCTCCTAATTACGATTGTGATTCATGCGACAGACTTTGACTTCATCTTGACAATTCCATTTGATGTAATGAGATATTGTTCGCTTTCATTTAATTAATTTTGCTTATGAATTTCATTTGATTTCCATATAAATTCATGCGTTAGTTTTTATATTAATTTTTTGTTTTGGCCGCTGGTTCGGGTAAACTGGCGATAAATTTCGATAAAAATTAGAGAAGATAACAATTTATTTGCTGGTCGCATGTAGCTGCGAATTGAAGAAATCTAAAGATGCTTCTTCCTCAGAGTTTTGCATGTCGATGCATGTCGATGCATGTCGTTTGAAACATGATTTGAGTGCTACGCTTGAATGAGAGAGCCCTAAACGAATTTATACGTCCGTGTGAATATACCACAAGTCGATGATACTTAATTCTTTAAACGAGTCGTCTGATTACAAAATGATTTATGAAAATCATGCGTAGATTTTACAAAATTTCACAGCATGAAGTGATTCTATAACTTGAATAAATATAATGCGATTTTAATGAATTTATCGGGTATATTTTTAAGATCGAATGGAATCGGGAAAAACGTGTGACTATTAATTTTCAAGGAAATCTTTGAAATTTGAAAAGAGAATTTCAATCAAAATTTCTCCAAAATTATATCTAAAATATTTTTGTTTTGGGAGATTTTATTTAAAATTGTATTTTTCAAATACAACTCTTAATGATACAACAAGACTGGTGAATTGTAGTTGAACTCAATTTTCAACTTCCTTCTAAAAAATTTAAAATAAAAAAATGAGGAGTTTATTGGTATTCCCCAGTTATGAAAAAATCCAGTTAATATCCGATATCGATATTTTGAGGGTTTAGGAAGCTTTCCTGACTAACTATATCCTTATGTGTGTATGTATAAGCCGCTTACAACTTTTAAACGGGTAAATTTAATCGAGCAAAAAAAAACTGAAAATATATTTTCAAAAATGTGTTTTTTTTATTAACTTAAACGGCTATTTAAATTGATTCCAAAAAACTAATTCGCCTCAAAATCGGTCAGCCCGTTCGTGAGACATCTTGAATTAAAAAAGTTCGAAAGAAGAGATTTAAAAAGGATCCAAAATTATATATCTGATCAGTTAGTTAATGTTCTTGATTCTTTTATATAACTAAAATGCTATCATGTGGAAATCGGTTGATTTATAAAAAATTACAACAGTTTGGAAATTAAGAAATAGTTTTTTAGTCAAAAGTTTTCCAAACCCATTTTTAAATTTTTTATCTTAAAATTTTGATTTCTCAATTATTTGACGATTTTAAGTTGAAACAATAACTCACTAAATAATCGCATATTTTATCAGTGAACATGGGCTGCTTCCAAATTACCGCATTCGATATCAGTCGAAATTTCCATACAATTTAAATTTAAATTTCGATCGATATCGGATATCGTAATTTGCTTTTTCCATTTCTTCCACTTTTTGTGTTGTTTTTTATAATTAAATTAATATTTTTGACAACAATTCAAACTTTGTGGGGCACTATGAAATTTGTAAGTGATTCCCCGTATTATGGAAAACGACAACGACTGAGACGGTTCGATTAGAAGCAACTTTTCTTTTGTCTACGAAAACTTTAATTTTAAACTTCAGATTTAACCGTTTATTTGATCAAGTGATTAAAGTAGCGAATTTGTGTGATCTATTTGGGTGCATGGCTGTGCTAATTGTTATCGGTCCGATTTAACAGCGAACGGATATGAAATGAAAAGTTACTCATTAATTTTGGAGTATTTAGAACACCTTTTCAATCAGTTTTGAATACAATAATTTCAATTATTATTTAAATTTTAAAGCAAAAATTATATCATCCATTTTTAAACTCAAACATATTTAAAAAACACATCCACAAGGTTCTCCAATAATGCATTCAAAACTCTCTGTTAGAGAATGTCAGATAACAAGAGTAAAAATCAAAAGTAAAATAAAATAAACGAATAAAAATATGCGTGGCTTCTGAAGCCTGCTGGTCCTTTTTGAAGGACACAACGCCAACAAAACGGAATAACTGCAGGATGAATGCAGTTTAAGTTGCTCTAGTTTTACGATTATGGGCGATATTGAATATTTTATTGGCAAAACCATTCAATAACAAATATTTGCTCTGCGCAAATGTTGACACTTGTCACAGTTTATAACAATAAAATTCCAATAATAAATATAATTTAATATGCAACTAAAAGCGATAAGAAAAAATTGTAATAAAATAACTTGCATGAACAACAAGTTAATAGATTTTGTTTGCGGTTTTATTAATCTGTTACATTTGATGAATAATTAATGAGTTTAATTAATTAAAACATGAGAATCCTTTCCTACCAATCGCTGCATATTTTTCCTCTTCTTATTTTTATACGAGTGGTGGTTCCATAAAAGATACAAGCAAATTATGATGGTTGATTTGTGGTTGTTGTTGCTATTTTCCATCTCACATATTTAATTTTTAATTAAGTTTTTATTTATATCCTGAGCTTGAGGTCAGTTTACTTATTATGCAAAATAACTTTAGAAAAATTTTATTAGTGGTTTCGTGCAACTCTCACCGGCCAAATGCAGATTCATTTGCGAAGAATATAAAACGCAGTTCGGTTAAAGTCAGATGCCAGCCATTGCGGAGGACACTGTGATGAGAATAGAAGCATCCAGAAATCCAGAAAGGTAACAAAACTACCAGGATAACGCATTTACTTCTCAGTAAAAAGTCACGAGCTCGATCCTCTACTCAAACAGATGATTCAGAATTTCGGAGAAATTGTTGGCGAACTGAAATAATAATTAAAAATGGGACAAATTGTTTTGATTCAAATGAATAAATCAAATAAATATTTTAAATAAAATTAAATATTAAAATTAAATGAATCGTTTTATATAAAAGAAATATTTCAAAGAAGAAAATTAATCGGTTTGTATGAATTATTTACTCGTCGGAAAAAGCAGCAAAAAGGTTGGTACTACAAAAACTTTTTCTTCCATAAAATAAAAAATGGGCTTCCCTACTGCTGCAAATGATTTGTTTTCGATTCTATTGGCCAAAACGAACGTGTAACAAAAGTTTTAGCCATTTCTGAGAAAATTTTTGAAAAGTCGATTTTTTTAGCAAAGAGGTACCCCTTATGAATTTTTCAATTTTCGCTTCCCTTCCACAAAATTTAAAACGGGCTTCCCTACTGTTGCAAATGATTTGTTTTCGATTCTATTGGCCAAAACGAACGTGCAACAAAAGTTTTAGCCATTTCTGAGAAAATTTTTGAAAAGTCGATTTTTTTAGCAAAGAGGTACCCCTTATGAATTTTTCAATTTTCGCTTCCCTTCCACAAAATTTAAAACGGGCTTCCCTACTGTTGCAAATGATTTGTTTTCGATTCTATTGGCCAAAACGAACGTGCAACAAAAGTTTTAGCCATTTCTGAGAAAATTTTTGAAAAGTCGATTTTTTTAGCAAAGAGGTACCCCTTATGAATTTTTCAATTTTCGCTTCCCTTCCACAAAATTTAAAACGGGCTTCCCTACTGTTGCAAATGATTTGTTTTCGATTCTATTGGCCAAAACGAACGTGCAACAAAAGTTTTAGCCATTTCTGAGAAAATTTTTGAAAAGTCGATTTTTTTAGCAAAGAGGTACCCCTTATGAATTTTTCAATTTTCGCTTCCCTTCCACAAAATTTAAAACGGGCTTCCCTACTGTTGCAAATGATTTGTTTTCGATTCTATTGGCCAAAACGAACGTGTAACAAAAGTTTTAGCCATTTCTGAGAAAATTTTTCAAAAGTTGATTTTTTTAGCAACGAGGTACCCCTTATGAATTTTTCAATTTTCGCTTCCCTTCCACAAAATTTAAAACGGGCTTCCCTACTGTTGCAAATGATTTGTTTTCGATTCTATTGGCCAAAACGAACGTGCAACAAAAGTTTTAGCCATTTCTGAGAAAATTTTTGAAAAGTCGATTTTTTTAGCAAAGAGGTACCCCTTATGAATTTTTCAATTTTTGCTTCCCTTCCACAAAATTTAAAACGGGCTTCCCTACTGTTGCAAATGATTTGTTTTCGATTCTATTGGCCAAAACGAACGTGTAACAAAAGTTTTAGCCATTTCTGAGAAAATTTTTGAAAAGTCGATTTTTTTAGCAAAGAGGTACCCCTTATGAATTTTTCAATTTTCGCTTCCCTTCCACAAAATTTAAAACGGGCTTCCCTACTGTTGCAAATGATTTGTTTTCGATTCTATTGGCCAAAACGAACGTGCAACAAAAGTTTTAGCCATTTCTGAGAAAATTTTTGAAAAGTCGATTTTTTTAGCAAAGAGGTACCCCTTATGAATTTTTCAATTTTTGCTTCCCTTCCACAAAATTTAAAACGGGCTTCCCTACTGTTGCAAATGATTTGTTTTCGATTCTATTGGCCAAAACGAACGTGTAACAAAAGTTTTAGCCATTTCTGAGAAAATTTTTGAAAAGTCGATTTTTTTAGCAAAGAGGTACCCCTTATGAATTTTTCAATTTTCGCTTCCCTTCCACAAAATTTAAAACGGGCTTCCCTACTGTTGCAAATGATTTGTTTTCGATTCTATTGGCCAAAACGAACGTGCAACAAAAGTTTTAGCCATTTCTGAGAAAATTTTTGAAAAGTCGATTTTTTTAGCAAAGAGGTACCCCTTATGAATTTTTCAATTTTCGCTTCCCTTCCACAAAATTTAAAACGGGCTTCCCTACTGTTGCAAATGATTTGTTTTCGATTCTATTGGCCAAAACGAACGTGTAACAAAAGTTTTAGCCATTTCTGAGAAAATTTTTGAAAAGTCGATTTTTTTAGCAAAGAGGTACCCCTTATGAATTTTTCAATTTTCGCTTCCCTTCCACAAAATTTAAAACGGGCTTCCCTACTGTTGCAAATGATTTGTTTTCGATTCTATTGGCCAAAACGAACGTGTAACAAAAGTTTTAGCCATTTCTGAGAAAATTTTTGAAAAGTCGATTTTTTTAGCAAAGAGGTACCCCTTATGAATTTTTCAATTTTCGCTTCCCTTCCACAAAATTTAAAACGGGCTTCCCTACTGTTGCAAATGATTTGTTTTCGATTCTATTGGCCAAAACGAACGTGCAACAAAAGTTTTAGCCATTTCTGAGAAAATTTTTGAAAAGTCGATTTTTTTAGCAAAGAGGTACCCCTTATGAATTTTTCAATTTTCGCTTCCCTTCCACAAAATTTAAAACGGGCTTCCCTACTGTTGCAAATGATTTGTTTTCGATTCTATTGGCCAAAACGAACGTGTAACAAAAGTTTTAGCCATTTCTGAGAAAATTTTTGAAAAGTCGATTTTTTTAGCAAAGAGGTACCCCTTATGAATTTTTCAATTTTCGCTTCCCTTCCACAAAATTTAAAACGGGCTTCCCTACTGTTGCAAATGATTTGTTTTCGATTCTATTGGCCAAAACGAACGTGTAACAAAAGTTTTAGCCATTTCTGAGAAAATTTTTGAAAAGTCGATTTTTTTAGCAAAGAGGTACCCCTTATGAATTTTTCAATTTTCGCTTCCCTTCCACAAAATTTAAAACGGGCTTCCCTACTGTTGCAAATGATTTGTTTTCGATTCTATTGGCCAAAACGAACGTGTAACAAAAGTTTTAGCCATTTCTGAGAAAATTTTTGAAAAGTCGATTTTTTTAGCAAAGAGGTACCCCTTATGAATTTTTCAATTTTCGCTTCCCTTCCACAAAATTTAAAACGGGCTTCCCTACTGTTGCAAATGATTTGTTTTCGATTCTATTGGCCAAAACGAACGTGCAACAAAAGTTTTAGCCATTTCTGAGAAAATTTTTGAAAAGTCGATTTTTTTAGCAAAGAGGTACCCCTTATGAATTTTTCAATTTTTGCTTCCCTTCCACAAAATTTAAAACGGGCTTCCCTACTGTTGCAAATGATTTGTTTTCGATTCTATTGGCCAAAACGAACGTGTAACAAAAGTTTTAGCCATTTCTGAGAAAATTTTTGAAAAGTCGATTTTTTTAGCAAAGAGGTACCCCTTATGAATTTTTCAATTTTCGCTTCCCTTCCACAAAATTTAAAACGGGCTTCCCTACTGTTGCAAATGATTTGTTTTCGATTCTATTGGCCAAAACGAACGTGCAACAAAAGTTTTAGCCATTTCTGAGAAAATTTTTGAAAAGTCGATTTTTTTAGCAAAGAGGTACCCCTTATGAATTTTTCAATTTTCGCTTCCCTTCCACAAAATTTAAAACGGGCTTCCCTACTGTTGCAAATGATTTGTTTTCGATTCTATTGGCCAAAACGAACGTGTAACAAAAGTTTTAGCCATTTCTGAGAAAATTTTTGAAAAGTCGATTTTTTTAGCAAAGAGGTACCCCTTATGAATTTTTCAATTTTCGCTTCCCTTCCACAAAATTTAAAACGGGCTTCCCTACTGTTGCAAATGATTTGTTTTCGATTCTATTGGCCAAAACGAACGTGTAACAAAAGTTTTAGCCATTTCTGAGAAAATTTTTGAAAAGTCGATTTTTTTAGCAAAGAGGTACCCCTTATGAATTTTTCAATTTTCGCTTCCCTTCCACAAAATTTAAAACGGGCTTCCCTACTGTTGCAAATGATTTGTTTTCGATTCTATTGGCCAAAACGAACGTGCAACAAAAGTTTTAGCCATTTCTGAGAAAATTTTTGAAAAGTCGATTTTTTTAGCAAAGAGGTACCCCTTATGAATTTTTCAATTTTCGCTTCCCTTCCACAAAATTTAAAACGGGCTTCCCTACTGTTGCAAATGATTTGTTTTCGATTCTATTGGCCAAAACGAACGTGTAACAAAAGTTTTAGCCATTTCTGAGAAAATTTTTGAAAAGTCGATTTTTTTAGCAAAGAGGTACCCCTTATGAATTTTTCAATTTTCGCTTCCCTTCCACAAAATTTAAAACGGGCTTCCCTACTGTTGCAAATGATTTGTTTTCGATTCTATTGGCCAAAACGAACGTGTAACAAAAGTTTTAGCCATTTCTGAGAAAATTTTTGAAAAGTCGATTTTTTTAGCAAAGAGGTACCCCTTATGAATTTTTCAATTTTCGCTTCCCTTCCACAAAATTTAAAACGGGCTTCCCTACTGTTGCAAATGATTTGTTTTCGATTCTATTGGCCAAAACGAACGTGTAACAAAAGTTTTAGCCATTTCTGAGAAAATTTTTGAAAAGTCGATTTTCTTAGCAAAGAGGTACCCCTTATGAATTTTTCAATTTTCGCTTCCCTTCCACAAAATTTAAAACGGGCTTCCCTACTGTTGCAAATGATTTGTTTTCGATTCTATTGGCCAAAACGAACGTGTAACAAAAGTTTTAGCCATTTCTGAGAAAATTTTTGAAAAGTCGATTTTCTTAGCAAAGAGGTACCCCTTATGAATTTTTAAATTTTCGCTTCCCTTCCACAAAATTTAAAACGGGCTTCCCTACTGTTGCAAATGATTTGTTTTCGATTCTATTGGCCAAAATGAACGTGTAACAAAAGTTTTAGCCATTTCTGAGAAAATTTTTCAAAAGTCGATTTTTTTAGCAAAGAGGTACCCCTTATGAATTTTTCAATTTTCGCTTCCCTTCCACAAAATTTAAAACGGGCTTCCCTACTGTTGTAAATGATTTGTTTTCGATTCTATTGGCCAAAACGAACGTGTAACAAAAGTTTTAGCCATTTCTGAGAAAATTTTTGAAAAGTCGATTTTTTTAGCAAAGAGGTACCCCTTATGAATTTTTCAATTTTCGCTTCCCTTCCACAAAATTTAAAACGGGCTTCCCTACTGTTGCAAATGATTTGTTTTCGATTCTATTGGCCAAAACGAACGTGCAACAAAAGTTTTAGCCATTTCTGAGAAAATTTTTGAAAAGTCGATTTTTTTAGCAAAGAGGTACCCCTTATGAATTTTTCAATTTTCGCTTCCCTTCCACAAAATTTAAAACGGGCTTCCCTACTGTTGCAAATGATTTGTTTTCGATTCTATTGGCCAAAACGAACGTGCAACAAAAGTTTTAGCCATTTCTGAGAAAATTTTTGAAAAGTCGATTTTTTTAGCAAAGAGGTACCCCTTATGAAATTTTCAATTTTCGCTTCCCTTCCACAAAATTTAAAACGGGCTTCCCTACTGTTGCAAATGATTTGTTTTCGATTCTATTGGCCAAAACGAACGCGTAACAAAAGTTTTAGCCATTTCTGAGAAAATTTTTGAAAAGTCGATTTTTTTAGCAAAGAGGTACCCCTTATGAATTTTTCAATTTTCGCTTCCCTTCCACAAAATTTAAAACGGGCTTCCCTACTGTTGCAAATGATTTGTTTTCGATTCTATTGGCCAAAACGAACGCGTAACAAAAGTTTTAGCCATTTCTGAGAAAATTTTTCAAAAGTCGATTTTTTTAGCAAAGAGGTACCCCTTATGAATTTTTCAATTTTCGCATCCCCTCCATAAAATTTAAACTGGGTTTTCCTACTGCTGCAAATGATTTTTTTTCGATTCTATTGGCCAAAACGAGCGTGTAACTAAAGTTTTAGCCATTTCTGAGAAAATTTTTGAAAAGTCGATTTTTTTAGCAAAGAGTACCCCTTATGAAATTTTCAATTTTCGCTTCCCTTCCACAAAATTTAAAACGGGCTTCCCTACTGTTGCAAATGATTTGTTTTCGATTCTATTGGCCAAAACGAACGTGCAACAAAAGTTTTAGCCATTTCTGAGAAAATTTTTGAAAAGTCGATTTTTTTAGCAAAGAGGTACCCCTTATGAATTTTTCAATTTTCGCTTCCCTCCCACAAAATTTAAAACGGGCTTCCCTACTGTTGCAAATGATTTGTTTTCGATTCTATTGGCCAAAACGAACGTGCAACAAAAGTTTTAGCCATTTCTGAGAAAATTTTTGAAAAGTCGATTTTTTTAGCAAAGAGGTACCCCTTATGAAATTTTCAATTTTCGCTTCCCTTCCACAAAATTTAAAACGGGCTTCCCTACTGTTGCAAATGATTTGTTTTCGATTCTATTGGCCAAAACGAACGTGCAACAAAAGTTTTAGCCATTTCTGAGAAAATTTTTGAAAAGTCGATTTTTTTAGCAAAGAGGTACCCCTTATGAATTTTTCAATTTTCGCTTCCCTCCCACAAAATTTAAAACGGGCTTCCCTACTGTTGCAAATGATTTGTTTTCGATTCTATTGGCCAAAACGAATGTGCAACAAAAGTTTTAGCCATTTCTGAGAAAATTTTTGAAAATTCGATTTTTTTAGCAAAGAGGTACCCCTTATGAAATTTTCAATTTTCGCTTCCCTTCCACAAAATTTAAAACGGGCTTCCCTACTGTTGCAAATGATTTGTTTTCGATTCTATTGGCCAAAACGAACGTGCAACAAAAGTTTTAGCCATTTCTGAGAAAATTTTTGAAAAGTCGATTTTTTTAGCAAAGAGGTACCCCTTATGAATTTTTCAATTTTCGCTTCCCTCCCACAAAATTTAAAACGGGCTTCCCTACTGTTGCAAATGATTTGTTTTCGATTCTATTGGCCAAAACGAACGTGCAACAAAAGTTTTAGCCATTTCTGAGAAAATTTTTGAAAAGTCGATTTTTTTAGCAAAGAGGTACCCCTTATGAAATTTTCAATTTTCGCTTCCCTTCCACAAAATTTAAAACGGGCTTCCCTACTGTTGCAAATGATTTGTTTTCGATTCTATTGGCCAAAACGAACGTGCAACAAAAGTTTTAGCCATTTCTGAGAAAATTTTTGAAAAGTCGATTTTTTTAGCAAAGAGGTACCCCTTATGAATTTTTCAATTTTCGCTTCCCTCCCACAAAATTTAAAACGGGCTTCCCTACTGTTGCAAATGATTTGTTTTCGATTCTATTGGCCAAAACGAACGTGCAACAAAAGTTTTAGCCATTTCTGAGAAAATTTTTGAAAAGTCGATTTTTTTAGCAAAGAGGTACCCCTTATGAAATTTTCAATTTTCGCTTCCCTTCCACAAAATTTAAAACGGGCTTCCCTACTGTTGCAAATGATTTGTTTTCGATTCTATTGGCCAAAACGAACGTGCAACAAAAGTTTTAGCCATTTCTGAGAAAATTTTTGAAAAGTCGATTTTTTTAGCAAAGAGGTACCCCTTATGAAATTTTCAATTTTCGCTTCCCTTCCACAAAATTTAAAACGGGCTTCCCTACTGTTGCAAATGATTTGTTTTCGATTCTATTGGCCAAAACGAACGTGCAACAAAAGTTTTAGCCATTTCTGAGAAAATTTTTGAAAAGTCGATTTTTTTAGCAAAGAGGTACCCCTTATGAAATTTTCAATTTTCGCTTCCCTTCCACAAAATTTAAAACGGGCTTCCCTACTGTTGCAAATGATTTGTTTTCGATTCTATTGGCCAAAACGAACGTGCAACAAAAGTTTTAGCCATTTCTGAGAAAATTTTTGAAAAGTCGATTTTTTTAGCAAAGAGGTACCCCTTATGAATTTTTCAATTTTCGCTTCCCTTCCACAAAATTTAAAACGGGCTTCCCTACTGTTGCAAATGATTTGTTTTCGATTCTATTGGCCAAAACGAACGTGCAACAAAAGTTTTAGCCATTTCTGAGAAAATTTTTGAAAAGTCGATTTTTTTAGCAAAGAGGTACCCCTTATGAATTTTTCAATTTTCGCTTCCCTTCCACAAAATTTAAAACGGGCTTCCCTACTGTTGCAAATGATTTGTTTTCGATTCTATTGGCCAAAACGAACGTGCAACAAAAGTTTTAGCCATTTCTGAGAAAATTTTTGAAAAGTCGATTTTTTTAGCAAAGAGGTACCCCTTATGAAATTTTCAATTTTCGCTTCCCTTCCACAAAATTTAAAACGGGCTTCCCTACTGTTGCAAATGATTTGTTTTCGATTCTATTGGCCAAAACGAACGTGCAACAAAAGTTTTAGCCATTTCTGAGAAAATTTTTGAAAAGTCGATTTTTTTAGCAAAGAGGTACCCCTTATGAATTTTTCAATTTTCGCTTCCCTCCCACAAAATTTAAAACGGGCTTCCCTACTGTTGCAAATGATTTGTTTTCGATTCTATTGGCCAAAACGAACGTGCAACAAAAGTTTTAGCCATTTCTGAGAAAATTTTTGAAAAGTCGATTTTTTTAGCAAAGAGGTACCCCTTATGAAATTTTCAATTTTCGCTTCCCTTCCACAAAATTTAAAACGGGCTTCCCTACTGTTGCAAATGATTTGTTTTCGATTCTATTGGCCAAAACGAACGTGCAACAAAAGTTTTAGCCATTTCTGAGAAAATTTTTGAAAAGTCGATTTTTTTAGCAAAGAGGTACCCCTTATGAATTTTTCAATTTTCGCTTCCCTCCCACAAAATTTAAAACGGGCTTCCCTACTGTTGCAAATGATTTGTTTTCGATTCTATTGGCCAAAACGAACGTGCAACAAAAGTTTTAGCCATTTCTGAGAAAATTTTTGAAAAGTCGATTTTTTTAGCAAAGAGGTACCCCTTATGAATTTTTCAATTTTCGCTTCCCTTCCACAAAATTTAAAACGGGCTTCCCTACTGTTGCAAATGATTTGTTTTCGATTCTATTGGCCAAAACGAACGTGCAACAAAAGTTTTAGCCATTTCTGAGAAAATTTTTGAAAAGTCGATTTTTTTAGCAAAGAGGTACCCCTTATGAATTTTCAATTTTCGCTTCCCTTCCACAAAATTTAAAACGGGCTTCCCTACTGTTGCAAATGATTTGTTTTCGATTCTATTGGCCAAAACGAACGTGCAACAAAAGTTTTAGCCATTTCTGAGAAAATTTTTGAAAAGTCGATTTTTTTAGCAAAGAGGTACCCCTTATGAAATTTTTCAATTTTCGCTTCCCTTCCACAAAATTTAAAACGGGCTTCCCTACTGTTGCAAATGATTTGTTTTCGATTCTATTGGCCAAAACGAACGTGCAACAAAAGTTTTAGCCATTTCTGAGAAAATTTTTGAAAAGTCGATTTTTTTAGCAAAGAGGTACCCCTTATGAATTTTTCAATTTTCGCTTCCCTCCCACAAAATTTAAAACGGGCTTCCCTACTGTTGCAAATGATTTGTTTTCGATTCTATTGGCCAAAACGAACGTGCAACAAAAGTTTTAGCCATTTCTGAGAAAATTTTTGAAAAGTCGATTTTTTTAGCAAAGAGGTACCCCTTATGAAATTTTCAATTTTCGCTTCCCTTCCACAAAATTTAAAACGGGCTTCCCTACTGTTGCAAATGATTTGTTTTCGATTCTATTGGCCAAAACGAACGTGCAACAAAAGTTTTAGCCATTTCTGAGAAAATTTTTGAAAAGTCGATTTTTTTAGCAAAGAGGTACCCCTTATGAAATTTTCAATTTTCGCTTCCCTTCCACAAAATTTAAAACGGGCTTCCCTACTGTTGCAAATGATTTGTTTTCGATTCTATTGGCCAAAACGAACGTGCAACAAAAGTTTTAGCCATTTCTGAGAAAATTTTTGAAAAGTCGATTTTTTTAGCAAAGAGGTACCCCTTATGAATTTTTCAATTTTCGCTTCCCTTCCACAAAATTTAAAACGGGCTTCCCTACTGTTGCAAATGATTTGTTTTCGATTCTATTGGCCAAAACGAACGTGCAACAAAAGTTTTAGCCATTTCTGAGAAAATTTTTGAAAAGTCGATTTTTTTAGCAAAGAGGTACCCCTTATGAATTTTTCAATTTTCGCTTCCCTTCCACAAAATTTAAAACGGGCTTCCCTACTGTTGCAAATGATTTGTTTTCGATTCTATTGGCCAAAACGAACGTGCAACAAAAGTTTTAGCCATTTCTGAGAAAATTTTTGAAAAGTCGATTTTTTTAGCAAAGAGGTACCCCTTATGAAATTTTCAATTTTCGCTTCCCTTCCACAAAATTTAAAACGGGCTTCCCTACTGTTGCAAATGATTTGTTTTCGATTCTATTGGCCAAAACGAACGTGCAACAAAAGTTTTAGCCATTTCTGAGAAAATTTTTGAAAAGTCGATTTTTTTAGCAAAGAGGTACCCCTTATGAATTTTTCAATTTTCGCTTCCCTCCCACAAAATTTAAAACGGGCTTCCCTACTGTTGCAAATGATTTGTTTTCGATTCTATTGGCCAAAACGAACGTGCAACAAAAGTTTTAGCCATTTCTGAGAAAATTTTTGAAAAGTCGATTTTTTTAGCAAAGAGGTACCCCTTATGAATTTTTCAATTTTCGCTTCCCTCCCACAAAATTTAAAACGGGCTTCCCTACTGTTGCAAATGATTTGTTTTCGATTCTATTGGCCAAAACGAACGTGCAACAAAAGTTTTAGCCATTTCTGAGAAAATTTTTGAAAAGTCGATTTTTTTAGCAAAGAGGTACCCCTTATGAAATTTTCAATTTTCGCTTCCCTTCCACAAAATTTAAAACGGGCTTCCCTACTGTTGCAAATGATTTGTTTTCGATTCTATTGGCCAAAACGAACGTGCAACAAAAGTTTTAGCCATTTCTGAGAAAATTTTTGAAAAGTCGATTTTTTTAGCAAAGAGGTACCCCTTATGAATTTTTCAATTTTCGCTTCCCTCCCACAAAATTTAAAACGGGCTTCCCTACTGTTGCAAATGATTTGTTTTCGATTCTATTGGCCAAAACGAACGTGCAACAAAAGTTTTAGCCATTTCTGAGAAAATTTTTGAAAAGTCGATTTTTTTAGCAAAGAGGTACCCCTTATGAAATTTTCAATTTTCGCTTCCCTTCCACAAAATTTAAAACGGGCTTCCCTACTGTTGCAAATGATTTGTTTTCGATTCTATTGGCCAAAACGAACGTGCAACAAAAGTTTTAGCCATTTCTGAGAAAATTTTTGAAAAGTCGATTTTTTTAGCAAAGAGGTACCCCTTATGAATTTTTCAATTTTCGCTTCCCTCCCACAAAATTTAAAACGGGCTTCCCTACTGTTGCAAATGATTTGTTTTCGATTCTATTGGCCAAAACGAACGTGCAACAAAAGTTTTAGCCATTTCTGAGAAAATTTTTGAAAAGTCGATTTTTTTAGCAAAGAGGTACCCCTTATGAAATTTTCAATTTTCGCTTCCCTTCCACAAAATTTAAAACGGGCTTCCCTACTGTTGCAAATGATTTGTTTTCGATTCTATTGGCCAAAACGAACGTGCAACAAAAGTTTTAGCCATTTCTGAGAAAATTTTTGAAAAGTCGATTTTTTTAGCAAAGAGGTACCCCTTATGAATTTTTCAATTTTCGCTTCCCTCCCACAAAATTTAAAACGGGCTTCCCTACTGTTGCAAATGATTTGTTTTCGATTCTATTGGCCAAAACGAACGTGCAACAAAAGTTTTAGCCATTTCTGAGAAAATTTTTGAAAAGTCGATTTTTTTAGCAAAGAGGTACCCCTTATGAAATTTTCAATTTTCGCTTCCCTTCCACAAAATTTAAAACGGGCTTCCCTACTGTTGCAAATGATTTGTTTTCGATTCTATTGGCCAAAACGAACGTGCAACAAAAGTTTTAGCCATTTCTGAGAAAATTTTTGAAAAGTCGATTTTTTTAGCAAAGAGGTACCCCTTATGAAATTTTCAATTTTCGCTTCCCTTCCACAAAATTTAAAACGGGCTTCCCTACTGTTGCAAATGATTTGTTTTCGATTCTATTGGCCAAAACGAACGTGCAACAAAAGTTTTAGCCATTTCTGAGAAAATTTTTGAAAAGTCGATTTTTTTAGCAAAGAGGTACCCCTTATGAAATTTTCAATTTTCGCTTCCCTTCCACAAAATTTAAAACGGGCTTCCCTACTGTTGCAAATGATTTGTTTTCGATTCTATTGGCCAAAACGAACGTGCAACAAAAGTTTTAGCCATTTCTGAGAAAATTTTTGAAAAGTCGATTTTTTTAGCAAAGAGGTACCCCTTATGAAATTTTCAATTTTCGCTTCCCTTCCACAAAATTTAAAACGGGCTTCCCTACTGTTGCAAATGATTTGTTTTCGATTCTATTGGCCAAAACGAACGTGCAACAAAAGTTTTAGCCATTTCTGAGAAAATTTTTGAAAAGTCGATTTTTTTAGCAAAGAGGTACCCCTTATGAATTTTTCAATTTTCGCTTCCCTTCCACAAAATTTAAAACGGGCTTCCCTACTGTTGCAAATGATTTGTTTTCGATTCTATTGGCCAAAACGAACGCGTAACAAAAGTTTTAGCCATTTCTGAGAAAATTTTTCAAAAGTCGATTTTTTTAGCAAAGAGGTACCCCTTATGAATTTTTCAATTTTCGCTTCCCTTCCACAAAATTTAAAACGGGCTTCCCTACTGTTGCAAATGATTTGTTTTCGATTCTATTGGCCAAAACGAACGCGTAACAAAAGTTTTAGCCATTTCTGAGAAAATTTTTCAAAAGTCGATTTTTTTAGCAAAGAGGTACCCCTTATGAATTTTTCAATTTTCGCATCCCCTCCATAAAATTTAAACTGGGTTTTCCTACTGCTGCAAATGATTTTTTTTCGATTCTATTGGCCAAAACGAGCGTGTAACTAAAGTTTTAGCCATTTCTGAGAAAATTTTTGAAAAGTCGATTTTTTTAGCAAAGAGGTACCCCTTATGAAATTTTCAATTTTCGCTTCCCTCCCACAAAATTTAAAACGGGCTTCCCTACTGTTGCAAATGATTTGTTTTCGATTCTATTGGCCAAAACGAACGTGTAACAAAAGTTTTAGCCATTTCTGAGAAAATTTTTGAAAAGTCGATTTTTTTAGCAAAGAGGTACCCCTTATGAAATTTTCAATTTTCGCTTCCCTTCCACAAAATTTAAAACGGGCTTCCCTACTGTTGTAAATGATTTGTTTTCGATTCTATTGGCCAAAACGAACGCGTAACAAAAGTTTTAGCCATTTCTGAGAAAATTTTTGAAAAGTCGATTTTTTTAGCAAAGAGGTACCCCTTATGAAATTTTCAATTTTCGCTTCCCTTCCACAAAATTTAAAACGGGCTTCCCTACTGTTGTAAATGATTTGTTTTCGATTCTATTGGCCAAAACGAACGTGTAACAAAAGTTTTAGCCATTTCTGAGAAAATTTTTGAAAAGTCGATTTTTTTAGCAAAGAGGTACCCCTTATGAAATTTTCAATTTTCGCTTCCCTTCCACAAAATTTAAAACGGGCTTCCCTACTGTTGCAAATGATTTGTTTTCGATTCTATTGGCCAAAACGAACGTGCAACAAAAGTTTTAGCCATTTCTGAGAAAATTTTTGAAAAGTCGATTTTTTTAGCAAAGAGGTACCCCTTATGAATTTTTCAATTTTCGCTTCCCTTCCACAAAATTTAAAACGGGCTTCCCTACTGTTGCAAATGATTTGTTTTCGATTCTATTGGCCAAAACGAACGCGTAACAAAAGTTTTAGCCATTTCTGAGAAAATTTTTCAAAAGTCGATTTTTTTAGCAAAGAGGTACCCCTTATGAATTTTTCAATTTTCGCTTCCCTTCCACAAAATTTAAAACGGGCTTCCCTACTGTTGCAAATGATTTGTTTTCGATTCTATTGGCCAAAACGAACGCGTAACAAAAGTTTTAGCCATTTCTGAGAAAATTTTTCAAAAGTCGATTTTTTTAGCAAAGAGGTACCCCTTATGAATTTTTCAATTTTCGCATCCCCTCCATAAAAATTAAACTGGGTTTTCCTACTGCTGCAAATGATTTTTTTTCGATTCTATTGGCCAAAACGAGCGTGTAACAAAAGTTTTAGCCATTTCTGAGAAAATTTTTGAAAAGTCGATTTTTTTAGCAAAGAGGTACCCCTTATGAAATTTTCAATTTTCGCTTCCCTCCCACAAAATTTAAAACGGGCTTCCCTACTGTTGCAAATGATTTGTTTTCGATTCTATTGGCCAAAACGAACGTGTAACAAAAGTTTTAGCCATTTCTGAGAAAATTTTTGAAAAGTCGATTTTTTTAGCAAAGAGGTACCCCTTATGAAATTTTCAATTTTCGCTTCCCTTCCACAAAATTTAAAACGGGCTTCCCTACTGTTGTAAATGATTTGTTTTCGATTCTATTGGCCAAAACGAACGCGTAACAAAAGTTTTAGCCATTTCTGAGAAAATTTTTCAAAAGTCGATTTTTTTAGCAAAGAGGTACCCCTTATGAAATTTTCAATTTTCGCTTCCCTTCCACAAAATTTAAAACGGGCTTCCCTACTGTTGCAAATGATTTGTTTTCGATTCTATTGGCCAAAACGAACGTGTAACAAAAGTTTTAGCCATTTCTGAGAAAATTTTTGAAAAGTCGATTTTTTTAGCAAAGAGGTACCCCTTATGAAATTTTCAATTTTCGCTTCCCTTCCACAAAATTTAAAACGGGCTTCCCTACTGTTGTAAATGATTTGTTTTCGATTCTATTGGCCAAAACGAACGCGTAACAAAAGTTTTAGCCATTTCTGAGAAAATTTTTCAAAAGTCGATTTTTTTAGCAAAGAGGTACCCCTTATGAATTTTTCAATTTTCGCTTCCCTCCCACAAAATTTAAAACGGGCTTCCCTACTGTTGCAAATGATTTGTTTTCGATTCTATTGGCCAAAACGAACGTGCAACAAAAGTTTTAGCCATTTCTGAGAAAATTTTTGAAAAGTCGATTTTTTTAGCAAAGAGGTACCCCTTATGAAATTTTCAATTTTCGCTTCCCTTCCACAAAATTTAAAACGGGCTTCCCTACTGTTGCAAATGATTTGTTTTCGATTCTATTGGCCAAAACGAACGTGCAACAAAAGTTTTAGCCATTTCTGAGAAAATTTTTGAAAAGTCGATTTTTTTAGCAAAGAGGTACCCCTTATGAAATTTTCAATTTTCGCTTCCCTTCCACAAAATTTAAAACGGGCTTCCCTACTGTTGCAAATGATTTGTTTTCGATTCTATTGGCCAAAACGAACGTGCAACAAAAGTTTTAGCCATTTCTGAGAAAATTTTTGAAAAGTCGATTTTTTTAGCAAAGAGGTACCCCTTATGAAATTTTCAATTTTCGCTTCCCTTCCACAAAATTTAAAACGGGCTTCCCTACTGTTGCAAATGATTTGTTTTCGATTCTATTGGCCAAAACGAACGTGCAACAAAAGTTTTAGCCATTTCTGAGAAAATTTTTGAAAAGTCGATTTTTTTAGCAAAGAGGTACCCCTTATGAAATTTTCAATTTTCGCTTCCCTTCCACAAAATTTAAAACGGGCTTCCCTACTGTTGCAAATGATTTGTTTTCGATTCTATTGGCCAAAACGAACGTGCAACAAAAGTTTTAGCCATTTCTGAGAAAATTTTTGAAAAGTCGATTTTTTTAGCAAAGAGGTACCCCTTATGAATTTTTCAATTTTCGCTTCCCTCCCACAAAATTTAAAACGGGCTTCCCTACTGTTGCAAATGATTTGTTTTCGATTCTATTGGCCAAAACGAACGTGCAACAAAAGTTTTAGCCATTTCTGAGAAAATTTTTGAAAAGTCGATTTTTTTAGCAAAGAGGTACCCCTTATGAATTTTTCAATTTTCGCTTCCCTCCCACAAAATTTAAAACGGGCTTCCCTACTGTTGCAAATGATTTGTTTTCGATTCTATTGGCCAAAACGAACGTGCAACAAAAGTTTTAGCCATTTCTGAGAAAATTTTTGAAAAGTCGATTTTTTTAGCAAAGAGGTACCCCTTATGAATTTTTCAATTTTCGCTTCCCTCCCACAAAATTTAAAACGGGCTTCCCTACTGTTGCAAATGATTTGTTTTCGATTCTATTGGCCAAAACGAACGTGCAACAAAAGTTTTAGCCATTTCTGAGAAAATTTTTGAAAAGTCGATTTTTTTAGCAAAGAGGTACCCCTTATGAATTTTTCAATTTTCGCTTCCCTCCCACAAAATTTAAAACGGGCTTCCCTACTGTTGCAAATGATTTGTTTTCGATTCTATTGGCCTAAACGAACGTGCAACAAAAGTTTTAGCCATTTCTGAGAAAATTTTTGAAAAGTCGATTTTTTTAGCAAAGAGGTACCCCTTATGAAATTTTCAATTTTCGCTTCCCTTCCACAAAATTTAAAACGGGCTTCCCTACTGTTGCAAATGATTTGTTTTCGATTCTATTGGCCAAAACGAACGTGCAACAAAAGTTTTAGCCATTTCTGAGAAAATTTTTGAAAAGTCGATTTTTTTAGCAAAGAGGTACCCCTTATGAATTTTTCAATTTTCGCTTCCCTCCCAAAAAATTTAAAACGGGCTTCCCTACTGTTGCAAATGATTTGTTTTCGATTCTATTGGCCAAAACGAACGTGCAACAAAAGTTTTAGCCATTTCTGAGAAAATTTTTGAAAAGTCGATTTTTTTAGCAAAGAGGTACCCCTTATGAAATTTTCAATTTTCGCTTCCCTTCCACAAAATTTAAAACGGGCTTCCCTACTGTTGCAAATGATTTGTTTTCGATTCTATTGGCCAAAACGAACGCGTAACAAAAGTTTTAGCCATTTCTGAGAAAATTTTTCAAAAGTCGATTTTTTTAGCAAAGAGGTACCCCTTATGAATTTTTCAATTTTCGCATCCCCTCCATAAAATTTAAACTGGGTTTTCCTACTGCTGCAAATGATTTTTTTTCGATTCTATTGGCCAAAACGAGCGTGTAACTAAAGTTTTAGCCATTTCTGAGAAAATTTTTGAAAAGTCGATTTTTTTAGCAAAGAGGTACCCCTTATGAAATTTTCAATTTTCGCTTCCCTTCCACAAAATTTAAAACGGGCTTCCCTACTGTTGCAAATGATTTGTTTTCGATTCTATTGGCCAAAACGAACGTGCAACAAAAGTTTTAGCCATTTCTGAGAAAATTTTTGAAAAGTCGATTTTTTTAGCAAAGAGGTACCCCTTATGAAATTTTCAATTTTCGCTTCCCTTCCACAAAATTTAAAACGGGCTTCCCTACTGTTGCAAATGATTTGTTTTCGATTCTATTGGCCAAAACGAACGCGTAACAAAAGTTTTAGCCATTTCTGAGAAAATTTTTCAAAAGTCGATTTTTTTAGCAAAGAGGTACCCCTTATGAATTTTTCAATTTTCGCATCCCCTCCATAAAATTTAAACTGGGTTTTCCTACTGCTGCAAATGATTTTTTTTCGATTCTATTGGCCAAAACGAGCGTGTAACTAAAGTTTTAGCCATTTCTGAGAAAATTTTTGAAAAGTCGATTTTTTTAGCAAAGAGGTACCCCTTATGA
Source organism: Linnaemya vulpina (assembly GCA_963675445.1). Taxonomy (NCBI): domain Eukaryota; kingdom Metazoa; phylum Arthropoda; class Insecta; order Diptera; family Tachinidae; genus Linnaemya; species Linnaemya vulpina. Next base: position 105,705,893 of record OY776276.1, read on the forward strand.
AATTTTCAATTTTCGCTTCCCTTCCACAAAATTTAAAACGGGCTTCCCTACTGTTGCAAATGATTTGTTTTCGATTCTATTGGCCAAAACGAACGTGTAACAAAAGTTTTAGCCATTTCTGAGAAAATTTTTGAAAAGTCGATTTTTTTAGCAAAGAGGTACCCCTTATGAAATTTTCAATTTTCGCTTCCCTTCCACAAAATTTAAAACGGGCTTCCCTACTGTTGTAAATGATTTGTTTTCGATTCTATTGGCCAAAACGAACGCGTAACAAAAGTTTTAGCCATTTCTGAGAAAATTTTTCAAAAGTCGATTTTTTTAGCAAAGAGGTACCCCTTATGAATTTTTCAATTTTCGCATCCCCTCCATAAAATTTAAACTGGGTTTTCCTACTGCTGCAAATGATTTTTTTTCGATTCTATTGGCCAAAACGAGCGTGTAACTAAAGTTTTAGCCATTTCTGAGAAAATTTTTGAAAAGTCGATTTTTTTAGCAAAGAGGTACCCCTTATGAAATTTTCAATTTTCGCTTCCCTTCCACAAAATTTAAAACGGGCTTCCCTACTGTTGCAAATGATTTGTTTTCGATTCTATTGGCCAAAACGAACGTGTAACAAAAGTTTTAGCCATTTCTGAGAAAATTTTTGAAAAGTCGATTTTTTTAGCAAAGAGGTACCCCTTATGAAATTTTCAATTTTCGCTTCCCTTCCACAAAATTTAAAACGGGCTTCCCTACTGTTGTAAATGATTTGTTTTCGATTCTATTGGCCAAAACGAACGTGTAACAAAAGTTTTAGCCATTTCTGAGAAAATTTTTCAAAAGTCGATTTTTTTAGCAAAGAGGTACCCCTTATGAATTTTTCAATTTTCGCTTCCCTTCCACAAAATTTAAAACGGGCTTCCCTACTGTTGCAAATGATTTGTTTTCGATTCTATTGGCCAAAACGAACGTGTAACAAAAGTTTTAGCCATTTCTGAGAAAATTTTTCAAAAGTCGATTTTTTTAGCAAAGAGGTACCCCTTATGAAATTTTCAATTTTCGCTTCCCTTCCACAAAATTTAAAACGGGCTTCCCTACTGTTGTAAATGATTTGTTTTCGATTCTATTGGCCAAAACGAACGTGTAACAAAAGTTTTAGCCATTTCTGAGAAAATTTTTCAAAAGTCGATTTTTTTAGCAAAGAGGTACCCCTTATGAATTTTTCAATTTTCGCTTCCCTTCCACAAAATTTAAAACGGGCTTCCCTACTGCTGCAAATGATTTGTTTTCGATTCTATTGGCCAAAACGAGCGTGTAACAAACGTTTTAGCCATTTCTGAGAAAATTTTTGAAAAGTCGATTTTTTTAGCAAAGAGGTACCCCTTATGAAATTTTCAATTGGGGTACCCTTCCACAAAATTTAAAACGGGCTTCCCTACTGTTGCAAATGATTTGTTTTCGATTCTATTGGCCAAAACGAGCGTGTAACAAAAGTTTTAGCCATTTCTGAGAAAATTTTTGAAAAGTCGATTTTTTTAGCAACGAGGTACCCCTTATGAAATTTTCAATTTTCGCTTCCCTTCCACAAAATTTAAAACGGGCTTCCCTACTGTTGCAAATGATTTGTTTTCGATTCTATTGGCCAAAACGAGCGTGTAACAAAAGTTTTAGCCATTTCTGAGAAAATTTTTGAAAAGTCGATTTTTTTAGCAAGGAGGTACCCCTTATGAAATTTTCAATTTTCGCTTCCCTTCCACAAAATTTAAAACGGGCTTCCCTACTGTTGCAAATGATTTGTTTTCGATTCTATTGGCCAAAACGAGCGTGTAACAAAAGTTTTAGCCATTTCTGAGAAAATTTTTGAAAAGTCGATTTTTTTAGCAAAGAGGTACCCCTTATGAAATTTTCAATTTTCGCTTCCCTTCCACAAAATTTAAAACGGGCTTCCCTACTGTTGCAAATGATTTGTTTTCGATTCTATTGGCCAAAACGAGCGTGTAACAAAACTTTTAGCCATTTCTGAGAAAATTTTTGAAAAGTCGATTTTTTTAGCAAAGAGGTACCCCTTATGAAATTTTCAATTTTCGCTTCCCTTCCACAAAATTTAAAACGGGCTTCCCTACTGTTGCAAATGATTTGTTTTCGATTCTATTGGCCAAAACGAGCATGTAACAAAAGTTTTAGCCATTTCTGAGAAAATTTTTGAAAAGTCGATTTTTTTAGCAAGGAGGTACCCCTTATGAAATTTTCAATTTTCGCTTCCCTTCCACAAAATTTAAAACGGGCTTCCCTACTGTTGCAAATGATTTGTTTTCGATTCTATTGGCCAAAACGAGCGTGTAACAAAAGTTTTAGCCATTTCTGAGAAAATTTTTGAAAAGTCGATTTTTTTAGCAAAGAGGTACCCCTTATGAAATTTTCAATTTTCGCTTCCCTTCCACAAAATTTAAAACGGGCTTCCCTACTGTTGCAAATGATTTGTTTTCGATTCTATTGGCCAAAACGAGCGTGTAACAAAAGTTTTAGCCATTTCTGAGAAAATTTTTGAAAAGTCGATTTTTTTAGCAAATTGTTTATTTTACTATTTTGTTAACAATTACAGAATGTGATTTATTTAAGAAGCTTTAAAATTAAATATTCTTTATTCTCTTGCAGGACACGAAGAACGACATCAATCGCCTCTGCACATGTCGTAGTCGAGTTGTTCATTCGAAAGTTAAAGCAGTTTGAAAATTAGATTAATAAATTGATATCAACCTCAACGCAACAAATCACGCTGCGACAGTTTTACGGTTAAAATTAGAGCAGAGTTCCACAGATGGCGTTTAAGGTCAACCGTTTTCCTCATATTTTTAGTATGAAATTCCAGTCATTTGGCGTTGATCCTTTAAACCAAAATCCTTCTCCATCAGCTAAATGATATGCCTTCACTATTCATTATTGATGCACGGAAAATAAACCTGGACATTAAAACAATTATGATTAACATGCAACTCGTGCAAAAAGCAATCAGCCGATGGTTTAAGTTTCATGGATTTTTTATTTATCTTTAACTCCATCAGCCAAAAGAGTAAGTTTATCGCTTTAACCATCAACTTTCGCTGTATTTTTTTTAAATTTAATTAATCACATGAATTTCGCAAACAGATCGAACTGCTTACAACGCCACTAATTAATCATTTCAATTATGAAAACAAACAGAGAGCAATTTAAGGCGCGCATTTTTAACACTGCATTTTGAGTGCAGGACAATGCAGGTCAGTGATATAAAGAACGAATTTCATCCCACTCGCACTCACACACCATCATAAATAAGCACACACTCGTACACACTCATGCAAACATGCATGTAACTTCCCACATGCATAATGCCCGGCAAGTGTCGGACGTGGCATTGAAATCCGTTGCAGCATAAATTGCAAACCTTTTCACGTAACGCTTCCAAGTCGTCCTTCATACTAAAAATGTGTCCTCTTTTCGGATGTGATGTCAGGAAAACATTTCCGAAACACAAGATGTTGGCGCTGCTCCATAAAAAGCTAAAAGTGTCTGCATATGACCATGCGTGGGTGGACCTGCTGTTGCTACTTTATTTTTATTAAATAAGAATTACTGAACTTTTTATGTTGTTTTGAATAAGAATTTATTTTATGTATTTTATTCGACCTTATTTTTAGCTTAAAATAAGAATTAAAGTTTTAAAAAAAATATAACCTCAATTTCTTATGATATTTTATGAATACTGATATAATAAAGAAGTAAAGCAGAGAAAAAAACTTGAAAAAATTGTTTTATTAATAATGAGTCGTTAAATACTTATCAAACAAATGCGTTCTTCCTGTAGCGCACGCTGCCTCATTTCAGAAAGAAAGGTGTGGGCCAAAGGTGGCACACATACCAGCCTATGGTTAAACAGTGTTGCATGGTGGCGCTACATTTTATGGAATTAACTAAATTTATTCACTAGTTATTTCGGGTCAATTCTTTATTTGTAAAACTAAATAAAAAATAAATAATTTTAATTACGATCTTCGCAATATTTTCACAATCGAAATTTCACGAAGTCACATACTGTTACACAGTGTTGTATATGGGGAATTTTTTAAATTACTGACTAATTAAGTTGGAATATGAATTGTATTTCTTCTACTTTAAAACTGCTGTCAGTTTGGCACTCTTTAAGTTCGCTAAAACCTGCTTCAATTAAATAATCCTTAATAACACATTTTTAGGAGTGGCCTGTTGTACACCAAAAACAAACAAACAAAAAAATATATGAGTAAATCTAACCAAATTTGTTGGTTGAAATTACCACAATAATAAAAAAAATAATAAAAACAGCGGGCATATAGTTGTATAACTATATTTACAAAAAACATACAACGATACATTTTTTCTGGTTAGACTACAAATCAAATTGTTAAATGTACCATCAGTAAGAGTTGTTGGTTTACAATTATAATTGTAAAGTAACAATATTTTTGCAGTAAAATTTTATTTGTGTTGAGACAAGCCGACGGCAGTTAACACAACCATGCAGATCAAAAAAATTCCGTAGCATGTTCATGTCTGAATGCGGCGTCGAACTCAGAATGTTATGCTTCATAGTCTTGTGTTACAAGTTTCAGCCGAAAGCTTGCAGGAATTAATTAATTTTATGTTAAAATTAAATATTGTTAAAAACTACCATTAAATGAGATCAAATAATATAAGAATTTACAATGAAACTCCCTTAACTAATTTCAAACAGTTATTTCAGATAATGGTACTAATTAAAGAGTTATAGATCTATTGGTTAGAAGCTCTGAAGCTATTTTTAAAGGTTATTTTAATTAACACATTGTCAGGTGAAAAAATACAACAACAGTTTACATTAGCAGTGAAGTTACTACCTTAAATTGTTATTTCAATCTCGAAAATTAGTTTATTAACAATTAATAGATTTGTTTGATATTCGATATTTCGCTAACCATCGGTTAGCTTCGTCAGGACATTATTTCCTTGAAAAACCATCCGATCGATGGTTAGCGAAATATCAAATATTAAATATTGATATAAAATAAGCTTAAAACTCAAACAAATCTATTAATTATTAAAAGAAAACAAGTTACAAAATTAGACACAAGAATTAGTTTATTAACATTAACATGAAAATAATTTTAATTGCAACGTTGTTAGTTTAACCAACAGAGATTTTGTAATCATAAAAATTCCAACATTCATTTACATCAACAGTGAATTTACAACTAGAATTGGTTAGATTAACTAATAACTTTAATTGTTTGTGTGTGTACAACACATGACTGCTGGGTATTACAGTGTGTATGTGTGTGTGTGTGTACGCCAATAATAATTGCAAACAAATTAGAGTGGTTAAGTTTTTAAATAAATAATTTTGAGTACATAAAATATACGATTTAAGTAAATGAATGGTGGATAATCTTCAAGTATCGGCAGTTGGAGTTGTATCAACATCGATTCCACTTGCGGTTCAGAAAGTGTTCATAATATTTGTAATTCAGGAAGTCTAAATTTTAATTAAAATTAAATTGTACATTTCAAAGCATTTAAACTAATTTTTGCAACAATTTTGATTGTTTCAGAGAACCTTTGAAATGGAGCCTAAAGAAAATTAGTTACTTGAAGATACTCATTGACAAGGAGTAATTTTTAGCTTCCCGCTTGGCAAATTGAAAATTTTCAAAAATCGGGAATACCTCGCTCGGTTAAGGGCGTATATATATTATTATATAGTTATTTTGTATGAGAGAAATTAAATCCTTAAAACAATTGTTTATAATTAAAAAAAAAGTTGATAATAACATGAAGGAACGAGTTGACATTTTTTCAATATATTTTACCTGCATTCGCCAAAAGTCTTAAAACTTCAGCTGAAGTAAAATTATCGTTTGATATTGACCCGCCTTAATAAACAAACATTAACAGACGATGGCTGCTGTTTTAACTGTTTTCTTTTCTACATTCCACTTTATTATGATTTTTTTAAATAAATAAATAAACACACATTTATTATGTATTCCTTTCCAATTTCAATTGCAATTTAATTAATAAATACAAAAGGATTCTTCAATGAAAAACAATTTACGTTACCAGGGGTTCAGTCGCATTCGCACCAACACACACACACACATCAAATACAGTCTGTTGCAGGATATCGGAAGCAAGCAAAAGTAAGCGATAATCAGTTCACTGGACTTGTCCTTCGGCGGAATATTTGTTTGTAACGTACCAGCAATCAAGTTAACATATTATTTACATATTAAGAGTTTCATAAGTAATTTAAAAAATAAGAGTTTTTTCACTACAAAGTTCAGCAAATAATTTAAATTGGGAAAGCAGTACGTACTTTTTTTAAATTGAAATGAAAATTAACATCATGTTTTTTCCAGTGTCGATTGAAAACTGATACGAAAATTGCAACTTTAAGGACATAAAAATAAAATCGATTGTAGCTTGAAAGGAAGGAGGTTCTTTTGGAATGTTAATCAGAAGAGTTGGGGAAATTTATACCAACCAAAAGTTGGTTAACTTACAAAGTGCTTACGAAAAGTTTTCATATTCTATTTCTTAAAAAAAAACTATTGATCGTACATTTAACAGTTTTATTTGCAGTGTAACCAGAAAAATTGTATCGTTACCACGTTTTTTGTAAATATTTATTTTACAAGTACTCGTCGGTTTTGTTGCTCAACCAACAAAATATTTTTATGTGTTTATTATTTTATTTATTTTCTTTTTAAATTCTTTTGCGTTTTCAGTATGTCGGGGAGAGCAAATCATACAAAAAGATTTAAATTATGACCCCTTTATAAGGTTATCTATAGGGTGTTTTTTATAGTGTGATACAACTTTGAGTTGGCATGACTGCTTTATTTGACCACCCATTTAACAGCTGATAGTTGCTTTTTGTTTAGTTTGCTTTGACATTTTATTATAAATCGACTTGCACCACAGCAACGCCTGCAAATTGTGGAAATTTTTAATCAAATTAATGGTTCTGTTCGTCTAACTTATCGTGCACTGCGCCCATTCAAAATTTTATTTTCCGGTGAAGTCCATTTTTGGTTGAACGGGTACGTAAATAAACAGAATTGTCACATTTGGAGTGAGGAGAATCCACAAGCTTTTGTCGAAACACCTTGACATCCACAGAAAATAACTGTTTGGTGCGCTTTGCGGGCTGGCGGAGTCATTGGCCCATATGTCTTCAAAAACGATGATGGTCAGAATGTTACTTTTTGTGAAAATTGGTGGCGGCCACCTGGCCGAAATCATATTCAAACATTAATGTCATAAAATTTCCTATCTAATAAAGAGTGCTTCATTGATATCGAAAATATATTACTATGTTTTATTATGATTTAAACTTGTATCACTCTATAAAAAATACCCTTTACAATCAAAATTTCCTTGATATATCGAACCACAAGAGCATTTTGTGCCATCGCAAGCAGACACACTAGTGAGAAAGTCATTGTCATTTTCGTTTATTCCCTTATGCGACATTGACTTCCAATTTCTAACTTTCGAAACGAAGACACAAATGCGATGTCACAAAATGCCTTGGTGTTCTCCACAGTCTGTACTACTGCACATATACTTAATATGCAATTATGCAAAATACCATGTAACGTAAGTAAGTATTTAATGTAGGTACGTATGTGTATGTGTGTGCGTACACACGTCTGTATTGCAATTCAAAGTTAATATTAAATAGAGCTCTCTGGGCCTCTTCATCCACCGTATTATGAAATCGTCGTCTCATTAAAGTGAAATAATTAATGATAATCCTCCCCCCACTCACTTAAATGTCTTGCCATTAAAAAGTTTTCAAGGATGTGACAATGCAAATAACTACTTCTCAATGCAATATTGGCATCATGTAAGGGAATGCGTTAATACTGGCATGTTTAATGCGAGTGGAATATGGTAATAATACCCTCAGCAGATATCTTTAATATTAAAATGTGTCCAAGGCCCAAAGAATGTGTGCAGCAGAAATACAACTACTGACTGACGGAGTTTTAATATGAAAATAAAATGCGTGTGTGTGTGTACTTGTATGTGTATGAGAGTATGTAAAATATGTAAATAAAAGCATATAATATTATTTACTTACTCACACGTATTGCAAAACATTTTTGCATGAGGAAGAAACATTTTCTCAATTATTGCTGGTTTATTTTTTATTTATTTTATTTTTTTATAAATATTTTGTATTATTGTATTTCAAAAGAAAGTTTATAAGCCGCATACACATTTTCTACAGGCACAGACAAGCAAACAAACAAACAAACATGTAAATAATGTTTTAATCCTCTTTCTGGCTGTTCTTTTAGTGTGTTTGTGTGTTTGTTTCTTTGTTTGTTTGTTTGTTTGTTAGTTGGTTTTTATATTATTAAACCGCTTCAAAGGATTGTTTTTGAATAGTTATTTAACCGTTATATTTATATGTGCGATTGTAAATACCAACATATACACACAAAGTGATAAACGAATGAGTCAAAGACTCTCATGCAAACACACACACACATATACACACACACACACATACATACACTATCATCCGCAAGTGGAATTGTGTAACCGCAACTATGACGAACAAGGAATTTGTGTAGCACAAATTCGTCGTAGCAAATAAAATCATTTTGTTTTTGCTATTAAAAATGCACAAAATCTAAAAGTCGAGCGAAGTTCATCGTTCTTCCGAACTCGGATTTATTTTGTATAAGACTAATTTTGGTTTTCCTTTTTTTCCAATATTTCACAACTACTTTGAAGTCAAAACATGGTTTGCCGAAAAGCTTTACTCGCAGCATTAAAAGCGGTTGTTAATTATTTAATTTAATTAGTTTAAATTCATAATAATTGAACTTTTTATTTCAGAATGCCTGGTATTAGTATGATTCAAACTTTACAAATTAAACTTTTAATTCATAAAAGACTTGATATATTTAAAAAAACTCAAAACAACAAGAACAGGGGCCAAATTACCGTATTCGATATCCATTGAAATTTCAGTGCAGTTTAAAACGAAACTCCGATCGATATCGAAAGCCGTAGTTTGCATCCAGTTCTTATTTCAAAATAGTGTTTACGATTTCTTAAAATTCTTGAACAATCTAAAAAACATTTTAGAAAATTACTAACACTAAGAAATAATTATAAAAAATTAAAATAATTACAAAAAAGTAACAATAGAAATTATTGCAAAAATAAAAGAAGAAAGAAAAGCGTCTAAATAACTCATATATTGACTGCATAATTTCATTTTGATTGTGCTGAATCTGTTTTCCCAAAATGTTTTAAAAATTCATCATGCAGGGGCTTAAACTATAGAGTGTTTTTTATAGAATGACACAACTTTGAGTTGGCATCACTGCTTTATTTGACCACCCATTTCACAGCTGATAGTTGCTTTTTGTTTAGTTTGCTTTGACATTTCATTAGGAAAATTTTTAATCAAAATTTTATTTTCCGATGAAGCCCATTTTCGGTTGAATGGGTACGTAAATAAACAGAATTATCACATTTGGTGTGAGGAGAATCCACAAGCTTTTGTCCAAACACCATGAAATCCACAGAAAATTACTGTTTGGTGCGCTTTATGGGCTGGCGAAGTCATTGGCCCACATGTCTTCAAAAACGATGATGGCCAGAATGTTACTGTCAATGGTGAACGGTGTAGAAACATGATTCGAAGTTTTTTCGTACCTCAATTAGCTGGCATTAATCTTGCTGATATGTGGTTCCAACAGGACGGAGCCACATGCCACACAGCGGGCGCTACAATTGATTTACTCAAAGAAACTTTTGACGGAAATATAATTTCACGAAATGACCCAATTCATTTGCCCCCAAGATCATGTGATTTAACCCCATTGGATTATTTTCTTTGGGGTTATGTAAAGCCACTTGTGTACGTCGATAAACCACAAACAATTGGACACCTGGAAATCAATAATCGAAGAATTATCGGCGAGATACGGCCGCAAATGCTGCGAAAAGTTTATGAAAATTGGTGTTCCAGATTGCGCCTTGTACGCGCCAGCCGTGGCGGGCACATGGCCCAAATCATATTTAAAAATTAATGTCATAAAATTTTCTATCCAATAAAGACCGTTTCATTGATATCAAAAATATATTAATATATTTTATTATGATTTAAACTTGTATCACTCTATAAAAAACACCCAATAATTCTTATGGCCATTTCATTGGGACTCATACAATAACGCAGATTATCAGAATCCCTCAAGCAACTAACTTGCCAGTAAGCCTGAGCCTTTCTGCATACGAATTTTCCACTAAATCATTTGAAATTGTCTTCAAAAAATATACCTGCGGCAGTGACACAAAAAAAAAAAACAGATTTCACATGAGTCTCTTCTGTTGCTTTTCTTTCCTCCAACTCCTTTTTGTTTTCTTTCTTTTGGCGTATGAGCCAAACCAAAAATGAGCTGACAACCAATAAAATGCAACATTCTCGTGTGGAAATTTTTCAAAATAATACGATAATATTTCATTCGATGCTACTCACCCGTGGCGTACGTCCGTTTGAATATTTTGAATTGCTCCACACAAACGGAATGCTTCCCATCAAATTACACGAATGCTGCTGATGCACTTAAAAGGATGTGCACTCGATTTAATAAATTTTCTAAGCCAAAGGATTGGCCTCTTTGTAGGCGAATGTATTTAAATGTGAAATTATTTATTGTCTTGCCAAACAATCGATAATTGTGTGCAACATTTATGTGGAACGTAGCGCATTCCGTTGCTCAACTGTTTGTAACGATGATGTGTTTTCCGCAGACAATAACAGCGATAAAGTAAATAAATTAAATGATAAAAGTCGCGGGCTTAATTGTGAAAATAAAAACACACGCATTTTAAATTTATTATTATTAATGCTTTTGAGGTGAGCGCGAGTTGAATTCCTTTTGAGTTGTAGTCGCTTTCAATTGTTCAATTTTAATGCACCTCAATTTATGGCCGTTGAAAGTTTATGAAAGGCAGCGCTCCTCTATCAACTTGCTGCCATAAATTGCCTGTTTAAATTAGTTGGGCTTATTTATTTTCTCTGTGTTCGCAGTCTGTCAGTCTCTTTAAGTCTCGTTGTTGCTTCGTGTGCTGGTGTGTTCGTTGGTTTCTGGTGGCTCCTTTTTTTCCTGTTTTTGAATGTGAGTCGGTTTCCTTTTGGCATTTCTTATATTAAATAATTGTAGCGTAACTTATTTTGAAATTATTATTTCTGTTGCTGTTGAGCATTTTTAATTTTATAACAGCAGTTTTCCTCTTTTTTTTTTTTTGTTCTCTTAATTTTTTCCCAAAATATTTTTAATGATTATTTTGTGTCTGAGTTTTTTCGCTTCCCGTTTCGTATTGCAACTATTTTGCTTCATGAGCCAGCATGTTTTGCGCCATAAATTTTATTTAAAACATTCTTCTGCTCCAAGTTAATCGTTAAAATGTTTGAAAAAAATATATATAATAATTTTACTTGTTGTTCCTTCATAATAAAACATGGCATTTATGACTTTTGACTGGGAATTTGTAATAATTCCTTAACGTTGTTGTTTTTTTGTTGCTGTTGCTGCTGCTGCTGTAGTATTTAACATCAACTTTGTTTGCAACAATTTACTTGAAAAATGTTCGCCTTAAGCCTTGTAAATTAATTTCAAGCCTGGCCAAGTTGGAAAATATTATTTGTAATTAAAAGAAAACGAGTAGGAAATGACATTCTCATGCGAATACGTAACAAAAGTAATTAATTGCATCAATTGAAATTATTAAGTATCCGACACAGAGCCCAGGTGCAAACGAGCCTGAAGTGCTGTGCTACCGGTTGGTGTATTTTTTAATGGCCGGTTACTTGGCTGAACTACAATTAATTGGCTTTGGGGTCATTAAAACTTTTGCCTTTTGTTTCAATTACGCTGTGCAACAAAAGCAAAAAAGAAAAAAAAAACATTAACTCTTCTGCTGATTGAATCTGTTAAGAGGGGGGGAATTCAGCAGAAACTTACGTGCAGGGGAAGCATTCCGTAAAAAAATTGAATATTTGAACAACTTTATTATTAATAAAATTGCTCAAACACAATGTGATCGCCCGAATCAGACAATTTCTTTTCCCGATGTGGTTTTTAAATTATCAAAAAAGCTGTTCAATTCGATCACTTACCAACAAAAATATTTATCCATGAAAGTGAGTCGCTTTTGAGACGATAACGAACAACACCAGATCGAAGAGCTGCCGGTGTCACTGACTGATATCTTAAGTTGGTGGGATCATCGTTTGATATATTTAAGAGAACGAAGCCCACGTTAATAAGTCGATGAACTTCTTTTGTGTGATTCGCATGACATTGAAACCTTGGCACGTCTGTTTAGCAGAAGAAACAACTTCAGTTTTATTCAAAAATAATTTCTTATACTGAGACAAGAATTATTATTCGGGAACAAGTTTAGGACCGCGAATTTTCAAATTTGCACCTGAACCTGCAAGATAATTCTTGTCTTAATTTATAATCCTACAGATTGTTTTCTATAGAGTGATACAACTTTGAGTTGGCATCACTGCTTTATTTGGACACCCATTTAAATGCTGATAGTTGCTTGTTGTTTAATTTGCTTTGACATTTTATTATAAATCGACTTGCACCAGAGCAACGCGTGCAAATTGTGGACATTTTTAATCAAAATAATGGTTCTGTTCGTCAAACTTGTCGTGCACTTCGTCCATTTAAAATTTTGTTTTTCGATGAAGCCTATTTCTGCTTCAAGGGGTACGGAAATAAGCAGAACTCTGCATTTGAAATGACGAGAATACTCAAGCTTTTGTCGAAACACCATGACATCCACAGAAAATTACTGTTTGGGAGGAGTCATTGGCCCATATGCCTTCAAAAATGATGATGGCCAGAATGTTACTGTTTGTGAAAATTGGTGTTCCAGATTGCGCCTCGTACGCGCCAGCCCTGGCGAAATCATATTTAAACATTAACGTCATAAAATTTTCTATCCAATAAAGACCGTTTCATTGATATCAGAAATATATTACTATGTTTTTTTTATGATTTAAACTTGTATCACTCTATAAAAAAACACCCTATATAAGTTCGTATTCATGTTCAAAACAAAAGTTTACTCCCATCGTAACTAACGAGTGGAATTTTTGATTCTATGAAATTTTTATTCCACTCGAAGGGAAAAATTCTATCGTGAATTTTTTGTTAAACAACAGTTTTCCCACTGAAGAGCGAAGACCCAATAATTTACTAAAATGCGTTCTTTTTATTCGTCGGTATTATTGCGAATTTCCTGATATATGAAATGAAATATCTGCCCGATATTCGTTTGTTTCCTTTTTATGTTTTTCTCTCTTTTTGTGTAAAAAAGAAGATCTCGAAGTAAAAACCGTTTTTAATACAACCCGAATTTAGATTTAAGACGGTCCGGAAGAAAAAAATACTGCCTGGTCTTAATATGAGCCTGTCGCTGTTCTTCGCAGCTCTGGATATGGCCCAGTATAGTAACGCGAGAGACATCATTGAGATCTTCAAAGAAAGCCCCGATTCCATACTCTATTAGTGGGGATTACAAAATCTCTGTTCATCTACTCGGGCAAGGCCGATAACTGTAGAGGATTCATCACAATTTAGAGGAGTCCAGAAGCCACTTTGTCTCCAAAGGAATTGTCCAATACGCCCATGCATCAGTGACAGAAAGACATGAAGCTTTTCAAGCTTCTCCTAACCTATAAAACAACCAACAATTTTATGAATCAATTAATTTCTCTACTAAAATATTTCTCATTATTATAAAATATGTTTCCAACACTTCCTCACTTGTTTTTTGTGGCAGTCGCCGCGTATGTGGCAACGTTTTGAAAGCAAATAAATAATTTTTGTCAGTTCTGCTTTAAACAACCAATTAAATCGCATGAGAGTTGCAAATCGACAAACTTGTTTCTGTGTGATTTAAGACTCATATATTTTGCTTGCAATTTGCCAGAAATATATCATCTAGTATTTTTATTTTTTAATATCCCAAGTGGCAGGACACAGAGTTCAAGCAAAACCCAAGAACATTTTTTATAGTTCATATTTTTAATAGAAATTGCAGGAATATGTTGCTACACTGAAAGAATTTTCTTCACAAAAAGTCGACAACAGTTTTTTTATTTTATATATTTACTTTTCGAGCACTTAAGGTGCGCTCACACTTGGCAAATATTTGCCCAAAGACGCGTAACCACGAAATGCTAATTAAGAAGCAAATATTTCCGAAGAGTGCTTATTGAATTAAATAGTTTTCAATTATATTGGATTCTATGACTACTATTGACGTATAAAACTGTTTTACTTAATAAATACGCATACAAAAGATTGGCAGCACTCTACCGTGGGTAGGGTGACTAGAATTCTATGGAGGGACCCAAATGGTAACAGGACAAAGTATACCCTAACATTGAGTAGGCCAGCACTACGAAGACTGGTTTATTTAATAACAGAACATACAGAGTTGAGGAATCACCTGGCTCGAATGGGTGCCGTTGACGATATAACATGCAGGGCCTGTCAGGAAGAGGACGAAACACTGGAGCACTGCTTGTGCTACTGTCCAGCTTTTAGCCAAATCAGAAGAGAAACATTTAATCAGGAGATTATACAGGAAATTGAATTTCTTAGGGGTTCTAATTGGAGGGCCTTAAGAAGATACATTGAGGAAACTAGGTTCCTAACCTAATCAAATTCAAAGGTTTTCACGGTATTAATGGAAGCTGCCTATGGTGGAATGTGAACTCCTTATAATAGAGCGCACAACAGGCCCATGAGGTCTAAGTGTGATCCTGAGCGAATTGGGATAACTCATGCCCCTCTTTTCGACTTAACCTAACGTAAGCTAATAAATAGGCAACAGAGTCAAATAATATTTCATTAGTGGTAACGCTGTTTAGGGCAAATATTCGCCAAGTATGACCGCACCTTCAGCCTACCAAAATTTTATTTAAATTTTTAATTTGATGCGTTCATCGTTTCGCTAATTCATCTTTTAATTTCAGCTTAATTTTGCGATTTGAACTCGCCCAGAATCTAGCGATGGCAAGTTATAGAACACCCCTCTTAAACGAGTTCAAGTCTCAATCGCAAATATTACGCGAGTGTCAAGATGCCTGCTGAAATCTTATTTATGTTGCTGAAGAAAAAAAATTTTAAAAATAAAGAACAGAGAGTTGAATAAATCGCCTTTTGATTTGTGTCCAATAGTTTCGTGGGTCAATATATCAAATGATTATTTAATGGATTATTGCGATTGTGTGTCCGTGTGTGTGCCACCAGTCAAACGTGTCGTTTTATTTAAAAGGAGGCGGCTGCATTTTTGCCCATGGAAATTTTATTGCAGCAGTGCCTTTTACATTTTCTTTCAAATAACAATTTTTTACCTCATGCAACCAACTGCAAGTAAAAGCCACACAATGCGGCGCATATACATGCAAGTCTGTACTCACCCGCTTCCCCTGCGGCGCACTCATCCTGGCTTTTCTCAAGTAAACATCTTGAGTGCTAAAGTGATCTCAGAGGATTTATTTGCATTTTCTTTTCACATAATTCCCATTGTGCAATGGCAGTGCGTATGAGTTAATAAAAAAAAGAAAAACGAATAAATCAAATAAACCGAAATCGCGTTTGCCTTATGCGGCACTTGCAGCAACGTGAGCCAAATAAATGCCGACACATTTAAATAATTATTTTCAATTAATTACCATTAATTTTGTTTATTACTTTTATTTGTTTTTCCAGGTTGTTGGTTTTGTTGCTGTTAAATCACTGTTGCAGTTACTTGAATTTTAATTGTGAAAAGCAAATAAAAGAACACACACACACACACACACACACACACTGATGCACATGAGACTTATATTTAGTCATTTCATTATATTAATTAGATTCATTTTAGTTTTATTTATTTCATAATTAATTTTTATTTAATTAAACTAATTCATTTATTTATTATTTTACTATTATTTTCTTATTTATTAAACATTTTTGCTTATTAAACATTTACTTATTTCAAATATTTATTTATTCAAACATATTTTTTGGACATACTTATTCTCAGTGGAATAATAGAAAAACCACAAAATATTTATCAAAAAACACAAAAATTTTTGGCTTCAAAAAACTATAAAAATTTCATTTGTTATATTTAATAAATTTATTTACTAGATTTTCTTTTTCCTTTTATTATTTCATATTTATTTCCATACTCATTTAGGTTTGGTTTCATAAACATATAAAATCCAAGCAAATCATTTGCTGTATTTGATTTCAAATTTATTTGTCCATTTTAATTTTTATGAGTAAAGAAATTTTGGTTTCCTTAAAAAATATTTCTGGTAAATATATGTGTTGAGAATATCTGTAGATTTACAAATGCTTATGGTTGGTCATGAAATAAAACTTAAATTAATTAAATTCAGCACAAGTTATTATGAAAAACAAACAAACTGTTGGCTTGAAATGTGTATCACAGAATTAAAGACAAAAAAAAAAAAGACTTAAACTCATGTAAAGGCTTTCAAAGTGTGGTAAAAAAAAAGTTATTGTTTTGTGGTAAAATTATTAAGGCCTGAGGAATTCTACATAAATAATTTGATTTTGGCACTTGTAAAAAAGGACAAAGAAATCTCTTTAAAATCAAATAAATAAACATATAAAATAAATAAATATATGAAATAATAGATATATAAATTAAAAGTAAAGTAAAATAAATATATAAAACAAATAAATATGTATATAAAATATTGAAACCTTCAGTCGTTTATATATCAAATGCAATCGAACTGGCAGTCGCACTCCAAGAATATATTTCATGAGGATTTTTAATGTAGAATTTAATGCAAAATACACGGTTCTTATTTTTCAAAAAAAAGAGAGAGATCGAAGTAAAAATATGTGCACATTGTCCTTCTAACTTCGAGATATGTCGGTGAAATAAAGGCATTTGACCGATGCCAATACATTCAGAATCGCACGGTGGCTTTCGAAAACAGCTGTTCTGCTCTTCTGTGTAATTTGAATATTCAAGGCTCAAGTTGACCTTCCCTTGTTTATTTATATTTATATGGAGATGGTCGAATATTTAATGTGCCATATTTTGTAACCCTTCAAAATCGGAGCATTTCGAACAGGTATGGCAAGGCTTAGGCGTCGTCTTAACAATAAAATTTACCAAGCGGATGATTTACCATATGAAGTGAGTTGCAATAAAAATTTGAAAAAAAGTCGGGCTTTGAAATATGTTTTTGTTAAATATAAAATTAAAATAGGCAGTAATTTTTTAGGAAATTTCCTGTTGGCAACACTGTTTTTTGTGGCACAGCTGTTTTTGGCAGCTCAGCTGTTTTTGGCAGCTCAGCTGTTTTTGGCAGCTCAGCTGTTTTCGTATAACATGTTCACTTCAGTCTACAATTTAACCATGAATCGAACAACGCTTGCAGGTTATTGAATTTATTCATGCTTTTTTATATTAAATGCGTGAAGGCAGCCGAGTACCTTCCCACAACCTTTAGGTTGTAAAATGGGGAAACCACGCACTTAAAAAAATTTAAGTTTATATATAACGAAGAATTAAAATTTATCAATAATTAAAACTCCTTGAAATGATAAAATATATAAACCATCTGTTTCTGTAAAAAGATAATTGAACTGAAACGCGAAAGGTACCCGGGTACTTTAGCATTCCCCAAAGGGTTAACAAACAAGTACAATTTGAAAAGCAGCATTTATCATGCTTGAAGTAGAAGATAAAAAAAATCTAAAAGACTTTTACTCTTTTTGCTCCATTTGTTTTTAAACATTTTGGCACACAAGGCAACGCATACGTTTCTTCCGTCAATAAAGTGTGGGGTAAAATAACAAGTTCTTACATTTTTACGATTTCTATTTGCTTTTCATTTAAATTTCACAAACGCAGAATGATCTAAAATTTAGATATTTCTGCTTTTTTTTCTTTTAGGAAAAAAAGAAAATCAAAGGAAAGATTTTACGTTATTGGAAAAAGTAAATGAATTTGTAAAACTTCACTCTTTTTAAAAAGTACTTTTTTAAAATGTTTTTCTTCACATTCAATAATAAAAGGCTTAATAAATTAAGCGTTTTCTTTGCTAGAAAATATGCAACATTTTGTCACTTATTTTTGAAAAAGTGCCGGTTTGAAAAAGTTTTAAAACGGAAATTATTTTTCGAGAAGGATGTTGGCTTCATTTCTAATAAATTCCTTATTTTGAAATAACAAAATGTTGCCATTTTCTGTTAAAAAGTGTGAAAAATGTCGCATTATTTTCTAGAAAAGAAATCGACATTAGTTTTAAAAATCAAATAAATTTTTAAGTTTCTTTTGGAATAGAATTGTTTTAAAAGGTACCTTTTTTAAAGAAAAATCTCCTTAAGGTACTTTTTCAACTGGTTCTTTTTCACTCTCTTTAATAAGGAATTTGTTCAAGACGTAGTTTTTGCAATCGAATATATTTTTTAGTTTTCTTTTTGAATAGTAACAATTTTAAAAAATACCTTTCTTAAACAAAGGTCTCCTTAAGGTACTTTTCTAAATGCTTCTTATTAACTTTCGTACGCTTTTTAAAAACTACTTTTTTAAATGGTTTCTTTTCACTTTTTTAACACGTCGTTTTGAAATCGAATATAATATTATTTAACTTTTTGAATAGAAAGATTTTTAAAACGTAACTTTTTTATATAAATGTCTTAATAAGGTACTTTTTCAAAGAGATACTTTTACCAAAAATAAACTTTTCATAATAATTTGCCTTAAACACGTAAATTTGGTTGAAAAAAAGAACCTTCTAATTTTTGATATCAATACATTTTAAAAAGGTACTTTTTCAAAATAGTAATTTTTAGTAACCATGTTTAAAAAGGTACTTTTTTCAAGTAGTATTTTTTGGCAATGGTTTCTGAAAAGGCCCTTTTAAATTAAGTGTTCTTTTTTTATACAGTCCATTCTCTCGATAAGTTGGATTTGAAAGAGCCAAAGAAAAGTTTCAAATAATCGAGAGTACAACAGGAGTTAAAATTAAAGATGATTTAAAGGTTAGAACACTGTAAATGTGTTGAAGTTTAATTGAAATTTTGCGACAATTCTTTTCGTGTTTCATACCAAAAGAAGAAAATAATAATAATGATAATGATAATGATAATGATAATAATAATAATAATAATAATAATAATAAAAATAATAATTAAAATATAAAAAATTAAATTAAAAAGTATTCTCACCGTTAATGGCAGGACTACACACTGAACAATTGGCACAAGTTTTCCCCAGGGTATTTACGGACAGTCGGTCTACAGCTTGTGGAATAACGAGCGATCAAAAGAAAAACTGATTTTTATTTAAACACAAAAGAGCGACAAACGACTATTCAAAATATGACACATTCTTTGGTTGCCAGTTCGGACTGGGCTGCTGGGAAATAGGTTTTATGTGAAAGTTTTATATGTTAAGGCTACTTTCTTTAAGTGAATTACAATTTTCGGATATCACATAAAAATAAACATTCAATTAACTAAAATTTTAATATTTTCCTATTAAAAAAATTAAATAATAATAATAAAAAAAATACAAGTACTACGAGTATGTTTTAGAGTTACAAAAAGGCGGTGTTAGAAATCAGATCTAAAGCAGGTACATTTAAATTATTTTATAAATTTGCAAATTAACTATTTAGCTAAACTATAGAGAACTACACTAGACAAATAATTACGCTATTAAATTAATTTCCACTAATCAAATTTGATTTACTTGTCTGGCATTTACGTCTTGATGAGATTTACTTTAATAAAAAGCTTAGCTTTAGGGTTTTTCAATTTTACGAGTTTTCAATTCATTGCGAAGATTTTTCAAATGTTTCAAGTTATTTGTTTTTGTTTTTTTTTTCCTCTTCTTCTCCTTCTTTCTTTTGTTTAACATAGAATAGGCAACAACGACATAAAAACTAAATGAAAAGACACTTCAGAAGCGGACAAAGGAAACGTAAATTAAAAATACTTCAGAGATGAATTGACTATAAGACCTAAAGTGAGGATAGTTAAGAAATGTTGCGTTACCAGATGAACCGTGTGACTGGAGAGGTTGGAAAGTGTAAGGAAAATTTTCACCGAACTCCAGTCGCTTAAGCCGGCTAAATTACGGGATGCTGCCTGCATTAAATATGTTGTATTTGGCTTTAAATTTGTGATCAAAAAACGGCGGCCGTCTGAAAAGAGGAAGAAATAATGGAAAATTAAGCGACTGAAATTGTTATCTGTAAATAATAAATTATCTGTAATAAAAAATATGTATTTGTAAATATGAATAATATTTATATCAATAAAAAATATTAAGAAGATATTCAGAACTCTGGCCCTCAAACAGCTCGTGGCACTTGCAAACAAGTCGCTACCACTTGACTTTTTGCTGTAATTGAATATGACAATAAAACAACTACAACTAAAAGTAATGTGGTAGGAAAACAAATACAATTATAAGTACAAGTAATTGCGATTTCAACCAATTCAATACAATTGCACTTAATTGGAACAGTATTATCTAAATTAAATAATTCTAGACTACGTATGTAATAATTATCTATTTTTAGTAATAAAAAAGATATTTAATTACAACCAATAATGATATTGAAGATTATAACAGCCCCATTGTGAATGGCTACTTGTAATTAAAATTACATGAAACTTGTAATTGAAAGAAAACGATTAAAATCAGATATATTTGTTGATTGAAATATTTCCAAATGCAACTACTTGTAATTGTAATTGAGAGACAGTTTTATATTACAATTTAATAATGTAATTGGAATTCGAATTTATTTCAATTACAATTCCATTTTTATAATTATAAAGGAAACAATTTCAATTACAAACTGCATAACATTGTAATTGAAATAAAAGTAATTAAAATGCTCGAGTCTGCCAGCAAAAGCCGCTGCAGGAGCTGCTTCGACGAAGAAGAGGAGTCAGTGACTCAGCATCTCAGGCTTAAACATCTACACTGACGTGTCCTACGGGATTTGAACTGTTTCAGGGTGGCTGCCCTATTGGCGTTTGTGAGAAATTCTGGCTGGTTTTCAGAAACAGGTATAACAGTACTACACAGGATTGTGTGGGGTGTAGTACGCCGAGCATTACAGTGGGCCTTAAGAACTCGTTTTGGGGGAAGCCCTTTTCAATTAACTTAATCAACTCCAAGCCTTCAATTGCATTGTCTCCCTGCATAAATTTTAATTCTAACAACAAACTCCTGAAATGCAAATTTCTTAATTATTTTTGGCTTTACGTTTAACTTCTTAAGAACTTCGACTTGAGAGCTACACTTGAATAGTTTTTTCTTAATGAAAAATTTCAAATATTAAGATTGAGACTGAATAAAAGCTTTTAATTGTTTTAGTTTTCTCAAGTGCCACATATTTTCTTTTTGTTTGAGACAATGAATAGAGTCCTTTCAATAACCATAAACAAACTGCATTTAAATTTTACACGCACTTTAGCAAAATCAACTGCATGTTGGAAATTGTTTATAAACGCACGCACCAGAACTAAATTCACATCCATCAAGTATTTAATGAAATAAGTGTAATAACTTCCAGTTTAATTGTTTAATTTTAGCGAGATATATTTCAAATCTGTTTGATAAAACGAAGATATTGCAATTTTGAGTTTTATCATTCAGTGGTTTATCGTTGAGGTTATTTCGTCAAATATTTGCTAGATGTGAACGTAGTTTAACACACTTGGCGTTTCGACCATGTTCTTGGTTTGTTTGCTGGTGTTTCTTCTGTTTTGTTTGGGTTCACTTTTGTTTTGTTTTAATTTTCAATTGCATATTCATATTTACCTCGATGAAATAGAAAATCTTTTCGCTTAGCATAACTCCAATTGCCAGCACTGTACTTGAACTCCTGCTCAGTCATATACTCCACGCGATAGCCGAGTGTATGCATGTTGTCGTCCACATTTGATGACTTCACCGAACGTATATCCAAATCAAAGCCATCGGTGAATGTGCGTCTCACTTGAAACAATGATACGCCGGCCGGTTTCTGGCCCTTCTTTAATTTAATAACACGTTCCAGCATGCCCAACGGATTTGCCACCTTGCACTTGTAATCACCCAGATGTGTAGAATTCAATACGTGTATTTGCAGAGTTGAACCGTAATCGGCAGAAAACAAACGATAGTTCTTTCCCGTTATGGCACGACTGCCGTGCAGCCATGTAAAGGATGGTGGCGGCTCACCCATGGCATCACAGGAGATGTTAACGGTGCCACCGATGTACGCATAACGTATCAACGACGTATCATTATCAAACCAATGAGGCTTATCTGGAATGTTACATGAAACGGGGAAGAAGGAAAAGAAGGAGAAACGAACAAAAGGAAGAAAAGAAAATGGAAAACAATCAGCATGTTGAAATGATTAAAATTTAAATATACTTTTGATTTGAAAACGTTAAAGTTTTAATACTCTTTTTAAGTTCTACTTCCGCTTTAGTGAAGCAAGCAGATGGGGGGTGGGGAGGGGGTGCTAAGTGCAGTTCCTTTAACTCTATATATGTTTTGTTCCTTTTCCACACAATTTAAAATAATGGAGCTCTCTTTTAAATAATACACCATTTCTGGGCACACTTCAATTTTATATTTTACTTGCATTTTCTCATTTAAGTATTTTTTTTAATTACAAGAGATTTTCATGAGATTGAATGTTTTTAAATTCTTAAACTGGGGCAAAAGAATATCTTGCGGCATTTCCAGCGGGTTAGACAAAAATTTGTTGGCGCATACAATTTAATTTAATTATAATTCAATTTAAAATTTAAATTTTTCATGCTATTCATTCTCCTGCCGCCCATATTTTGTTAATATATTTTTTTTTACTACGAAAAAACGATTGCAAACGATGGAAATCAATTTATAGCGTTTTTTTTCTGGACATCATGTAACATATTTTTACTTTTTTGTAATAAAGGAAGTTTGGAGGAGTTTTAAAGCAGAAATTACTATTCGTAAGTGATGTTGGGTTAGTTTCTAATAAATTCCTTAATTTTAACTGCCGAATGTTGCCATTTTCTGCTTAAAAGTGTAAAAAAGGTTGCACTCTTTTCTAGAAAAGAAATCAGCTTTAATTATTGTAAAAAACCTGGATATGTAAAATATTATATCTTTTCATTAATAATAATAAATAATATTGTTTTCTGTTGTTTATTTTTTGGTTTTGAGTTTATGTCAATAAGAGTTTTGGTCAAATCGGTTAACCGCTGCGTTATAAAGCGAGGTCTGTTTTTGTCCCTTATTAATCGACTGATTTTTAATTAATCGATTAACCAAATAATAAAAAGTTTTCTAAATTTCGATAATTTCTATGTATAACACCAATAACAAGGCAGAAGAGGTGTTGACAAGAATACCAGATCCTTTTATTATAGGCATATCCTGAATAGGATGAAAAAAATCACATCTTTAAATGTGGGCTCAATAAGTGAGTGACTGGTCTCACTTGACAATTTTACACAATATTTAAGAAATGGTGTAAATGCTCTACTAAAGGGTCTTGAGTTAAACGCTTTCTATTTTTAGATTTGAATAAAAAAAAGAGAGTGAGATATAATTTTAGTCCTTTTGAAGAAGTATTGCTGTCATTATCTATCAGCCACGGCTTCTTTGGGTGGAGCGCATTCGAAATGTATAATATTACATGGCTCTGGCGCACAAATTTGACCGATAACATGGATTGAGTAAGTTTTGAGGGCCGCCGGGGCTTTTGGCTTATTCGCATATTCTTGAGCGTTTAAAAAGCCCTATAAGTAAAAATATAACGGAGTCAAATCGGACGATCTCGGTGAACAGTTCTCATCATCTCCCCCAAAGATGACCATACCCTTAAATCGCTCTTGCAGATTATGTAATGTGGCATGAGCTGTGCGGCACATAACGCCGCCCTTTTGAAACCATATATCGTTGATGTCTCAATCGTGTAATTTAGGGCAAGGATGGCTTGGGCAACGTTGTTCTCAAAAAAGTATGGAACGATGACGCCGCCATCGGAATATGAATCGTTCAAAATTTATAAACTTCGTTTAGTGAAAAGTGGATCCAGTCTTATAAGCCACAGTACGAATGGTTCTGTTGGTAGGATGATTATGAGGGGCGTGACGATTATGGGCACTATTAACTCGCCGAACAAAACACCGATTTTTATAAAACGATTTTATTATTTGCACCGGCTCGTGAAGGCTGTATCCCTCCATGGTGATTTGACAAAACAGACTTAAATAAATTGCCGTTATCAATTGCCGAAGTTGGGCAGTCCCTGTTGGAAGACTCTTTACAAGTACAATGATTTTTATAAAATTTACATTTGTTGGATTTTAATTTCTCTTCAGTTATTTTTATTTTACATGGCATTGTTGCAGCTTGCAATTGTGTGCAGCAGCAGCAACAGCAACAGCAACAACAACAACAATGTACAAATATAGTTAAATCTGTCATTCAACCAGAATGTTTGTCTGGTAATATTGCTTTCCGTATGTCTCCGCTGCCTATCCGTCCATCCACCCATCCATTCATCCATCCATCCGTCCGCTTCAATGTCTATGTGGGTTGTCATATAGAGTTCTCTTTTATTTATATACTCGCACAGCGCACTTACACCCACAAGCACATGTAAACTCTGGCTGATACTCATGCCCCAACACACTCAGCTTTGCTTTCCGTTTTATTGCTTTTCAAACATGTGGGGGTACAAGTGGTATCCTTTGCTTCTTCTGTTTTATCATTTTACTTTTTCTCTTTGTTTTAATGCAGTTTCTTTTATTGTGTCACTGGGTTTATAAAGTTATTTTAATTTCTTTGATTGCATGATATTGTTACTGCTGCCACCACCATTTACAAGTATTGCTCCCACCCCGGCTCTCATCATAATCATCGGCATCATCATCATCATCAACGTCATCATCATCTGCGTTGCTTTCTGCCTCATTTTACTTTTAGTTTTAATGTTTGCTGTTCTCTCTCTCTCTGTCTTTCTCTCTCTCTCTCTCTTTTTCAATTTCAGTTACTCTGTTTTTGTCTATTGTTATGTTTAATTTACAAAGTGCATTTTAATGAAGTTCTTTCCTTGTGGGTATTTTAAAACAATTTGGTTTAAGTTTTCTTACCAATTTTTTTTCTTTCTTGCATTCTTTCTATTCTTTTTTTTTTCTTCTTTTCCTTTAAATGACAGTAATTTTGTATTCATTTAGTTTTCGGCATGTATAATTTATGAATCTTCTTCTAGTCCTACTGCAAGTGCATGCTTGTACAATTGTATGATCATGTCAGAGAAAGAAAGTTTTATTTTAAGCAAATTGCTTTGTTGGACATTTAGAAGGGTCGAAAAAAGTTTTTGTACAAGTTACAATGTATGCGTTTAATATTCCGACACATAATCTTTGTTCTCGAAAGAGACAAGTTGAGTTAATTTTCATCTTGTTTTTTTTTTTTTTTTTCGTTAAGCAAAAATGTGGCCAGTCGGCAAGGAAAATGTTTCAGCAATTTTAAAGTGCACTTTAAGTTCAAGTTAATGTTCTTTTCATAGATTGCTAACGGGGTATTTGAGCCAATTGCCCCCTATACCAACTCGTCTTATAAGTGGTGAAATCAAAAAGCCCCTGCAGGGCTGTTTCCTGTCATATTTGAAATGAGAAAATTTTTTTTATAGTATGCCTTAATCCCCCTCCTTCCCATAACCAGTTTCCCTAGTACCAGCACACAAGGCATAGCACGAGCAGGGGTCATCCTGTAACTAACGGTCGCAATAAAAACAAATTGATTTTTTTAATGGTGCATAAAAGAACTTTACAACAATAAAATTGTCTAGACATCTTCGGCATTTCTCACACACACACACAATAAGATGAGTAACAAGACATACATGGCGGCAGGTATGGGCATCGTGGCGCCAGTGGATTAACCCCTCATCCGCCACAAAGCTCGAAGGCAAATATTTTCCTTAAATTTAATTCAAACTATTTTATTTGCATATTGAGTTTGTCGGCAGAATGAAATACAAAATAAAATGAAAGTAAAATATATATAAAACATTTCCATATGCTTAAAATATACTTTAAATTTTATTACGAATATTTATGTAAATCAATTTGAGAAAAATAAGTTTTCTAAAAATCTTTCTGTAGGTTACAGTAGCCTTGTTCCACCCCCATCATTTTTTCCTACGCATTGTTATCATTAAAACAAACTATTTTTAACATATTAAAAAAAAGGGACACTTGCGTATAATGGGTTAATATTTATTTCTGTTACAGTTTCAATCATGTTGGCGGCATTCTTACTGAGACGATATATTTGGCAAATATATCGTATGACATTTCTTTATGTTACTTTAATGATTTATTTTTTGGAAATTTTTAAAATATATATAAAAATGCAAATCGTTTAGTTTGGCTTCTATATGCTATTCCAGTGGCAAAATTAACTTCCAGGGTTAAGGAAGATGAAGCAGATGAAGACGAGCAACCATTTCAGTTGTCTTAACTGGAGCAGTCAATGACTTGGCTCACTACTTTCAAAACAATTGAAAACTCACTGGACAAGAACAGATTGAAGTCAATCACTCCAAGGATTTCTGCGGACTTTTTTTTTCATTATAATTATGTGTTCACACAAAAGAAAAAGGGCCTCAATAAATATCAGAAAATTAAAAAAAAAGTCAATCCCAATTTTTTTTATAGTTTTAATTCGTTTAGTTTGAAGCCTCTATAAATTATCGAGAGCCGACTGACTGTACATCTTTATATTTACTTTTAGCATTTTCCTGTTAAACATGATCAGTTTCGTTTAATCATGAGCCGACCTTCAATTAAATTTTATTATCAAAATTCATGCATCACCATGCAGTCAATTTTCTTAATCAGAAGATCGGTTTATCCGAAAATTGTGTTCCCGTAAGATCATTTGGTTTCTTTAAATTTCAATTACTTTTTGCTTAAATCAAATACGAAAACTCTTGAAAAATCATCCTACATTTTCTTGTGGTACGCTTTTAATACCGTTACGTGCACTAATTTTCATGAAACTTACATGGTTTTATAGATATATTTATATAGATTTGAATAAAGAAAAAAAAACTCAACGTGGTAAGAAATCGTTTTAAATTTTCTAAAAAAAAACCAACAACAAATAGCCCACACATTAGCTACACCAGGGTCTTAAAGCAGTACACACATTTCATGAGAAAACTGCATACGAGAATTGTATCAGTTACAAATTGAACTTAATGCAAATTAACTCGCTTTCGTAACAGATAATATTAAGTCAGTGCGAGTCTGTCAGCTGATGATACACTAAATTTAAATAAAGACCTGACATTTTCATCATTCATCTGTATTTTATAATTAGAAAAAACTAAACACCATATATATAATGAAAAGATAAGTCCGGGTTTATATTGTGCTATTTTTGTCGCTGCAATTCTTGAGTTTATAGTGAGAAAGAGCGCAAAAGGAATAAAACAGGTATATATTTCTATTTAAACATTCTCACACAAATTAAAAATTGCAGCGACAAAAATCGCACAATATAAACTGGGACTAAGTGAAGTTGATTTAGTTTAACGAAATTTTTACCCGGTAGTCCTGATATTTTTGCTGGTCTGTGGACCAATCACGACTATTGGATTAGGCCATCCATTAAAAGTGCATATTCATTGGAATTTTATTACCCCCCCTACTTCTATACTGCCCTTGATATAAAACACCACGCTGGCAACTCTTGCCAACAATCCAGTACCGCAGAGGAAGATAACAAACGTATCAAAACAACTGCTCAAAAAAAAAAAAGAAGTAGAAAAATATAATAAAAAAGTTACACGAAAAGGAACTTATTTGCCCAAAGACAAAGCGCCAAGGTGAGGGAATTGCTGTGGCAAAGTAACTGCAATTAAATGAGACTCAGTGGATGGAGAATCCCATTTAAAATCAAAAGCTGCAAGTGAAAGCATTAAGTATTTTTTGATAAAAGAAAACAAAAACAAATTACAATAAATAAGGATCCGAGCACAACCACAGCAAAGAGAACGTCATATTTTAAGTTGAAGATATTTAATCTTGTTGTTTTATTAAAATTCCTCTTTGAGTCCTTTAAGGAACTGAAGCGTATTACAGATTTAAGAAAGTTATTATGAAATTTAAATAACGTCATAAGCAATTTTAATAATCAAAACTATTGATTAAGAGATTCTCTTATACCCACAAGAATTAAATCCTTTTGCTTGCTACAATTTAGTTAAGAAAACAATATCCTCTTTCCGCCCAGTGGAGAGGATTTCATATTTTTATAGAAATTTCATTCGAAGTAATTTGGAATAACCAAAATGGAATTTAATTGAAATAAATGAAAGTTAAAGACAAGTTGTTGTTGTTTTAATCATAAACCCTTGAGAGCTGTGGCAATACCAGGAAAGCAAGAACAACAATAAAAAAATGAATAAATCTGAAAAGCATTAAGGAATTGATAATATTTGTTTTGATTTCATTAGTAATTTATAGAACGTTAGTAACGAGAGTAGTTTTATAATTCCTTTGATTTTTCTGCATGGAATGCAGGATCTTTAAAAGCGACGCTGGTCCACGATAACCGTGTTAGCCATGATTGGAAATGGCAGAGTTAAATAGTCGCTTTATGCTCTTTGATTTTAAGAGAATCAGTTCTCTGATTTTGTGCAGTGTTTTTGGGGCCTGCTGAACTCTTTTGAGAGAATTGAAAGTTAAGCTAAATTGTTTTTAATTAGGTGCGGACCTTTCGAAATTTCACGCCCCTTAACTGGAGAGGGTAGTGCAATATTTTTAATATTTTTTTGGGATACACGCTGTGTAAGTATAGTTGCACAGTGGGGAAACGAGTACTCCGATCGTAAAATGAGTTCATAACAATTACGAAGGTTTTGTAGGACTTGAATTTCATTTTAAATAATCATGTGAAATTAAATAAATAAATAAATAGTGAAACAGAATAAGTCCTCAATTTTAGGCAGAAACGTTGACTTAACTAAATTGGCAGGAACTTCAAAAGCCCTTCCATATTTTCTTTTATTCTCATGATTTTATTTACAAAAATTTATGAAACTTATAGTGTTTTCTTTTCTGGAAAACGTGCAAAACTTTTTCACTTCTTCTCTAGAAAGCAACAGTTTGGAGGAGTTCTTAAGTAGAAATAGTTTTTCGTAAAATATGTTGAATTAATTTCTAATAAATTCGCTACTTTCAAATCATATAATGCTGCCATTTTCTATTAAAAAGTGTAAGAAATGTTGCATTATTTTTTTTTAGAAAAGAAAGCAGCTTTAATTAAAGCATCGCAACATTTTTGTGACAATAAGTATGGGAACGTGAGAGCATAAGACAATAACGCAGTTAAAGTAAACTACATTCCATTTCACGATCACAGTCTCAGGTAAAATTTTACGTGAAATTGTTCAGTTTTATCATTAAAGAGGAATAAAAACTAGATATAATAACAAAAATATATATAAAAAATTTTATATATATTGCGGAATTGAAATTACATCTCACACGTCCACAAAGTGCTCATCAGCAGCATGTGTCTGTTCCCCAAGAGGTTAAGGTTCTGAATATATAAAAAAGTCAGGGAATTGTCAAACCAACTTCTCATATTTTTTTTCTGACCGAATTTTTATATCAAAATTAAATTTTTATATTAAATATATATTTTAACTATTGCAAAACTCTTCAATTTAAAGCTGATTTCTTTTCTAGAAAAGAGTGCAACATTTTTTACACTTTTTAGCAGAAAATGGCAACATTCCCATATTTGAAATTAAGGAATTTGTTAGCAATTAATTCTACTTCTCTTACGAAAAGTAGTTTCAATTTTAAAACTCCTCCAAGCTTCCACTACTTATAAAACAAGTGAACAAAATGTTGCATGTTTTCCAGAAAAGAAAATGCTATAATTTACACTTTCTGGGCTAAACTTTTAAGTCATTGTTATTTCGGCTTAAATGAAATACTTTAATTTCAAGGAAAATAATCCGCAAACTAGACACGTTAATAATTATTTCTTAAAATAAAATTTAAATTTTCTATAAAACTCTTAATTACAATATCGTGACTATGCCCCGGGGTCGTTTGATTTTCAAAATAATCTAAAATATTAAAAAAAAATAGTTTTGTAACTAATGGGTGATTTTTTAGAAGCATTCGGCTTTTATTTAAAAATAACACATACAATTTAGAGAATCAAATGAAATGATCTATATAATTCAATATTTAAAGATGAGTTCATGTAAACGCTGAGTCCCATTGCGGCATACTCTTCTCTCAATTGGTAGATTATTTCGCATGATATGTTGGCATTTTTTAATTTCAGTTAATTTATACAATTTCCACAGCATAACAGCAGTTTTCAAAAGCCGCTAACATTCATCAATAGCACTCATGTGTATTTTTGTTTATAACCACTTAATAGCAGGCTTAATTGAATGCAGTAAAAGATTCAAAAGACACACAAGAACTAAACAAGAGCGTGATACAATTCTCGTATCCTTTTTCATATTAAAATTGTTAAAAATAGAAACTGTTATCACATTCAGTTAAAACACCCAACAAGTGTTAATAAATAAAAGTACTCTTGAGTTTTGATGATGCAAGTGTAGTGGCTTCGAAAACAGCTGTTCTGCTCTGCTGTGCAAGTTAAGTATATACAACTAAAGTCGACTTTCCCTTGTGCTTTGCAATATTATTCATATTGCCAACGATTAGTCAATCAAAATTTAATTTGTTATGCCAAAAATAAGTTCGATACAAAATACTTAAAATATTTACTAATTTCTGGTCTTTATTTACTCTCATGAAGCAACTGCTTATTATCAATTCTCTTTCCATTATCCACAATATCTATTTCAATAATTTCTTAGACGATTGACACAAACACAATATTCTGTGACAGAACAAAGGAATATGTCTGCAAAACAGTGTGTCATTTCTTGGCATCATTATTTATTTCGACCGTTTTAAAAGTAATTATTTCATAATTTATAAAGCTCTGAAGCCACTTTCAGCTGTATGAAAACTAATTTTCAATCCAACATTTTAATTATTATCTTTCATGTGAGTTTAAAATTTTGTACTTCTTCGTACGAAACGCTGCACTTGAAGGGTTCTTTGAATTCTGCTCATGTACGAGTATTTAACAAACATGTTCATTATATTAACTCTATCTGTTTATGTCTTTCATAATATTAAAACAACCATATTTCCTATCCCCAGATAATAATAATACGAGCACACACACACACCCATGCACAATTTAAATTACATTTCAATTAGCTCACTTTATGCTATAATATTTATGTACTTACAGCCAACAGCCTGAAGTGATTTCGTACAATCGTAACTCAAATAATCTGAATGCTGTTGAATGTTACATAATTGCAACGTTAACTATCAATGAGCTATTTATAAGTGCCCATACAAACACAATTTCTGAATGGCTAAAATAATAATGTGCTAAAGATACAGCAGACATTCGACGTTCGAACAGGTAGAGAGTGCCCATGGCCTGGGCAAAATGTATAGACAAACTTATTTCAACGTGCAGACTGACTACAAGTTAATATTTGGTGAAAGTAAAAAAAGAAATGCCGCAGAAATTTGGAGAACTATCGATTTATGTTTCCACCCGGTTGGCACACCGTCAGAAAAGTTAAGCAAATTGCTTAGAGCCACAAACACTGGGGAGGTGGGAGCGCCACTATAAAATTATTGATTTTCAAATGAACGAAATATATTAATTAAAGTTGTTGAAACATAATAGGCTCTCATCTGCCAGTTATGGCAGGTAATTCAATCAGTTCTTTTCTGAAAAACAGGTAAAATTTTTTCATTTCTTTTCTAAAAACTGGCAGTTCGGAGAAGCAGAATAATTTTTCCTAATATATTTTAGATTAATTTTTAATATGTTCTTTATTTTCAAATTATGAAATGTTGCCCTTTTCTATTAAAAAGTGTAACAAATGTTGCATTTTTTAAGAAAAGAACATGATATTAGTTTTCAAGCTATTCAGGCTTAGTTTCGTATTAATTAGTTAAACTAAGTTAAATACAGACTTAAGATTTAAAGTTGCTTTAAATGCTCCTTTCCAATAATGGATTATAGTTTCCCTATTTTTTGCTTATTCTTTTGCACTGAACGTTTTTCCATATGCCGCAGTTTTTGACACTAGTCATATTTTTCGTGCTATTTTTTATGACTTTATGACAACAGTGTGAATCCCCCAATTGTTTAACAGCACATAATAATCGGTAAGTTTTATACGCAACAGCTACGAAGCTTATATTACGTTGAATGGTATTCAATAAGAAAAATTAATAAAAGTTTTTTACAAGTGGAATTGTTGCGTTTTGTTACGAAGCTCTTTATAATGCTCATTTACTGTCATATCGTCATAACTTTAAAAATGTATTTTCGGAGTTAATGATGCCAAATTTTTCTGCACAATCGTTGTTGTGATTCAGTAGAAATTTAAATATGTTAAAGCAATTTATTCTTGAGAGAAACATTAATTTTTTGACTTCCATTTAATACTGAGATAAAAATTATGATTTAAGCTGAAGTTAAAGCCTGCGATTTTACAAAAAATTTTGAATTTGTATTAAATTTGAGTTATTTTACTAAAACAGAAATATTTTGAATATTTACTGCAAGTCATGATTTCCATTTAAACTTGAGATAAAAACCATTATTTAGGCTGAAGTTAAAGCCAGCGAATTTACCAAAAAAAATTTTAATTTGTACTAAATTCGATTTTTGAATATTTATTGCAAATCATGATATTAGCGGAAGGGTTTAGACCATCTCAGCAGCGTTGTCTTGTTTAGTTTTCCCGTTTTCCACTCTAATACCAGCCATTAGGAATATCAACTATTTCAATAATATTTTTAACGAAATAGTTTTTAACGAATAATTTTGACAGTAACTTTTAAGTTAATTCACTTTTGGTTAGTAAAAAATTTCCCAACCCTGATGACTAGACTATTATTCCAAATAATCCATTTTGTCCTTTGCGTTTTCCAACAACATCGGCTGGCTGATGACATCAGAAACTTCTTTTTATTGAATTTTCATTTATTTATCAGTTAACAAGACTAACCAAACTTATAGTTAAAGATAAAAATTATTATTTTTTTTAATTTCCATTAAATTTTAAGTTGAGACGTTTTCAGTAAAACTAGTTTCTTTGACTTATGACACTATTGCAGTAAACGGGCGAAATGTGTATTAAGAAAGTTCCAACAAAATTATTCTATTTGAAAATTTGAGATCCTGACGGTGTGCGTGCTTTCGTTTGTATTTGTTTTGCAAGTATTTTGCAATCCGGGCGCGTATGAAAAATATTTGTTCATGTATGTGAGTTAATTATTACGTGTACGTAACCGACTAAAACAACAACGTGAAAATGGAATTTAAGCCAAAAAGGGCTACTCGCTTGACTTATCGCATCACTCGAATGTATTAAGACAATATTTACAAGATAATGGCCGGCCAACAAAAGGCACTCTAGTCGAGTGCTATCCTATTCGAAAATATAACTGGTGTTTGAAGTTGTTTTTTTCTTCTTTTGTTGTTGTTGAGTTGAAGAGGCGAAACAACTTGAAAACATTTGAAATTTTTGTTTTTGCAGTTACCAAAATTAATCTGAAATAGTAATAAAATTATATCACCGTAGAGGAGTTATTGAAGAAGTCGAAGAATAGAAGAAATCAATATGACAGACACTCTTAACACGTAACAGATATTGCAAATAATTTAACTCGCACTAGATTTTCAATAAATTACAATAAAACTTTGTTTGCAGAAAATAAATTAACTTAAACATTTTTTTCTGGTTCGTGTTTTCATATGAAAAGCACGTTTCAAGTCAAATAATATTAAAGACAAATTGCTGAGAGCTTTAAAAGCACATGAAAATACATTCAAAGAATTTAAGAAAATAGAGAGTCGAAAAATAAAACAAAACAACTTTTACAGATTTAGCCCCCTATTCATAAAGAAAAAAATAAAATCTATTTGAAATGCAGTTTAAGAATATTTTCTATGAACCATTTTGAGTTAAATGCACATCAAATTCATTTTAAATATTATGAATACGGGGGTTAACATTGTACTTCCCCTAAAGGTTTTATTAAATTTTATTTACGAACGTTTAGAGCAAAATATTCAAAATCAAATGCGGCCGAAATACTTCCTATTATGTGAGCAGCCAACCCCTTTTTTATTAGTTTTTCCATGTGAAAATTTGAGAACATGAAACATACGAGGTCTGTTTCAAATATAAGGTTGTATTGAATTTAGTCATATTAATATTACTCGAATATTAAATATTCGAAAATTTTAATGCACTCACAGCATGTTTGTCAGTGCAAAAAGTTGTCAGCACTTTATGGCGTTTTCTTTTCTAAAAAAAATGCAACATTTTTTCAATTATTTTCCAAAAAGTGGAAGTTTGGAAAAGTCTTACAGTAGAAATTATTTTTCGTGAAGGATGTTGGATTCATTTCTAATAATTTTTTTATTTTGAAATGGCAAGATGTTGCCATTTTCTGTTAAAAAAGTGTGAAAAATGTTGCATTATTTTCTAGAAAAGAAATCGGCATTAAATTGTTGCTGAGAAATTGTAGCGGCTTTCTCAAATAGCACCGTTTCACTTGTACTTTGCTCGTGGTTGGAGCTCTTCGCTTCCAATAAAACTCTATTATTATAAAATTTAAAATTTCAAATTTCTATAACTTGAAAATTAATAAACCGTCTGTAATTTTTCGACTTCTATCAAAGATTAAGAACTTAAGCCCATCAGATATATAATTTTGTATTTTTTTAATAAATCATTTCTTGCAACATTTTTTCTTCCACAACATCATCTCCAAAATTTAACCGAATTTGAACCGGTTAAAAGCGTTTAACGTGTTTTAAAAGTTAACACAAAAAAAATATTAAAAACAATTTTTTATTTTTCTAAAACTAAAAAATATTTTTCCATTTCTCGATATGTTCACGTACTTGCACACAAACTCACTCACAGAGTCATAAGGACTCACTCCCTGAGAGGACCCATTTAAAAACCTAAGGAAATGGTTGGTAAGAAATTTGGGTTGAACGAAGAGGGCATTGGGAAACCCTAGATATTATTTCGAAGGAATAAAAATTTTGGAGAACTACTGGACCAAACGCATTCATCTGAAAGCAAATTATATTGAAAAATAAAACTGACTATATTAAAATAGTCAGAGAATTATCAGACAGTCCTCGTATATCTGCTTTGAAGTAAATCAAATCTAAACTACTGAATAAATAAATAAATAATTTTGCATAATTATTAGAATTCATCTTACATTTTGAACACACCTCGTAGAATAGCCCATAAGAGTAAAAATATATATTTTGCTAAACATCTACAAAACTTATTTTGAAATTGTTCAATCGAAAATAACAACAAAGAATTGGAAACGACTTAATGGAAAAACCAAAAATTTGCAAGAAATTTTTTATCAGACAAAAAGTAAAAAAAGAAACAGAACTTTTAAAAGAACTCTTGCAAACAAAATCTTAAGCCGCAAAATATTTAGAGAAAGCTTGGCTGCAGGCTATTTTAAAAAGTTGCAAACGAATACGAACGTCCAGCTCATGCCACAAATGTGAAAACTAAAAGAGCACACATTTAACACACACAGACATACACATACACATACACACACAATAGGTGCTTTCATGTGGTCGTCCATGCATCGATGAGTGCACTTGCGGCGGATGTTATTATACATTTTGTCAAGAATATTTAACCAGCAATCACACAGGCTCCATATCAGATTTACAGGAAACAAAAAGAGAAAAGAGTTAAAAAAGAGTTTGAAATATATTTCATGACAGCAACTACTTTTGGCCACATCCAGTGCCTCTTGTTTTATGTATAAAAGCTGCTAAGTTTTGGAAATATTCCGAATATCTTTAATTCAATAAAAAATAAAAATAAATCCCATAAACGCTAGTCTTTTCTTCTCGGCGCTTATCTGTTTGAATCATTTAAAATTGCTGTGCACACAAAAAGGACACAAAATCAACTCTGCGCATTTCAAAGAGGCAGACAGAGGGCTGAAGATTGAAGGGGGCTCTTGTAGATTGAACGATGGATGGTATTGATACCACAATTATGAAGGGTTTTGTTTATATTCATGATAAAGATTTATTCGGTGTTAATGACATTTTGCTTTTTAAAAACAGATTTACAAACAACAACAGCAAAAAAAAAATATGGCACTTTTCCAAGGAACTCTTTTTCACAACGTGGCTGAAACATGTCGCCGGTCACAATACAGCGAAAGACTTGTTACGACAATGCAAATTTTATTTTCTTCACAAGGCTTTTTCTTCAGTATATGAAAAAAAAAAATATCTTACATAAGATTTCTGCTGAGAAAAATTAGCTGGGAGTTGAAGTGCTTGTCAAGACGACACTTTCCTGCAAATTTCCCATCGCAGTAACTTTCAACTCCAAATTAGAGTATTTTTAATAAATCAGATAATATCCAACAATGAAAGAAACTTATTAAGAGTTTGTTTACTCCAGCAAACAAATTATTTTACTTGCAACATTTTGCACATTTTGCTTACAAAACGTTAAGTATTAGGGCATTCAACCAATTATCCGTTAACCGGTAAACCGGTTGGTAGACGGGTTATACTGTCAATAAATAATTTGGTGAAAGATTTCAAAACTGTTTCATTTTCTTGTTCTTTCTCGAATCTGATAACGATAATAAAAACAGTCCCTTGAAAGATATCACGAGATGTGCAGGATGGGCAAATTTGAGGTTAGGAATTGTATTGACTGTTAAGTGATGAAATATAAAGAATTGAGCTGTCATTTTTTGACATTTATTTAGTAAAAAAATTGGAAAATTTCAGCCATGGAACGCTACACTCTTGAGCAAATTCGCTTTAAGCATTAAACACAATAACGACAGCAGGCTACACGAACACCGACTACAAAAGCCGTTGGCTACAATGGTGGCCTCGTAGTCAGCTACTGAATTATTTTGAAAGCGACACCACCAAATCAGTAACCATGAGTTGTTGTTTGTAGTAGAATTCTCTTCAAACGCCAGTGTAGCCGCTTTCATATATTTAATACTCTTAAATAGTGTTATTCCAATTAAATATATTTAAAGTCCACAATATATGACAAGAAATCATTTCATTTACTTGGAAATATAGTTTGTTGTTTCTTTTTGTATAATAAAACAGCATATTTTAAAGTTTACAATAATTGAATTTATTTATGTTATACTGGCAACATTGCATTTACTCATTGTCGCTCATCAAAATAGAAATCAGTTTAATTTGACTACAACCGTGTTGTTTGTAGTAGTAAAAATAATCATTCGTATATACGCACATGTATTCTATTTTTGGCAAGTTGTAGTCTGTAGTCTGCTGTCGTTATTGTGTTTAATGATTTAATTCTTTCCGGTTGGTAGACAAATTAAATTGTCGATTACGGCCGACTATTTATTATAATATTCGAATAAGTGTTTACAATTATTAGGCTGTTCGAACAAGAAAAAATATGATGGAATTTTATTCGAACACGCATAGTTGACAACACTAATAATAAAACTTCTCGATCAATTTGTCTTACAGCGATTCAGAAAACAATTTGTTGATTATCAGACCACTTCTGAAAACACGTTATTTGTAATCACATCGGGTGTTCTGTAAATCACTTCCTTTTTAATTTGCCAAAATATTTTATGGCAAAAATTAAAACGTGTGTATTTTCTGTTTCGTCCTCAATTATCGTGTTGTTGTATTTTTTCGCGGAAAGGGTGTCTTGAGGTTTTCTTAACTCTGAAGTATTTATTTTAAATAAAATAATCAATTGTTTAAAACAAATTAATAAACAAAATATTATTGAGTAATTAATTGAAGTAATTTTTGACAAGAAAATGATTTGAATTTTTTCGTCACCAAACATATTAAAAAAATTAAAAAAATACAATTCAAACTTATATTGATTTCTTTTCTGGAAAAAAGTGCAACATTTTTCACACTATTTAACAGAAAATAGAACAAAACATTCCGATATATGAAATTAAGGAATTTATTGAAAATAAATCCAAAATCACTTACGAAAAGTAGTTTCTGTTTTAAAACTCCTCCAAACTGCCACTTCTTAGAAAAGAAGTGAAAAAATGTTACATGTTATCCAGTAACAGAATTATATTACAACTACAGCCCAAGAAACGATTACCTTGAGTGAGGAAAAAATTTTTAGTGATCAGCGGAGATCGAAGCCACGATCATTGCACTGACAAGCTGATTATCTCTTAGCCTGTACAGGCAGCCATTTAGTAACTTGCATTTTTATCACAAGGCGCTTTGGATATTGCCAATATTAATACAAATTGTTTGCTGGGTGGTTTTCACAAGTGTGTGTGTTTTTTTTATTTGTTTTGTGTATATTTTAGCAATTGTCAAGTCCTGTTTAATAGTTTTTCTATGAGAAAGTGCTTTCGGAAACTTTTAAAAAATGCAAATTAAATATCTGGTCGTACCGATCTCTTGGTATTAGCCCTAAACCAATTCCGGCTAATGCCATTAGATTAGCTTAACCCGCAAAAAGTGAATATATTTGGAACATAAAATCCTGGGACTGAATATCTACAGAATAAATTCAATATTCTTTGCTACGTCATCTAACAACAAGATAATTTATTGGCAATTTTAGCTGTTGCTAAAAATGTTTATATAGAACACGGCCTTGGATAGAAAAACAACTCCAGCTCCAGCAATTAAGATACACTTTTTAAAATTGTTTAATGCATGTGTGTGTGCGTGTGTGTTTTACGAAACACATAAAATATGCTGAAATGGTTGATTAAAATTTCCAATATCTACAACAAATCTCGTAAATAAATTTATATTGGTTGCATAATGCATCATGGATTATACAAGAATGACAACAACAACAACATCAGCAACAACAAGTTTTCCAGACATTCAACAAAAAGAAAAGAGAGATGAGGCCACTTGAACATCAAACAGCTACACTCTTGTGTATAACAATCTGTGATTGCGAGAGTCTGTGTGTGTGTGCGTTTATGTTTAAACAACATCCTCGTTTAAGTTAAAGCTCTAAACAGTAATAATGCACACAAAGTTGAGAATCTGTTTTAAAGCACATACTTATAGAAAGATGCATGTGCATGTGTGTGTGAGTGTATGTGTGTGTGCAGACTTCTACAAGAAAACACATTTACAATGTGTGTTATTAACTGAAAACAACTTCAGTTCTTTGTTGTTCATGTTGCATCTATTGTCTTTTGCCAATGGCTGTATAAAATTGTTACACTTAGTGGCAAAAGTGGGCCAACACAACATATAAGTCATATGCATCACTTTGAAAAAAAATAAGAAGAAATTAATCCCACTTATTCTGTAATTATTTGCCAACATCACTGCAACACAATATTAAAAATAGAACATTTCCTTTTCTCTCTTTGAAGCATTAAACACAATACCGACAGCAGACTACAGACTACAACTTGTCAAAAATAGAATTCATGTGCGTATATGAGAATGATTATTTTTACTACTACAGGCAACACGGCTACTGGTTGTTGTCCATGCTGTTTTTGTGGTTGTAGTCAAATTAAACTGATTTCTATTTCGGTGAGCGACAATGAGTAAATGCAGAGTTGCTAGTATAATATAAATAAATTCAATTATTGTAAACTTGAAAATATGCTATATTATACAAAAAGCAGCAACAAACTATACATTCAAGCTAATGAAATGATTTCTTGTCATATACTGTGGACTTTATATATATTTTATTGGAATAACACTACTTAAGAGTATTAAATATATGAAAGCGGCTACACTGGCGTTTGAACAGAATTTCACTACAAACAACAACACATGATTATTGATTTGGTAACGTCGTCTTAAAAATAATTAAGTAGCTGACTACGAGGTGAACAGTGTAGCCAACGGCTTTTGTAGCCGGTGTTCGTGTAGCCTGCTGTCGTTATTGTGTTTAATGCCTAAGACTTTAGCGAGTAGTTGCAGTATCTTAAAAGTAGTTAATTGTTATTCACAAAGAGTTGATATTCTTTTGACGTGATGTTGATAAATATTTACAGAATAAAGGGGTTAATAATTATGCTTTAAGTATTTCTTATGAGTATCAGTCTACAAGTAATTTCACAGCCAAATAATGTATCAAACAAACGTGACCACTAAATTCAAAGGAACAACTTTCTTATGCAGACAATTCTTTATTGAGTTAAACAGTTTCCAATATTATTGGGTTCCATATCATTGTGTATGCGCAACGAAGGAAACTGTTTCACTTCATAAAATCGTATTTGAATCAAATTAAATTTCATTAATATTGAGTGGTTATGTTTTTTGGGGTAAATATTTGACAAGTGTGAATATATTTTAATAAAAAAAAATAGTATTTTTGGACTCCAGAAATAAAATATTATTTATAATTGTGTCCACTTATTGTGGCTTACTTTTGTTGCCAGGTGTTGGGAAATTCTTTACTTCTTTACTTACGTTGTATTCTCAATAGTATCGTTATCTGATCGGAATCAGCAAATGTCGATGTGATGCGCATTGCACGACATGTGTATTCACCAGCATCTGCCTGCGTTACATTCTTGATATACAGACCATTCGAGATGGGACGATATTTTGTGTTGTTCGAAGCTGTAAATAAATAAAACAAATATTTATGTGATTTTTTTCAAATATTTTTTCTTTTTTTTTTATAAAATTAATTTCAAAATAATTCCATATAAAGTATTAAGCAATTTTACGAAAATCTGTGCACAATGTTGTGGCATATAATTGAATTATTAACAAAAATTGTGCAGAGAGATCCGAGTTGTTGTGTAAAATTAATTTATTGGCCATTGAGAAATTCAGTTAAAAATAAATTTACAGTTATGAAAGAGATAAGAAAAGAAGTTGGAGGGAGTGTCCAATACTTTTGTAAAACTAAAATTTTGAGAGACATCAGATTCGTTGCAAGTTGTTGGGGTTAAGAAGACTAACAAAAATGAATAACTTGGAAATTAAAAGCTCCACAATTTTTTTTATTTTTCCCTTATTAGCTTTTATGAATTGAAAAGGACTTGGGGGTGCTTTTTAAACTCTTCTGTTTTTGCCTGGATTTTATTTTACATAATAATCTTCCACTCAGTAATTTAATCTACAAGAAAAAGTTCGTCTAATTAAACACATTAACAATAGTTTCGCAAAACTTTACAAAACATTTTATCTTATATTTCAAACTTAATTTTTTCATATTAGTGAATTGTATTTTTATCTAATAGATACATATTAGTTTCACAAAATTTGAATGGCAAAATACTTTTTACATCATATTGAAAAGGGTGGTCATATTTGATAATTTTTCTTAACCAATTAAATTTTTTTTGATACCAACGAAAAGAAGAAAATTAGGAATTAATAATGATATATAATATCATTAGACGTCAGCCCTTTTCACACAATTTTTAAACACATTTTGCACGAAAACTTCATTTATCTCGTTAAATTTCATCTTTCAGGGCAGGAGTAGTTTGTTCACGTGAATCCGATTTTTAAAATAAGCCCCAGAGGCAACACTGAATCACAAAAACTAGGCGGCCAATTGAAAATGAGACTCTTGACTTCAAAAGATTTTGATCAAAAATATATCTGTTACTTTCATTAAATTTCTCAAACAGCCAATTAATATGATAAGAGATTTTCAATATAAAAATCGTTTTTACAAGAGTAAAACATTAAATGGCAAAAATTTCCCAACGTTTTCTTAAATAAATGTCACAATATAACAGCTGATATTTTGACATTTCATCATATGACAGCCAAGTTACTTCCTAACCTCAAATTCGCCAACCCTGTATATACTTTTTCTTTTCTTTCTTCTTTTAGCAGTTTGTTCGAATTTCCGCACCATTGAAAATTTATTTTAAAAGTTGTTGGGAAATTCGCTGAATTATGAAATTAGCCACGTAATTGGATAAACTACAGTTGTGTAGAGACACTCTATTTGGACACATTCCCATTTACGAATATATAAGAAACTTATTTCTCGAACGGAAACTATTTCATTGCTAAACGAAATTAACATTCCAACTTCCATAAAAGGATGCATTAAGAACTATTTTTTTCTTTTCTTTTCTTTTTTTCCAATAAAGGATTAAGACTGTAGAGTAGAAATAAAAATAAAAATATAAATGCTTAATAGCTTAAAGAGAAATATTGTTTTCTACACTTGCGAAAATAAGAAGCTTGACTCCGCTTCAAGTAATTTAGAAAGTTATTTTCTTGTTGAAATTGTGCTGCTTTTTATTCTTTCAAATCCTTGGAATACATGAATAATAAATGAAAAATTGAAAAATATTTACGAATAATTTCTGATGCATGTTTTATGGGTAAATTCACAATATTTGAGAGGATATTTTTAATTTCAAATCAATAACGAAATAAAAGGATGAATATGATGAAGTGAAACAAAAATGTATGTGAAAATATTGAGGCAGCTACAAACTGACAGGATCCCCATGTGACAGCTGCTGCATAAGACACCATGCAAAGATGGCCAGAATCAGTTAATTCTACTCAGTTAATTCTATCATGATTCGATAAACTAGAATAAAAAAGCAGCTCGTTAATGAGCTTTTCATTGATACATTCCACACAAATACTACTCAAGAATAACGATTTTACAAGCAGTTGTCAGAAGTATAGGGTGTTTTTTATAGAGCGATACAACCTTGAGTTGGCATCACTGCCTTACTTGACCACCCATTTAACAGCTGATAGTTGCTTTTTGTTTAGTTTCCTTTGGCATTTCATTATGGATCGACTTACACCAGAGCAACGTGTGCAAATTGTGGAAATTTTGAATCAAAATAATGATTCTGTTCGTCAAACTTATCGTGCACTTCGTCCATTCAAAATTTTATTTCCCGATAAAGCCCATTTTTGGTGGAATGGGTACGTAAATAAACAGAGTTGTTG
This sequence comes from Linnaemya vulpina, assembly GCA_963675445.1. Lineage (NCBI taxonomy): Eukaryota > Metazoa > Arthropoda > Insecta > Diptera > Tachinidae > Linnaemya > Linnaemya vulpina. Next base: position 105,749,084 of record OY776276.1, read on the forward strand.
CATTTGGAGTGAGGAGAATCCACAAGCTTTTGTCAAAACACCATGAAATCCACATGTCTTCAAAAACGATGATGGCCAGAATGTTACTGTTTGTGAAAATTGGTGTTCCAGATTGCGCCTTGTACGCGCCAGCCGTGGCGGCCACATGGCCGAAATCATATTTAAACATTAATGTCATAAAATTGTCTATCCAATAAAGACCGTTTCATTGATATCAAAAATATTTTACTATATTTTATTATGATTTGAACTTGTATCACTCTATAAAAAACACCCGATACAGTTTTCTATTATGATCGATTCAGTTTCTGTTGTGTGTTTTATCTTCTCCTGCAGAGTTACAATTATTCGAAACAGGAGAGCCTGCCTACTGGAGACTCATGATATGAAAGCGTGAGAAAGATGACAGTGCTAATACTGATTTAAATTTGAATTAAATTTAATATAATAAATAAAGTTCGATATATATATAAATATGTATAATCTTATGGAAATATATGTATATATTCTTTTGTAATTGAAAGAAAATATATGAATCCAGTATTGCCATTTTGGCGGTATTATAAAATTGTTCGAAAAAAATATTTTCCTTAAAATTTTAGCGCATTAAATTGATTCGTGATTTATCGTTTTTTATTACATTTCAGTTTTCATGCTTTTGCACAGAAAATTAGTAGTTGAAAACATCCTTGGCAACACGGTTTCTTCCTTTCCTGCTGCTTTACTTGCGGTGAGTGTCAAGTAAAGTTGCAAGCAAACAAATTTTCTTGCAAACTCAACTGCAAGTGGGAAATATGTGATGGGGTTGGTAACAAAGTGTGAGTGTATAGAGTTTTGCAAACTTGTATTTGCTTGTGGCAACGTGGGGTTAAGATTCCATATAAATAAAACATTATTTATATTTTAAAATATTTATCATAATTTTTTGCCCATTAATTTTGCTTGTCAAATGAGCTTTTGTTTGCCCTGTTGTCCTTAAATATTTTACAGAACTTGACAAAAATTTTATTATCAAATGAAAGTATTTACCAAACCTTTTCCTTTTTAAAGGTGTCAATTTTGATGTCGGATATGTGGACATACAAATCGAAAAAGTTTAACTAACATTTTCCCATGGAGTTCACAAACTGTTTAACAACAATTTCAAATTTGTTTGCTGCAAGTGTGAGTGAGGAAATATGATTTGGCTTTCAACAAGAAACACGATACTAAATTGTAAATTTTAAGCTGTTTAAAGTATTTAATGATAATGCGATAGCTCGAGTTTGTTTACTGGATTTAAGCTGATTTTGTTTATTTAATAAAATTAAAATGAAATGACACCATTTCACTTTATAGTCTTTAAAAAAATCGTTCATTTAAACCAGCGACGGAGATAAATCCAGAGCACTTTAAGAACTTTTTCATTTTACATTATTTTTTTTTGAACACAGTCATTTTTGTCACTTAAATTGAAAAATAATATGAAGCGGTTTTCTAGCGAAATTTTCAGATATGAAATATAGATTTCATATTTTTTACATGCGTTTGTACACGCACAGAAGCCACAACGATTCGAGTGTCTCTGGTTAAGAGGTTTGATATAAAAACAATTGAGAAAGAAATTTCTACTAACAAAAAAAAATACTTCTCATTTTTATTAAATACTTCTGTTAATTGGTTGACTGAAAGGACTTAAACGATTGAAAAAAAAAAAAAAAAATATTGAACAATTGTTGAACGCTGTCTGATTTAAAAGCTTCCAAGCCAGCGAATAACTATTCATTAGCATTGATAAAAAAAAATTTATCAAAAAACAATAGAATATTTTTAACATTTCGAGAATGGATTTCCTTTTCATTAACGCCATTATAACGTGTGACATGTGCTAAAGTCAAATACAGTAATCACTTAACCACCTCTTAACAATCAAAAGCAAAGTCCATATTGTTTTTACTAACAACAAGTGAAAGAGAAAAAAATGTATAAAAAAAAATAAAAAATATTAACTAACAATGGACACAATGGGACAAAACAAAGAGAAGCAAAAACTTACTTGTTATGGACTCTCCATTGAAAAGCCATGAAATAGCAGGTGCTGGATCACCTTTCACCAAACAATAAACAGTGGCGTCACGACCTTCTCTAGCTGACTGCACCAGTTCCGTTTTGTCAAAAGATATTTTTTCTAAAAACGGATACGGAAAGAAAGTTACACATTGTGACACAACAGCATACAAACGAACAATGGAAATAAACAACGAACAGAAGAGAAAAAGCTTAACAAAACAATAACAAAACAAACTGCCTGTGTGTGTGTGTATCAGTGTGTGTGTGTGTGTGTGTGTGTGTGGAAGTGTGAGTGAATAAAAGCCATCAAGAATTATATTCAGATGGCAACTCTTTAAGCAGAATAATGGATGACTATTTTAGAATGGATGGATGGATGGATGGCTGCTTGGCTGACTTGTTGGTTGTTTGGATGGTTGGTTATATAAACAGAAAAGGATTGTCATTGTTCGTATGTCTCTCTGCAGCACAGCAACAGCCAGTAGAGTGTGGCAACAAAAAGCCAAGCGTAAATTGACAACAGGATTAGGATTTTGATAAAACAACAAATACAAAGCAAAAACAAAAACAACAACAAAAACAACATCGTCTTAGTAACATCATACTGCTCTGGATATATTTTTCCAAACTTAAACGAACCAAATTAGAAAAAAAACAAAAACAAAAAAAACACAAGAAGAATATCACTAACAAAATGCAACTCAAACTTACAACAGCAGCAACAAAACATTTTATAGAAAAACAATTCGAAATGATGATAAAATTCCGAAAATCTTTAATACACACAAAAACATCTACAACTACAATTGAGTTGTAAAAATACATACGATATACTAATAATTCAAAGGATATTTTCTCTTTTATATCCTTCGAATCCACTTGACATGTCCAATTGCCCTTGTCCTCCAGTGAAATGTGCTCAAAGAATAGTGCGAGCGATCCTGCAAACAGAAAATATAAAACAGAAATAAAAGCTTTTTATTTGAAGAGTTATTTTCTTTATGCCACTTTGTTAATGTCACTATTTGTTATTTGAAATTAAATTCGAGTTTCGAGCAAAAACCGAAAGAAAAAACAACATTTTGGAAAATGTTTTCAGTTTATAAATCTCTTACAGAGTATTTTTAAAGTTTTCAAGGAATGGCTCCGGAATAATAAAACTTATTTGGCTGCCCAATTTTTTTTTTTTTTTTTTTTTTTCTTCAAAAATATTTGGAAAAAAGGGTCAAATTTGTTTTAGTTTCCAATACAAGAGACAATCTGTCATTTGCAGTTACATAAACGGACTTCATGCAATTATTTGAGCTGTCGGACAAGAATTATTCGATTAATACTTTTTTCAATTCAACGAACAGGAATTAAAATAGTGAAAAAAAATTTTGCTCTTTATTATAATTTACTAGCATACTAGCCCAGTACTTTGTTACCAGGTGTTACTAAAGTAGCCCAACCCACCGCGACCAATAGGTTTCTTTGAGGGACTTATTCACATATTATTCACATCACAATATCTTTTTATATTCACATATAAGATCATACATGTTCCTAAACGTACTTTTCCCAAAAAGTACTCTTCCCAAAAAGTACTTTCTTCAAATATTACTTTAGCCAAGAAATACTTTTTGCAAAAATTACTTCTTTCAAAATGCACTCTTCCCAAAAATTACTTTTTTCTAAACTTAATATTTTCAAAAAGTACTTTTTGCAAAAGTACTTTCCCCAAACAAAAAAAAAACTTTTTCCAAGAACTACTTTTTCCGAAAAGTACTTTTTCCGAAAAGTACTTTTCCCAAAAAGCACTTTCTTCATGTATTATTTTTACAAAAAAAAATGCTTTTTCCTAAAATTAATTTTTCCAAAGAGTACTTTTTAAAATATATGCACTTTTTTACAAAAACTACTTTTTTCAAAACTTAATTTTGTTAGATAGAACTTTTTCCAAGAACTACTTTTTTCCCAAAACTACTTTTCGCAAAAAGCACTTTCTTCATGTATTACTTTTACCAACAAATTCTTTTTTTTTAAATTAATTTTTCCAAAAAGTACTCTTTCCAAAATATACACTTTTTTACAAAAATTACTTTTTCCAAAACTTAATTTTTTTAAAAGTTAGACAGAACTTTTTCCAAGAACTACTTTTTTCCGAAAAGTACTTTTCGCAAAACGGACTCGTCCTTTAAAAGTAGTTTCTTCATATATAGCTTGTACCAAAAAATACTTTTCCCACAAATTTACTTTTTCCAAAACTTACTTTTTTCAAAAATTGCTTTTTTCAAAAAGTACTTTCCCCAAAAAGAACTTTTTCGGAGAACTACTTTTCGAAGAAAGCACTTTCTTCATATATTACTTTTACAAAAAAATGATTTTTTCTAAAATTAATTTTTGCAAAAATACTTTTCCCAAAAATAATTTTTTCCAAGAAGTACTTTTTTTCACCAAAAGTAATTTTCGAAAAAAGTACTCTTTCCAAAAAGCACTTTCTTCATATTTTATTACTAAAAAAATACTTTTCAAAAAATTACTTTTCCAAAAAGTACTTTTTCGAGAACCCACTTTTTAGAGAAGCGCGTTCCCTCAAAATGATCTTTTTAAAAGAGTGTATCTTATCTTCAATAGTTTGGGAAGAGTGCAAAAAAGGCAACAAAATTTACCCCTAAAGTTTTGCTTAACCAGCGGTTGGCTGCACTGCTGTCAAAGTTATTGCGTACAATAACTTCTCGTATGACACAAACCGTGTATGCGTGTGTTTTAGTAATTGTGCATGTGTGCTTTACTTCCAACTGTTTTTTTGCTACAATTTTGAATGTGAACCGTGACTTGCACACAAACAACACTTCCTTTGGCTGTTGTTATATTGTATTTGTTGTCGTTGCGCTGTCACCTTGTATTCAATTTCACCATGGTTTTTAACAACACATTTTTCAACTGCGAGAAAACATGGGCAATACTTTTTTCTCTCACAATTATGTGAGTTCTATCCCTACAAGAAATGAATGACTGAAACTAATACACACAAAAACATTTTCACTAACACAATTAAAAATGTTTTACCCAAACAGCGTTACCATTTTTGGACTTTTCATACCCAAATTCTTACGATTTGTTTTTAGTTGATCAAATATATACTCTTTCAGTATGTTTGTGTATGTACAAGTTCAATGAAGTTGCAAAAATAGTTATATAATAAACCAATTAACAAAACTAACTTAAATTTTGCTCTAATTGTTGTTTTAAATGTTCCACGAGATTCAGGGATTTTTGGAGTATAAAACATACATTATATAGGAATTAAGAAAAGAAGTATGAGCGACAACGCTGGTATTTACAGGCTAGAATACTGTGTGCAAGAGTAGGACAATAAATTTGTCAACCTTTTGTATAGAAAAATTGTAAATTGAAGCAAAATAAAATAAAATTTAAAAAATAATATAAATAACACAAAATAACCTGTGATAAATAAAGTGAATTTCCTTGCGGATTATGATGTCCACTGATGATCATTTGGGATACGGAGAAAAGGACACTACAAGAGGTAAATCTATTTTTTGAAAAACTTGCGGTGATATTTTATTCTTATATTGCAACTGATGACAGTTTCCTCGCTTTCTAGGAAATGTTGGAATTAGCTGTAACGGAGATGTCGATTTAATTTTGTTGGGCGATGATTTATATCACAATGATGTGCCAAGCCAAAATGCATTGCGCAAGTAAGTTTAGTTTTAAAGAAAAAACAAGATATAAAACTAAATTTATATCCATCTTTAGATGAATGAAACTATTGACAATGTATACTCTTGGTGATCGTGACCTGAATATCTCCGTACGGGTATACTCCATACATAGCAATCGCGACGACCCTAGCGGTTTTGGTGGCTTGTTCTTAGGGTTTGTTGTCTACCACGGGGTTATTTAATTATTTTGGTCAATGGATCAGTAAGTTTTGTGTATGTCAAATATAATACAAGTTATTTGTATATATATATATATATAAATAATAAATTTGCTATAATATAATTGAAATGATATTAAATGCGTTTTATTTCATCGAATTTGGTTAGGTTAGGATTGTTAGCAACCCCGTCATCGGTGACACCATACCCGTAAAGGGTGACCGGTCACCAGTGAAACCATACCCGTAAAGGGTGACCGGTCACCAGTGAAACCATAAAAGTCACTAGAGAAAAATTTATATAGAACAAAAACATTAGAGTAAGTAATTTGAATATATGTTTAACAGGCGATGATATACCACAAGTTAGAAAGGGATGCAAGATCACACGTACACAAAAGTTTTAGTCATTTTTTTCCGTTTGGCCTTAATAAAATGATAGAAACTTTGTTCTACGTGATGACCGAAATTCGGTCATCAGTGCCAGTCATTTTACCGGTAATATGACCGGCACTGTTCTTGTAGGGATGTGTATATATAAAACAATGTTGCATACATTTGAGCAATACAAGAGATCGAATATAAAAAAATCGCGAGATGGGCTACATTGGCGACATGTAAAATTTTACGCAAGAAAAATAATACCACACATCTGTCAAACATTTCGACTCTATCCGTCATAGTTTGCGAATTATAGAGATAGTGCCCTTTCACACACGTCAAGTTTAACTAATCGAGTCTTGAGTTTTTAGGAGAAAGAGAATGGAGATACAAACCTTTAGTTAGTTTTAGTAAATTTAATACCTGAAGTTGGCTGCAGAAAGTCAAAAAGCATATAAAAATTAAATATAAATATATATAATATATATCAATATAAATATATATCAAGACTTGATGAGTCAAGCTTGATGTGTGTGAAAGGGGACTAAGCAAAAAATGTTTTCTAGGTACTTCGATACATCTGAAGGGGGAGGTTCATATCAGTTCTCTGATATAATTGTAATTTATGAATACGCATGAAGTTTACAAGCAGCACGTCTTAACTCTTCTTTGAAATATTTTTAAACGGCATTCTATTCGAATATCTACGAATAAACAAAATCAAAATGATAACACACTTTCATTTTAGGAACTGGTCAACGTTAATTGAGTCCTAAACAAACAGACAAAGAAAGTTACAAATTTGCTGAAAACAACTTCTATTTTTAAACAAACGTCTGCTGGAAGCTTATTTGCTAATCAGTTTTGCAGCTTCTTCAAACTACGTCGAGTACGAAATTTATTATATTAAACAGAGAAGGACTGTTTAATTTGCACTACAACAGAGAAACAAAGACGAGGTGCGAGTACTGTTGAAATTGAAATTAATTTTAAAATAAATAAACTTTTTACCTCCTCTTTTCTCAACATGCACTCGACCTTTTGTATTATCCCTGACTAAACCACTGGGATCCTTCCATTTAGTCTCAATATCTGTTTGTACTGGCGCGGCAGGTGATGATGATGATGCTGCTGCTGTTGCTTCTGCTTCTGCTGCTTCTGCTGCTGCCGGTCTTTGTTTTGTGTTGCAAAATATTATAAAGGAAGCATTCACAAAATGTGGAATAGATGGCTGCGATGGTGTTAAATACAACAGACTGCTTTCACTAAGCGAGGCAATATTGTTGGCGCTGCTACTTCCTGAGTTGCGTCGTTGTCGGTTGTTGTCATTTTCCACAATTTGTGAATTTTTGCTACTGATGCTGTTTATCGTGGTGGAAATGTTCGCAACGCTTTTGTTTTCTGCCAGCACAGCAACTGTAATAAATAAAAGAATATAAAATTGTGTCATAAGTTTTTATTGTCGGGCAACAGTATTTTCAATAAACTATTAATCAAAATTCAATTTCCGTATGGCTCTTTTATATTGGCGATTTTTATCAGTTTGCAAATAATACGAGTATATGAAAATACAACATGTTTCTGCTTTGCTTTTCTCCGCTTTCCTCCTTTCGTCCTTTCTTGGGACATTGAAATTAAATACTTTTTTGTTGAATTTTCATGCAAAATTTCAATGTTTTAATCGAGTCATACTTGAGTGCAGCCGGTTTTTCTCTTAATCTTGGACTAGCATCCAAGCGATGACTCCAACTAGAAAGGAGGGGACAGTGTTAAGAGGACAGAGGAAGACTGATTAGAAGAAAGAGAATTTTGTGTGTAAATTTTTTATTTTAATTATTATTTTTTTTTGCAGGTACCGACTGAGGAGGGTGCTGAATTACGCTCTTTTAGTGCATGATAATCGCTGAAACAAGACGAAAAAAAAATTTCACAATTTTGGGCTAATGCAGGTCAGACAAATTCAGCGCGGAATCGAAATCGGGATCTAAAGCATCGCAGTCTTACGTTCAGTTAACAGCAGGAATTTTATGTCGATTTATTTTCTAAAAAATAGTGCAACATTTTTACCCTTTTTAACATAAAAAGAGCAACATTTTGTCATTTCGAAATAAGGAATTTATTAGATATGAATCCTACTGCCCTCACGAAAAATAATTTCTGTCTTAAAACTTTTCCGAACAGCTGCTTTTTAGAAAATAAGTAAAAAAAATTTTACATGTTTTTTAGAAAAGAAAACGCCATTAAATTATAAAAACTTTTATATAATTTGTTGTGTGGTACACCCTCATTTCAATTTATCCGTCATGTTTGAAAACTTTTTTAATGTATTTCGCTTTTTATTTCTTAGTTTCATGTATTGAACGTTACCCTAATTTCATGTACTGAAAGTTACTCTGATTTTTTAGAGCTGAGCTTCAACTTTTCTCATGATATTAACTTCTTATAATTGTTTCATATTATTAACTCTTTTGAACTAGACACTTTAAGCCACTTTAATAATTTTTTTTGCATTATAGAATTACATAAATCTTTTATACACTTTTGTGGTACAATTTTAAGTACAAATTGTCAAAAAATATTTTCAAACTTTATACGATACGAAAGGCATTTTGACGTAGATCAGCACAATATAAATATTTTTCCCCAATTTCTTATGCAACGATAGTAGGACAACGTTTAAAATTTGCTTGATAATTATCCACAATATCTTTCTATATCGGATTTGTATTGTACTGGCAGCTACACATATGTGTGCACACAAATACGCACACACACAGAAGCGAGCGTAATTTTTTTTATTCCCTGGTGGTAAAGAAGTATTGCTTTCGGTGCTCTTTAAAATTCGTAGCCCTACCTGCTGACAGCAAAATTAAATTTTAACTGCAAAAGTCAAGTAGTAGATTTTGGACTATCGTTCGATACTAGTTTGATTAGTGAAAATATGTTCTACCTAAATTGCATTATATATATATATATATATATATATATATATATATATATATATATATATTAAATTACTTATCACCGACCTAAAACAATATTGAAATTTGTTAAAAATGTCAATATTTTAATAATATTTTTGTTTTTTAAACCATCCGAAATCCCGCAGGTACTTCATATTCACAAGCTTAGCTGCCGTTCATTAAATTTATTTATTATAAAGAAGTACTTAATACTTTAGAATATACTGTAAGATTTAAAAAAAAAAATCATTATATCTGAAATAATGTTAACGCAATTTAAAACAAAATGGTAACGTGCTATACATTTTCCTAGTATACACACTATGGTCAAATGCTAAAAATTTTTTCAATATATTAACAAATTTTTCTTCCAATATTTACAATTAAAAACATGTACTCTTTTTTCATGTAAAATCACTTATAAGTAACGCTCTATACACACAATTACTTTAAAAAATATTTCCTATTTCCAATACACGAAGTAGTTAAAGCTTTAGGATATACTGTAAGTTCTTAATAATTTTAATATACTTGGAAATATGTTAAAACTATTTAAGAAAATGGTAACGTTCATTACATTTTCTTATCATGATCGAGTGATAAAAAGTTGTTCAGTACATTTATAAGTTTTTTGAAATATTTACAATCAATATGTAAAATCACTTGTAAGTAACGTTGTATACACACAATTACTTTTCAAAATGTTTGTTATTTACAATAAAAAAGAAAATGGTAAAATATTGGAACCATAAAAGTTTGCTATTCTTTACAAAAATTATAAGTACTTAATGCTTTGGAATATACTGTAGGATTTAAAGAAATTTTTTGTTATATCTTGAAATATGTTAAAACTATTAAGCAAAACGGTAACGATCAATACATTTTCTTATCATGATCGAGTAATAAAAAGTTGTGCAGTACATTTATAAATTTTTTTAAATATTTACTTATAACTGATTTTATATTTTGATTGTAAAATCAGTTATAAGTAACGTTCTATACACACAATTACTTTTTAATATATTTGCTATTTACCACTAAAAATAAAATCGGAAAGTACTTTTGCATATACTGTATGACAATAAATTTTTATTATATCCAAAAACATGTTGAAGCAATTTAAAAAAACGGTAACGTTCAATACATTTTCTTATCATGATCAAGTGACAAAAAGTTGTTCAGTACATTTACAAATATTTTGAAATGTTTACAATCAAAATGTAAAATCACTTGTAAGTAACGTTCTATACACACAATAGCTTTTCAAAATATTTGCTATTTAAAATAAAAAAAAATTATATGATAAAATATTGGAACCATAAAAGTTTGCTATCATTTTTTCAAAAATTTATACATTTTTTTCTCATACGAATAAATTGCTGCAATTATTCATTTTGAATATGCCATTTAATATTTTCACACAACAGCATACAGTCGTTGGCAAAAATATTCACACACACACGCACACACACACACCCATTCACAACATTTTGTATCAAACTAAAGTTGATATCATTCTCTAATTTCTGCATTTTATATAAATAAAATATTTTCCAACAACTTCAATGGGCATAAAAGAATCATTTAAATGAGCTGCACGCATAAATTATTTTTGTAATTATATTTCCAACACTGCGTACTAAAACAAACCGCAAAGAAAAAAAGCAAAAAAAAGAAAAAAGAATTTAAAACCTATTCATACAACAGTGATTTTCGTAATGACTAAAAACAACTCCGAGTACTACCGCGTTCAAGTAATCAACTCAATTAGACAATGAAACTGTGAACAGTACGAAATTCGGGTAGAGCAGGAGCAAGAGGAGGAGACAGAAGCTGACTATCAGCCAAAATGAATCTTGTGCAAACTCAACGTTTACGGACGCACTGCAAAAGTTCAAGCGAAGAAGTAATATTTCCAGCATTAATTATTATTAAAAACAATTTCCTTAAATAAACAACGACTGAGGAACGGTTATGCAAATGACTCAGGTTTGTGCCATTTCGGCATCGCAAAATTACTTGACTTCTTTTGCAAGTCCTGAATGAACTCTCGCTTGGTGCTGCAGTGAAATTATATTTTGCTGTGAATTAAAATATATATAAAACCCAGCAATTTCACAAAAACAAACATATTCAATTTAGTTGTCTTCAATTTCATATCCTTCTTCCTAATCATCCGGCGTATTTAAGCCGGCATTCACATTCAAAATCTGACAGCCAACATTCTTTTGAAATGAATTTTAAACATTTTAATAGTGTGTGTTTGCCAATATTTCATCTTCCTTCTGGTGAGTCTTTCAACCCGACTTTTTCGATTGTACGGGCACTTAATCAACGCAGCACAAAATCAAACCCGGAAAAAAGCATCAAAATGCAAATAAATTCATTCAAACTTTTATTCTTTTCTATAAAACTGTCTTTCTATATGCACACTTAAATAGGGAACAGGAATGAAAATCAGTTTCCACTGGCTTTCATTATTTAAATAATGGAATTTCCAAAAGAAAAAATGTGATAAGAAGAAGAAAAAAGAGCGAGCAAAAATTAAAATGTTTTGTTGATAACAAGCGAATGGGTTTTGCAGCACAAATAAATTAAAGATTGCGAGCGGTGGAAAGTTGAAGATAAAATGCGTGGAGCAAGAAAATAATGGGAACACAGTGAGAACGAAGTGTTTGGGAATAGTCTGTAGGGGCATATGCAGCCAGTGTGACCGTTGCGGTTAATACAAAAAGAATTACGCGGTTATTTCTTCGGTTAAAGGAGACGTCTCATCAAGAAAGATTTTTAATTATTAATTAATTGTTTAAGATGCTTGTATTTTAAATTATTTCAAAGATATTAAACAATTTGGAAATTAAATTAAATTATTTTTTGCTTTTTGCCATATAAAAACTTATTTCCATTTTATTTTGTTGCAATACTATAAAAAAAGGCAGTTTCTTGAAAAATGTAGCGCAAGCCCAACACGTAAAAAATATAATTCGGCAACATATTCTTTTATATGAATTCAACACCAAAAGTGGAGTTCGGTTGAGCGAATTGGCGCAGGGGATACTTTCATCAACTTCTTCTTAACGTAATTTCAGCATTTATCAATAATTGTCGAGCACAACCCATCAGAAATTGCACTAAACCTCTGGTGGAAATTTAAGATCATCCTGTCTGCACCTTGAATTATTTTGATAAACTTTTTAATGGGTAAATTGCGGAAAATCGAACTCACGACAAATTCATTTAAAATATCTGTTGCAACTGATCTATAAATTTCTCAAGTTTCTATTGCAGCGCACAAATAACAGCCAAAAGAAAAAATTTTATTTATTTTCCTTAAATACACAATTGTGTTAAAATATACCCCATATTACCTATTACATGGGATGGCCAACCTTTTTTTATTTTATGAAAAAATTTCAAAAATCCTTTTTAAAATTATTGATAAATATATAGGGTGTTTTTTATAGAGTGATACAAGTTTAAATCAAAATAAAACATAATAATATATTTCTGATAACAATAAAACGGTCTTTATTGGATAGAAAATTTTATGACATTAATGTTTAAATATGATTGCGGTCATGTGGCCGCCACGGCTGGCGCGTACAAGGTGCAATCTGGAACACCAATTTTCACAAACAGCAATATTCTGACCATCGTCGTTTTTGAAGGCATCTGGGCCTATAATGACTCCGCCAGCCCATAAAGCGCACCCAACAGTTATTTACTGTGAATTTAATGGTGTTCCGACAAAAGCTTGTGGATTCTTCTCACTCCAAATGCGACAATCCTACTTATTTACGTACCCATTCAACCGAAAATGGGCTTCGTCGGAAAATAAAAGTTTTAATGGAAATTTAAAATCAATATCAATTTGTACTTCAGCCCATTTGCTGATTCATAATGATATTTCAGAGCAAACCAAACAAAAAGCAACTATCAGCTGTTAAATGGGTGCTCAAATAAAGCAGTGATGCCAACTCATTCAGTGACATTCTAAAAAAGCACGCTGTAGAAAAGAATGATTCGATTTACATCGTTTGGACTTATATTGATTTTCCAGGTTCTCATTAACTTTGCAAATCGGGGCCTTAGTGTATGTTTAATTGCACTGACTAAAATATAATCCAAGTTTTTATTCGAAATAGGATATTGCAAAGAGCTAAAATGGAAAAAACCAACGTTGCCGACAGTGTCGTTTTCGGTTACAAAATATTTTTTATGAATATGAATAGTAAAAACCCTACTTCCCCAAACAATGGGACCTCCAATTTTAACTCTACTTGCCTGCGGTTCGAAACCACTACCAACTTCTATATTTTGAATTAAATTCAAGAGGTTCTAGATTCTTCCCATCCTTTAATTATATCCTCCACTACCCCAAACTTCTTCCCTTTCCAGTTTCTTTTTTGCTTGTTTTATTATCATTTCTTTTCTTCTTTTTTTCTTTTAATTATGGAAAGTTCAAGAAGCTGATCTGCTCTGCTGCCTGATGTGAATATGTCTTTCTTAACAACCCGAATCTTGGCCAGTACATCGCAATACTAGTCCCCATGATATTTTCCAAATAAATTAAATTTATTCGTTAAAATCTATTAAATGACTATAATTTACAAACATCATGCCGAAATGTGTATGCGATTCTGTAACTGTTTTTCGTAATTATGAGAAAAGTTTGAAACCGAAACCACGTACTTTCCACCAGTTGTTTTGTTTAGGGGCAAAAGCCATAAAAAAATACAACAGTTGCAACAAAATATTGTTACAACTTGAGAAAATATCGTAAATTGTGTACTCTGTTGTATCCCTGAAGATTTATTTTGCCAACATGTTTTATTAAATTTCAAATAAAAAAAAATAAAAAAAATATTGAAAAAACTTATTCGTCTTCTTTTTCCTTTTAAATTTATTTTCTCGTTCGCACGAAAATAACTGATTCCTTGCGGAATGTGTATTCAATTTGGCTCTTTTCTTTAGCAAATGACAACTAACGAAACTTGACGAAAAGTTTTCTTAAGTGCATTAAAGTTGACCGCATATATATTGTATGGGTTCATTAGGGTATTCAAAGAATTAATCGGTGTTGGATTAATCGATTAATCCACTCATTTGGGGCTATTAGTTATTCAAATAGTTTAAAAATGCTTGATTTCGATTACTAAACGATTAATCGGGGTTTTTTTAGGTTAAAGAAACAATAACGCTTTAATTTCCATCTCCCTAAAGTCAACAATAAGTAAAAGTATGTTTTCTTAATCAATGGCGTTTTCTTTTCTAAAAAAAAATTGGAACATTTTTTCAATTATTTTCTAAAAAGTGAAAGTTTGGAAAGGTTTTACAGCAGAAATTATTTTTCGTGAGAGATGTTGGATTCATTTCTAATAAATTCCTTATTTTGGAATGGCAAAATGTTGCCATTTTCTGTCAAAAAGTGTGAAAAATGTTGCATTATTTTCTAGAAAAGAAATCAGCATAAGTTTGATAAATAAAAATTGAACACCGTATTCACAACATATATTTCATGCTTATAAGTCTCTTATAAGATAAATTTTTTAAACGAAGTTTGTTTTATAAGCAGCTTATAAGCATGATATATGAATAAGGCCTTTAAAATTTGCACTTTTTTTGTTAAATTATTTCAGCTTGAACTTTGATGGACTTTATTTTTATTAATTGAAAAGATTTTCCTCTTTTGAATTATTTATGTTGAATATTTATGAAATTCTTTTTTATAAAATCTAATTTTTTGGATTAATTCTTAATCTTAAGGCTCCACAATACTAGAGTTATTCGATTAACCGAATAATGTTATATTACACGATTATTCATTTATGTTTATAACTCGAATAATTATTCGCGCTTAATGAGATAATAAGAAAACTTTGTTTTATTGAATACCCTATTTTATTGGCACGGTTGCTTAAGCCGACTTAAGCCAGCATCTGAATACTTTAAAATTTATACTTTTTATGCTGAGTTATTTCAGCTTGAACTTTAATGGACTTTATTTTTATTAATTGAAAAAATTTTCCCCTTTTATTGTTGAGTATTTATGCAATTTTTTTTTTATAAAATCTAATTTTCGGATTAATTTTTAATCTTAAGGCTCCACAATACTAGAGTTATTCGATTAATCGACTAATATTATATTGTTCGTTTACCCGTTTATGTTATTAACTCGAATAATTAATTATTCGCGCCATTCTTGAGATAATAAGAATTTATTGAGTACCCTATTTTATTCGCACGGTTGCTTAAGCCGACTTAAGCCAGCATCTGAATACTTTAGTTGGTGTCCAACGCTGCATTATTTTTGTTTTTTACTTCCGACTTTTTTTTATGAAATTTTCTGTGTCTAATAAATTCCACATAAAACATCGAAAGCATTTGTTTGTTATTCATCTCAATTCATTTAACCGTGAAAAAAATTGTTTCAACTTCATTCTTTTGAAAAGGATTTGATTTGATGTTGTGTAAAATTTTTGCAGAAAAATGTGGTGGAATTTTTAAAAGTTTTTGGAAATTATAATAAATTATACTTCATTAAAGAGCAGAGGGTAAAAGATATTGTAGGGAGGACATTTCTAAATTACAAAACGACCTACACCAACGATCGAAAATATAGAATTTCGAAAAATAAAAAACCTCAATTGATCAGATTCATGGCATTTCGCTTGTTCTCCATATTGTACCAAGACAATTTAACCTGAACACAGAAATAATTTATTCTATAATTTTGCAAAAAAAAAAGGAAAAAGAGAAACATTCCAAAAATCCCTAAAACCCCTAGCACTCTACCACACACACACACACACACACACACAATTTATGGAGTATATTTTTCGTAAAATAAATATGTTGAACAAATTTTCTAACATGCTGCGTTGGAATACTTAATTTACTTTATTTTATTTTTATTTCCGTGCAGGACAAAAAGATGTGAAGTAGAACAATGAATGAATGAATGAATGAATGAAGTAAGAAAATCCTGTCATAAATCTCGGTAAATATTTGTAACATAAATTATACTGCGCATTGCAGATGCAGTGCGATGCATTTGCAAGTGTCTTGGGGTTGTTGCAAAAATTCCAAGTTTTATGTCTTCGTCTGCTGCTGCTGCTTCTTCTTCTTCATCAGCATTTTCCTATTTCATATTTTGCTTCCAATTTTTGTTTTTGTGTTTTTGTTTTTTTACTTTTTCCTGTAATCGTTTATTTGTTTGTGTGAATGTACACAACTATTTTGTGATTCATCCTTTTTTTTTTGTTCCTTTTCTAACATTTTTGTTTCATTTTGTCTTCTATTCCAGCAAAGAGATTCATCTGTACGGAGCATTTCCATTTTTTTCTTCTCTTTTTTTAAATTATTGTGGCTTTCGCAAATGCATCCAACGTATAGGATTCCGTAATGTATTCATTTCATTTAGCAGTCACCATGTAGTCATTCATTTATTTCAAGTCCTTTTTTTTTTTTTTGCTTGCAACTTGTAGTGCCAACAAAACTAACAGATACTCTCAGTGACAAACTCAAGAGATTCATGTGTGTAAATATACTGAACGAAATTTATGTGCCTCAAATAATCATTCATGATATTCATGTTGGCAAAACAATATTAAGAGTGAATAATTGAAGGCAAGTTTGGCTTCAGTGTTGTCAGCTTTGAAATTTCAAAAAGCACTCAAATTTCTGCCTACTCCACGAAGTCACTGGTTATACATGCACTCAAAAGAAAACAGTTTTTGTTTTATATGCAGTCCGGCGACTGAACGACATCTGGTGGCAGCGTGCGTTACTCAAAACCAAACGCAGAGTTTTAAAACTGGGAGCGAATCACTGTCGATATCGATCGAAATTTGTGTTTGAATTTCATTGAAATTTCATTGGATATCGAACGCGATATTTTGACCCCAGGTTGTATAAAATTTACTCGTTTGATATTTTTATAAAGCTCATACGAGGTCTGTTTGAAAATTAAGGGAGTTTTCCATAGTGTTATGCCCCTAATTTCTTATAATAGGGGTTATAATTTCTTCTCTAATTTCTTCTCTAATAGTGATTCAATGACTCTCTATAAAAATGTTCTTCACCTTCCCGACATTTTCATCCACAGTTAATGTGCTGAGGCATCCAGCACGACAATCGTCATGCACATCTTCTCGAACTTCTTTGAAGAGGATGTACCACTTAAAAAAATTGTGTGATTAAAGCGTTTTGTTTTCTGAATAATACGCTACCTTTATTCTACCTTTTATATTTTTTATGTGGATTTCTATTCTATAAAAGAGTGCAAAATTTTTTACACTTTTTAATAGAAAGTGGCAACATTCTGCCAACAAATTAGTCCAACAGAATTTATGAAAAATTATTACTGTTTTAAAACTCCTTCAAGCACCCATTTTTTAGGAAGGAAGTGAAAAGGTGTTACATATTTTCCACAAAAGAAAACGCCTTTATTGTTCTTTTCTAAACAACTTTTGTTTTTTTTTATGGGGGAAAACCCTTTTTTCTAATGACGCTCATTTTAAAAGGGGGAAAAATTACATATTCAACACTCATTTCCATTAAAAGAGGGCATGAATGCAGCACTATTCCAAAAGCTCGTTTTTTTTATTGGTTGTTGTTTTTGTTATTGTAATCGATAGTTGTGTTCTTTTGTGAACTTAATATATGCAGCACTTCTTGAAATTCCACCTTTTTAAAATGCAACACTTTTTTTAGAAACGGAAACGCCATACGAATAAACTGACGACATTTCAAGTTCGATTGAGCACTTGATTGCATTTTTTTTACACAAAATTTTAAGCAAATTCTTGGATCCATTTTGATGACAGCTGAAAATCGCCGAACGCGCAAAAGGGTTCTGAGTTTTATAACTCTCACAACAAATTAATTACACTAGATAGATAAAACTTTAAACATATTTTCGAGACTAGTGTACTGACATTAAAAAGAAATATGGGCGAATTTGAAGATTGATTTTTTTGCAACTTCTCGTTGGCAACACTGTTTTGTACAAATCAGCTGTTTTCTTGTAACACAATAACGACAGCAGACTACAGACAACAACTTGTCAAAAATGGAATACATGTGCGTATATACGAATGATTATTTCTACTACTACAGATAACACGGCTACGGGTTGTTGTCTATGCTGTTTTTGTGGTTTTAGCCAAATTAAACTGATCTCTATTTTGGTGCGCGACAATGGGTAAATGAAGTGTTGCCAGTATAACACAAATAAATTCAATTATTGTAAACTTGAAAATATACTGTTTTATTATACAAAAAGAAGCAACAAACTATATCTCCAAGCTAATGAAATGATTTCTTGTCATATATTGTGAACTTTAAATTTATGAAAGCGGCACTCGATATCGATTGAAACTCAGTCCCTTGGGTAGCGATAGTGAAAACCTAATATTGTTGGTTTTTGTCAAAGTCTCAACAACCAATTAAGATTAATACACAAATTAATTGATCAATTTACACAGCAGAGCAGAACAGCTGTTTACAAAAGCCGCTACACTTTCATCACCATCAGCGCTCATGTATACTTTTGCTTATTCAAATGAATCCGATAACAATTTCTATTCGTATTCGAGAACTGTAGCGAACAACAGATGACAGCACACTTTGAATCCCCGTGCTGCTGTTCGATTGCGTTATTCACGTTCTTATTTCGGAATTTTCGTTTTACTGAAGTTTTTATGCTGCAAACACAATCAAAGATATTGAAGTTTAACGATCAGATTGAGGCAAACGTGCCAGTTTCGTGGCATCAACGGAATGTTGATACACTCAAGATGCCCCGATGTAGCAACAATAAAGTAAACACTCATGGATCACGCGTATGCTCCTGTGGCCATCACCAATTTCCAGCTCAGCTCCTGTGCACACATGCACGCCAGCCACTTTTGTTGGTTTCTACTTAATACAAAAACAAGAAAATCATATAAAAAATATAAAAAAAATTGCAACAGAAATTGAAGTTGAATCGCATTGAATTGTGTAGAGAAGAGATCAAGTTGTTGTTGTTGTTTTTCGACTTCCTGTAGATTTTCTTTCATTAAACTCTTGTCTGCTAAGTCTCGCTCCAGGAATGTCTGTGGGTTTGCCTCATGCATGTGCGTGTGCAGAGATCTCATCGCCTGTTCGTACGCTTTGTTTTTGGTTCTGTTTTCTTTTTTTCTTTTTTTTTTTTTGTTGCATCATTTTCATCTTCATATTCGCATTGTTATTTATTGTAATGGGCTGGATGCCAAACCCAAACACAGCAGAGTTAAAAGTTTTCGTTCTTAATGTTATTGCTGCTCCTGTTCCTGCTGCTGCTCCTGCTGCTGCTTCGGCTGGATTTTTTATTCATTCCAATTTTGGTTTTTGGAACACTTAGATTCCTGTTTAAGACTATTAAGTTGTTGAATTTTTATTGCCAAAATGTGTTTTTTGAGACAATAATTTTTCCTTTTATTATTCTTATTTTTTTTTTTTTTTGCTTTTCATTTGAAGGTATTCTTTTATTGTTATTTAATTTTCTTAGCCACGGTTTTTAGCTGGCGTCTTAAGGCAGAGTTTTTTATTGCGTTTTTTTTTCTTAATTTTCTTGGCTAAGAAAGAAGGTCTGTTATTTAGTTCTTAATGGTTATTTGTAGTAGCAACCTTCTGAAGTTTATCTTTTGCTGCTGCTACTGCATTCTTAACGACTTAAATGGCTGTTTGACTCGCCAGCTGTTTGGTTGGTTGGCCAGTTGATTAGTCATGTTAATGTTTTATTAACTTCCTTTAAATAAATTACACGCCTTAAATTTGTTCAACACATTTAAGTTTCTGCTAATTTTCTTTTTGTTTTGCCATCTTTATCTGGGAATGGTTATCATCAGCTCATTTCTTTTGCTTTTCTTTTAATTTTCCTTCATTCCTTCTTTTTGACTTTTTATTAAATTTCTATTAATTTCTGCTGTTAATGTTACTCTGGAGAAATAGACATTATTGATGGGGGGTGGAAAGGGGGGAGGGGGAATGTTAATGCTGTCACTGCATGCAATATTTATTTCAACTGTCATGTTCTCTATGGGACACTAAAGAATTAAAAGTTTCATGGGGTTTAATTAAAATAATTGAATTTGTTTATCTTCACTGAACGCATTAGCAATTAAGAATCATTTAATTTCTTTTATAAATATAATAAATTCTCAGTTGTTAAATATATTTTCATTATTAAATTGTTGATTAACATTTTAGAGCACACTGACGTTTATCCTGATGAATTTTTATGTCACAAAGTATTTTTTAAAATTATTTTCGTTTTAAATGTTATTTATTCGAACAAACGATGGCTTTCGATATCGGCGCACAGGCCGCATGATTTTCTTAAACACTCAATTTATTACAACACCTCCGATTAAGTCGTTATTTAAATAAACAACACGAGATATACAGATAAACCCATTTTATCTTGGCTATACGAGCACTGTAGGATAAAACTATTGAATGCTTTCAAGTGATTTTGTGGAAAATTGCGGCCTAAGGCCTATTTAGGCATTCCCGATCCTCAAATTACCAAATATGTATTAAAAGTTGGTGGCTGGAACTTCAAAGCTCTCATATTAAACAATGATTTTTGCGGTTTCAAATGGTTTCAAAGAATGTTTAATTATTTGCTTCTACATTAACAATGCACAGTGGAGCATTGTTGGAAAACTACATGGTAATAGTTCTGCAGTTTCGTAACGGTTAAACGGATTGCAACAATATTTTCTACAAACTTTTGATGTGATTTCAGACCTCTTTTCTAATAAAAATTTTACTTTAAAAAATATATAATTTTTACATCAATTAATACCCCAAATACATAAAAAGTCTTAAGCAAAAGATTTTATAAAATTTCATTTATCAATATTTTTGGAAAATTCACAATTACTTTCAAATATTTAATTAATGTGGAGGAAGAAAAATACACTTTTTTATTCGATTTATAGGGTGATTCACATAAAAATCAATATATTATTCTACGGATCACCCTACACACAAAAGGCACGGCAGCTGTTTATTAATATGAAAACTTGTCGTTTAATAGACGACTGCATTTAATAGTGTTTTTTATAGAGTGATACAACTTTGAGTTGGCATGACTGCTTTATTTGACCGCCCATTTAACAGCTGATAGTTGCTTTTTGTTTAGTTTACCTTGACATTTCATTATGGATCGACCTACACCAGAGTAACACGTGCAAATTGTGGAAAGTTTTAATCTTGGACAGTTGATAAAGGCCGTCTTTTCGAAGTTACATCTGAATTAATAATTAATTTGAGAAACATTTTCTTATGGCGTTTTCTTTTCTAGAAAACATGTAAAATTTTTTCGCTTTTTTCCTAAAAAGTGGAAGCTTGAAAGAGTTTTTAAACAGCATTTTTTTTCCTAAATGACGTTGTATTATTTTAGGATGTTTTATTATTTTCTGTATTTAAATAGGACAACATGTTGCCTTTTTTATTAAAAAGTGTAAAATTTTTTGCATTCTTTTCTAGAAAAGAAATCAAAATTAGTGTTGCTACAATTCTCGCATACAATTTTATGTAAAAATTGCTGTTAATAAAAATTTGTATATCAATCAATTAAGCCACCTGGCAAGTGGTGATAAATAAATACACACATGAATAGTGATGCCAGTGTAGCAGGCTTCGAAAACAGCTGTTGTGTTCTGGCGTGTAAAGTTGAATAATTAAGTTCATGCTAACCTTCTCTCATTCCTTTGAATGTTAATCACACGTTATGAGCAGCAGCCTATAAATCTTTATGGGATTTAATAGAAAAGTTTACCCTATATTTTGAACAGACCACGTATAACTAAAATGCGGCTACGGCTTCCCGCTATCGCTGTTGTTTGTGGTGGCCATAAAGGCATAATTGCAATATAAGTAGGAATAATGCCGCAAAACAAAATCAAAACAGACTTACAAAATCCTGGCGTCATAATCTGGGGCAGGGAACAAAAAAAAAATAATAAAAAATAAATAAATAAAATATATAAAACACGGGTAGCGATATATTGAACATTTGCTTCCAGGATTAGTGCTGAAGCCTACAATGTGCGCAATAAGTCCCGCACGTTAACTTTCATATCAGGCGCTGTTGCACGTACTATTTCTTGTTACTCACCCTGCCACAATCGCTGCCACTGGCTGTACAACCAGTCTGCTTACAATTTAATAACTACATTCGATTACGAATTTCGGGGACTCTACTGTATTTTAGTTTTTTATATGTGAGCAACAAAACAATCAAGTCAATAAAGTCAGATATTGACTCAATTGAAAATGTATGTCTGAGTAGCGTATAAACAAACACGGAAATTACTGACGGAATTTGTTGTACTATTCCTTCAGTATCTCGTGGATTCGCTAATTGCATGTGAGCACAACATTTTCAATGCGAATGCAAATCGAAAAGTGAAAACAATTTGAATAATAAGTTTTTGGAATTCTTTCAAGTGGCGCTTTGATGCATGAAGCGTGTCATGTTTCTTATTGTGTCTCATTAAAGTTTATTGTACCCACACCTGCATGTCCTTTGGCCCGCCCATCACACATTTGTTGGCCACGTTTGCTTAAGGAAACTGAAAAACAATTAATTTTCTCCACTCATACAAGTATTTTAGATAATCAAGAAATTTATTTCTTATTTTATTATTTTATATATATATTTTTTTTTTTGTTCCACACGCGAACTCAATGAATTGATGTTTTATTCCGCCATATTTTTTATCCTTTCGTACAATATTTTTATCTTTTGCACGTGATAGTGAAACGTTTCAATTCAAATTAAATGAAAACTTTCTCGCATTCACACGAAATGGTATTTAATTTAATTTTTTCTATTCAGTTGATTCTATAAAGATCGTGGCGCAAAATGATTTCGAATTGCAATCGCTGAGGGGAAGGGACACAAATACCAAAATAAAATGAATTAAAATGTTTTATGGTTGCAAAGGAAATCCGTTTTGTACGGTATCTTAAAGGAAGGTTTTAGTTGTTTCTTTTTCTTTTTTTTTTTTTTTTGTTATTTTTTTATATTTTTTTTTTTTTTTTTTTTTGCAAAATTTTCATTATAAGTTTCTTTTGCTAATGAATTTAGAAACGTTGTACTAGAGAGCAAGAAAAAAGTTTTTTCATTTAATTGAAACTTAAAATTAGAAAATCTGATGCTTGCGAATGCAGACATACAAGTGCTGTGGAAACGAGTGCATTCCAGGATATGAAAAAGTAATTATTAAATTGTAAGCAGACTGGTTGTACAGCCAGTGGCAGCGATTGTGGCAGGGTGTGTAACAAGAAATAGTACGTGCAACAGCGCCTGATATGAAAGTTAACGTGCGGGACTTATTGCGCACATTGTAGGCTTCAGCACTAATCCTGGAAGTAAATGTTCAATATATCGCTACCCGTGTTTTATATTTTTTTATTTATTTATTTTTATTTATTTTTCGTTCCCTCCACCAGAATATGACGCCAGGATTTTGTAAGTCTGTTTTGATTTTGTTTTGCGGCATTATTCTTACTTATATTGCAATTATGCCTTTATGGCCACCACAAACAACAGCGATAGTGGGAAGCCGTAGCCGCATTTTAGTTATACGTGGTCTGTTCAAAATATAAGGTAAACTTTTCTATTAAATCCCATAAAGATTTATAGGCTGCTGCTCATAACGTGTGATTAACATTCAAAGGAATGAGAGAAGGTTAGCATGAACTTAATTATTCAACTTTACACGCCAGAACACAACAGCTGTTTTCGAGGGCCGCTACACTGTCATCACTATTCGTGGGTATATTTATTTATCATTAGTTGACATGTGGATCAATTGATTGAGATAAAAATTTTTATTAACAGTAATTTTTACATAAAATAGTATGCGAGAATTGAAGCAACACTAATTTTGAGTTCTTTTCTAGAAAAGAATGCAACAAATTTTAAATTTTTTCATAAAAAAAGGCATATTCAAATACAGAAAATAATACAACATCAGAAATTAATACAACATCCTTTACGAAAAAAAAGTATGTTTAATAACTCCTTTAAACTACCACTTTTAAGGAAAAGAAGTTAAAAAATGATACATGTTTTCTAGAAAAGAAAACGCCATAAGAAACATTTTCTCAAATTAATTATTTATTCAGATATAACTCCAACAAGACGGCCTTTATCAACTGTCCAAGTGTGAAAGTGTAGGGTGTTTTTTATAGAGTGATACAACTTTGATTTGCCATCACTGCTTTATTTGACCACCCATTTAACAGCTGATAGTTGCTTTTTGTTTAGTTTGCTTTGACATTTCATTATGGATCGACTTACACCAGAGCAACGCGTGAAAATTGTGGAAATAATGAAAATAATGGTTCTGTTCGTCAAACTTATCGTGCACTTCGTCCATTAAAAATTTTATTTTCCGATAAAGCCCATTTTTGGTTGAATCGGTACGTAAATAAACAGAATTGTCGTATTTGGAGTGAAAAGAATCCACAAGCTTTTGTCGAAACACTATGACATCCACAGAAAATTGCTGTTTGGTGCGGTTTATGGGCTGGCGGAGTCATTGGCCCATATGCCTTCAAAAACGATGATGGTCAGAATGTTACTGTTTGTGAAAATTGGTGTTCCAGATTGCGCCTTGTACGCGCCAGCCGTGGCAACCTCATGGCCGAAATCATATTTAAACATTAATGTCATAAAATTTTCTATCCAATAAAGACAGTTTTATTGATATCAAAAGTATATTCTATGTTTTATTATGATTTAAACTTGTATCACTCTATAAAAAACCAGTTGATTTTCCCAATAAATTTAAATCAGTTCTCAAAATAGTTTTTGATAACAATACGAGGTCTGTTCAAATATTGGTGTATATTTTAAATATTCTTAAAAATTGTTTTTTTTTCTTGATCAATTTCTACTTTGTCCCCTTTAAAGCAGCCCCCTTTAAATACAATTGTGCCAGCGTTTCCGCTAAGCCTTGAAGCGCTTCTGATATGCACTCTCTGTATGTCTGTATGTTCTTGAGTTCTTTTGTTGATTAAATTGTTGTTGTGCTCAATATTCGCAACGGGTCGTTTATCTTGAGAACGGGAAAATGGAACTTTTTCAGTACAACTCACGCTACGAAAGTATTGCAAGAGTCCAAAAATATTTTTGGTACAATAATTAAATATTTTAAATTAAAATTTTTAAATTAAATATTTTGTTAAAAAATATTTAAATTAAATATTTTGTTATTTGTCCTCAGCAACTTCTCTAATTAGTGACTCCATGGTTTTCCATAACAATTTAAAACTCTTTCTCCGTATTTTGATTGATTTCTGAGGTGTCCAGGAGCTGCGTCATCATTCAAAACTTCTCAGCATTCTTTGACAAAATTGCACCGCATGCCTCTGCACGTTACAAGTGCTGCTGAGCACTCCGTTGAAGCTAATGATTTTCATATCTTAAACCATGAGAAATAAATATATTCAAACTCGTCTTCTTCAGCAAAAAGTTTGAACTTAAAATTCTAAATGCAAAATATAAACTCAGACTGGGTTTTTGAGATCTCAGTTAAAGCAGGTTTAGCTAATCGGAAGGGATTGGGCCACCACTTTCGAGTTAATAAATAAACTTTTGGCGGATTTAATATTTTTGTGTTTGGTTATAAAATGAGAAAGAATCATATTTCGTTGGAAAACTCACAGTTTCAGACTACGTTCATATAAGTTTAAAGTTAATCCACAACTCAAAAGTACTTTCTTAGAGTCGCAAATTTCAATATATTTTAAGAACTTAAAACTACTGTTTCTTGAAGTTTATTTTGCTTCGAACTGGGAACAAAAATCGACGAGTAAAAATAAAAATAAAAATAAAATAGAAACATCAAACAACCTGCTCGATAGAAATTTAAACATCCTTCTTGCAAACAAATATTTTCGAAGCATAAATTTCTGAGACCATCTCAAATAACTTTATTAAAAAATTTTTAAAATACTTGCCAAAAATCATATTCTCCAACCTGTAGTTGGGATGGAACAAATAAAAACTTTAAGGAAACAATAAAACTACTGGAAAAATATATAAACAAAATTTCACAAAAATTTTCTTATCTTACAAATGGCTTGAAACAGTTTCACAAAATAATTGTTATGCGAGTGCACAAGAAGAACTCTGCATATCCTGTATTGGCAATTACTTTTATCATTCACCTTTAAATCTTCAAACAAACTTTCTAATTCTAAAGGATTCTGGCAGTTGCCAAAATGCAAAAAACAAAAAATTTCCGAAAAGGATTTGAACAGCAAAATCAACACACTGGTAAACACGAGTTGGAACAATTAGTTTGAAGAAAATATGAAAATGTGTTTGGAAAACATCTACAACAACAACAAGGAGAAAACGAGAGGAGTATTTGAGCAACAGGAAGGACATGTGTACTTCACAAATAACAACAACAACAACAACAGCAGCAGCAACAATTAAAACAACTAAAGCCAGCAATAGATTTTATTTAAATAAACAAATTAAGCACACACAAGAACACCAGCATACAACAACACACACACACATTTACTCCAACACACACACACATATAAATAGCAGTCAGTATACATTTCATACTCTAAATGACTTTTGAAATTTTTAACAAAATAAACAGACGGAGGAAATGCAATTTAAATATTAAAATATATTAAATTTATATGCGAACGAAACAGACGGATAGACAACTTTATCTCTGGTGAAATATACTTTCTCTCCAGTCCCAGTACCAGCAGCAGCTGCAGCAGCAGCAGCAGCAGCTCTCCTAACCCAAACAGGCACTTGCAGTCACACATGCCTTTACGTGCCACATGAGTGAAATAATAATAATTTGGATCTTTTTTTTTTCTTTCTCTTTTTTGGGGAAAAACATAAAATAGAACATAAAAATTAAAAACACAATTCATATCAAGTCTTAATTTGAACATGTTGCAAGTTGCAAACCAAATAGTGGCAATAAAATGACACATTAACACGTACACACACACACACGCACACACTCAGTCACAGAGTCACACACACTAATGCACACACACACACACACACACACACTGACACACACTTGCACATACACACTTATAAACATTTGCTAACGAAGGATTTACCAAGAAATTCACTTTAGTTAAATAAGATGAAGAACAAGACAAAACTCACTACAAGTGGCAGTTTAGAAAATTTTTAAAGAACTAATTTAATGCGGCATTATAACACTCACTTAGCAGCAGCATTAGCATTAGCTGAGCAGGCAGTTCTCAAGCCTCCTGCTAGGAAAAGATCTTTAAAGAATAAATTTTGTGAATTGGAATTTAACTTTTATTATGGGATAATAAAATATCCCGTAACAAAATAAAGTAATTATTGCAAATATTTAAAGTTTAACTTCCCCAAAGGAGATAAGAAAGTGGAGAAACTATAAGACGACTCTATTAAGTCATTAGTCACATCTGGAGAACAGGGACCCGGTGTTAAGGCTTTAGTTTCTATATCTCAATTAACATTGAGTATAAAATAAAAAATTATATAAATCTTTTTGCTTTAAAATAATTTCTTCACTACTTGCAATATAATTCTGAAACAGTTCGAAATATAACTAAAACGAAATATCTCTAAAATCTAACTACACTACACATTTATTGTGGTACACTTTCCAGTGTCTTATCATCCACTAATAATAACGAAATATATATGGTTTGAAAGGTATTTATGTACAGATAAGCACAATATAATTGGGTTTTCTAAATATTCTGCATAAACGAAGTTGAAAGGCCTTATAACTTTGCCTCAAAAGCAGCAGCAAAATCTTTTTATTTTTATTAATTTTTGATTATGAGAAAATTCTTTATGTTGTCACTGAAAGGTAACAGGTCAGCTTACTCGAGGCTGCAATGGATGACTATATCCCATTAATTGTGGCAAAATGGAATTAGTTTCGGAACACACGTAAATGAATGTTGAATTGAACAAAAACCGTATAAAATTACAAGATGAACAAATTACACGAGTAACGACCAGCCATTTCGAACACCATCTACAACAACAGTTGCAAAAGACTAGAAAATGTATCACTTTCAATTAAACGGCAAAAATTATTTTCAATTAAACGGCAAAAATTATTTTCAATGAAACGACAGCTGCAGGCAGGCAGTCGTGGACTAATCAGAAATTCAAATCTTCATTAAATTCAAGTCGAGTGAATTTGTTTTTTTTTAAAGTTCTCTAACGAAATATCAGGCTAAAGGAAAGGCTTTCCTTGACGGAATGGAACGCAAAGACAATTTCAATGCGGACAAAACATTCTGGCTGCAGACGGAAATAATTTTTGCACGCAATAAAAAAAAAGTTTTCCTGAAATAAATCGCGCAACTGCCTAAATATCGCCACATACTGAAAAACTTTTGTTAATTTATTCCAATATTTCGTCATTAAGCCAATAAAAATATTCATTAAAATTCAATCATTGCGATACTTGAACTGTTGGCTGAAGTAGTGAACACCAGGCAACAACGCCAAGTTGCTATAAACAAGTCAAGACAATTGAAGAGTTTTTAGTTGCAATTGAGAGCGAAATTCCAAGTTTCGTATCTTTGCAAACACAAGATATTTGATATTTATGTGAATTTTTTTTTAATATACCGATATTCAGTGCCCCAAAAAAGCCGCTTATATAAACGAGAGCTCCAGATAATTTCATACTGGCAATAATCTTTCCCTTGTTGAGATTATGTTTCTCTAGTGATTCACTGTATTGAAAGAATATTTTTTGGACAGATTCTATGAATTTCAATATTCATCCAATGAAAAATTTAATTAAAATTCAACCGTTATGCTTCTTTGGATTAATGGCAAAAGTTTCGTTAAAATTAGTTTAATGAAAACTTCGTCAAATAAATTAAATACTTTCGTTGGTGTTCTAAACTAATTTGATTGATATAACGACACAATTGCACTGATATAATTTCATCAATAGAATGAAACAATTGTATTTATTTAATGAAACAAGTTGATAGAAACAGTGAAGTTATTTCATTGACAAAATTAAATGTCATTGATTCAATTAATCAGGATCGTTAATACAATGAAATAGTTTCACGAAAACATTGAAATGATCATAGAAAACAATTTTTATACGCTTTTTATTAGCTCCACTTGTATGTTTGTTTGCATCGAACTCCGCTTTTATATTGTGCTGCCAAGCGTATACTTAATATTATTGATAATATTGCTCATACGTCACTTTGCACTCGTTTAAGGGTGTGGTTCATGTTCTTATCTTCTCATAAAGTGCAAGTAATTTTACATGCTTTCGCAGCACATTCAACTAATAAACAAAAAGAAATATTTTTTGTGCCATCGCAAGCGAGCACAGTAGCGCTCACTTGTGTCACATTCGCCGTGCTCATATATTCCGTTGTGTAGCATTGAATTTCAAACCGTAAATTTCTAGACGCCACGAAAATGCCATATTTTGTTTCCGGCTTTAGTGCTTGTCTGTTTGCATAGTGCAGCTGTTCAGTTCACAGATTTCAAATATGATTGACATACGCCAACTAAAATGACAACATTTTGCAATAGAGAAATTAATTTAATAACATCCTGTTAAAAAAAAAGTCAATAATAACTTTTGAGCAAAGTTTTATAAATATTTTTGACTATTAAAAAATTTAAGAAAAGCATTTGGCCAAACAAATAAATACAATTCCATCCGACCATAACACCCTGCCGTATCCCTGACGTCACCGCTCGTAGCGAGAGTGTGCTGGCAAAAATAAAACTGTACTTTTATTAGCCAATCAATCACCGTTGTAATAACAGCCACTCTCCCATAGATGATGGAAAACAATTGCAAATCACAGCCGTCATGGCGAACTTAAATCCTTCTTGTCACTTCTAATTACTGTTCATTCATTGTGAACTTTGGAAGTTTAATAAAACTTTTAGCATCGAAAGCACATTCGATTCGAAATTGGGTGCATTAATATTCCAGATAAGGACAGAGGAGAAAAAATGCACTCTCTGGCTAAAAGCTTAAGCGGAACATGGTCAAAAAGAAAAGCAATTTTTCTTTGTAAACGGCAGCTAAAAAAAGCACTTGACTGTTGGGCGATAATTTAGTGTGGATTTTCGCTGAATTTGTTATACACCAAATAAAAGGGCGATGTGGTTCAGTTTGTGTTCAGAATGAATCTTCATAAACAATTTTGCGATATGAAATTCTTAAAGGATCCTGAAAGATGTCAAAAGAAGTTGGGAAAAAATATGAGAAATCAGTGCCAAAATTATTTATAAAACTATTTGGTAGCAGCACACAATAATAATTTTATATGAAATATTATTTTAAATACATCTGCTACATGAAAAAAATTAATTAAAGAAAAGTAGTCAAGTTTGCGGTTTGATGGTTTTTCTAGAGGCATAAAAATTTAAGTAGGCAACAGTTTTTCAAACTGGTGGCCATTTTGTCAGCTGTTTAATTTGATTTGGCATTTCCACGTGAAAGACTGACGCCTGGACAACGCTTCCAAATTGTGCACCACAATAAAGCATCGCAGCAATTAATTCGATTAAGTATTCGCTTTCACATCACATTTAATATAAATAATAAGACGCACCCACAGGGTCGTCCTACGGAAGAAGTTATTCCTGCTATAGAAAGTACTGTAGAAAAAGATCAGAGTCAATCTATCTTGCAATGGAATTGGGTATGGGTCCATCCACTTTATGAAAGATTTTGCTTTGCGTATATACAAAGTCCAACTTGGACAATAATTGAAGCCACACGATCAGCAAGAAAGGCGTGGATTCGATGAGTGGATCCCAAAGAAAAAAAAAAGACTTCTGTTCATCCCAATTTTCATAAGCGAATTTAGTTTAACGAAAAAGATCAGTTTCAGTTGAATGGATGCGTCATTAAATAAAACGGGAGTGGCGACAACCCTCAAGCGCTTGTTAAGACACGGTTACGTTCAGGAACTGTTTGGTGTACTTTATGGGCTAGTGGAAGAATTGGTCCGTACTTCTTTCAAACGGGCGCTGTTCAAAACGTTACAGTCAATGATGACCGCTATAGTCATGATTACAGACGTTTTCGTTAATCAATTTAAGCACCGTGAAGATATGCCGCAGCTGTGGTCTTAACAAGATGGCGCAACATGACACAGCTCATGCCACAATTTATTTATTAAAGGAAACTTTTGGGAACCGCATAGTCTTATATCTTGAACCCGTGACTTGGAAATGTTTGGAAAACCGTTTGGATCCGTAACTCGGCCTCCTAGATCGTACGATTTAACGACGCAAGTCCATTTCCTGTGGAGATATGTGAAGTCGCTGAAACAAAATTATTGACCATTGGTGGACAACATTCACCAAGTCCTTGCCGATATACTCCAACATACGATAGAAGAGGTATTATAAAGTCGGACGACCAGAGTAGACATCGTCCGAGCCAGCCGTGGCGATCATACGCCACAAATAGAAGGACAAAAACGTTCAAATGTTTGGCTTAAGAATTGTGGGACAAAAAAGAAAAAAATAATAAAACGGCAACACAGCAACTTAACAAGAGTGTGAAACAATTCTCGTATCCTTTTTTATAACAAAATTAATATAAATTTAAACTATTATCACATTCAATTAAAACACCTAAGAAAATAGTAAATAAAAATATCCATAAGTACTGTTGATGAGAATGTAGCGATCTTCGAAAACAGCCGTTATGCTTTTCTGTATAAATTTATTGTATTAAACTGAGGTTGACTATCGCTTGTGCTTTGAGATATTTTTTATGTCTTTCTGAATTGAAAATAATATTCCATTAATTAGGCAATAATATACAGGGTGTTTTTTATAGAGTGATACAAGTTTAAATCATAATAAAACATAGTAATATATATTTTATATTAATGAAACGGTCTTTATTGGATAGACAATTTTATGACATTAATATTTAAATATGATTTCAGCCATGTGGCCGCCACGGCTGGCGCGTACAAAAAGAAACTATCAGCTGTTAAATAGGTGGTCAAATAAAGCAATGATGCCACAGATGTATCACTCTATAAAAACACCCTATATTAATAAATTTTTTTACTCTGTAGAGGATTCCTTTTATTGTTGTTTTTAATAGGTGAACAAGTAGAAAAAGGTTCCCGACCGATTATGTTGATATAATTAACTGTTCTATCAATTTTGCCAACAGGCCCTCGCATATATTTTTTTTAAAGAAAAATTTTCACAATTTGGAAGTGTCATTCTGACGTTAGAACACGACTTCCCAGACTTTAATGAAATGAAATGTCAATACAGTTTGACACTACCAGCTGTTAAAACAGCTTAAGAAACGTCAGATAAATTGAATTAAATTTAAAAAAAATCCTACGCTACTTTTGAATTCATTTCTAATCCCATTACGGACTAAAAAATTTATTTACAGGACAGTGAATTTTGAAATGAATTCTCGAATTTGTCACCGCTGAAATTCCTATTGGGTTCGCGCAAAAGTTTCACGTTCCTTTATAGCCAAAACACTCGGATGACAACACTAATGCTGAATATAGAACAGTTTGAAGTAACAAAGCGGAAATAATAATCAACTAGAAAATGATGTCATTGCATCAGAAAGAAAAAAGAAGAAAGAAAAAAAAAACGAGTCTATGAAATATAGAAAATTTTTGCACAAAATAATAATGAAAGGACAGCCAGCGAGCGCAGTTGAAAAGTTGTCTAAATTTGAAGCAGTAAACAGCGGGAGTAAAATATAAAACAAGTATTTAAATAAAGAAATTGTAGCAAATTATCACACACAAGAGCGAAATAGGCAAACACTCCAGCGAACAGATAAACAGGCAGACGGACGACTGGAGTAGAAAAATTGTTTCTTAATGCTCGACACGTCTCGGCTAATACTTTAAATCCCATTAAATATTAACAGACTTTTTATAAATTTATGAAAATCAAACATAAATCCAGAGAGGGAGAAAAAGAGAGAGAGAGAAAAGACTGATACTTTATGAGATGATTTAGCTTTTAAGCACGTGTTAAATTAAACAAAAAAATGAAAACAGAATGGACGCTCAAAAAAGGTCATAAAGTCAAAGGTAATTCTTGCAACAAAAAAACAAGAACAGAAACAACAAAAAGGACAAACTTACCAAACTAGCCAAGTGTAAATATTATTGATTGCCTTTTCTTTATCTAAAAGCTGTAAAACTAGAACGTTGCTTTCGTGCCCCTTAACGACCAATAAGAACAAAATGGCACAGCAGTAAAAAAAAGAGAATAATAATAATGATAAAATTCTTTATGTTGTCACTGAAAGGTAATGCTCTCGTATCTATGCCATAACAGGTCAGCTTACTCGAGGCTGCAATGGATGACTACATCCCATTAATTGTGGCAAAATGGAATTAGTTTCAGAACACACGTAAATGAATGTTGAATTGAACAAAAACCGTATAAAATTACAAGATGAACAAATTACACGAGTAACGACCAGCCATTTCGAACACCATCTACAACAACAGTTGAAAAAGACAAGAAAATGTATCACTTTCAATTAAACGGCAAAAATTATTTTCAATGAAACGACAGCTGCAGGCAGGCAGTCGTGGACTAATCAGAAATTCAAATCTTCTTTAAATTCAAGTCGAGTGAATTTGTTTTTTTTAAAGTTCTATGACGAAATATCAGGATGAAGGAAAGATTTTCCTTGACGGAGTGGAACGCAAAGACAATTTCAATGCGGACAAAACTTCCTGGCTGAAGACGGAAATAATTTTTGCACGCAATAAAAAAAGTTTTCATGAAATAAATCGCGCAACTGCCTAAATATCGCCACATACTGAAAAAGTTTTCTTAATTTATTCCATGTATTTCGCCATTAAGCCAATAAAAATATTCATTAAAAATCAATCAAGGCGATACTTTAACTGTTGGCTGAAGTAGTGAACACCAGACTACAACACCGAGTTTCTACCAACAAGTCAAGACAATTGGAGTGTTTTCAGTTGCAATTGAGAGCGAAATTCCAACTTTCGTATCTTTAAAAATGCAAGATATTTCATATTTATGTCACACTTTTTTTAAATATAACGATCTTCAGAGGTTCAAAGAGCCAAAGATATTTTTCTACGTAACGTGAGCTCCAGATAATTTCATACTTCCCTTGTTGAGGTTATGTTTCTCTGGTAATTCACTGTACTGAAAGAATATTTTTTTACAGATTTTATGAGTTTCAATATTCATCCAATAAATTAATTAAAATTCAGCCAACATTGTGCTTCGTTGGATTAATGAAACAAGTTTCGTCAAAATTAGTTTAATAAAAACTTCGTCAAATAATTTAAATACTTTCGTTGGTTTTCTAAGTTAATTTGATTGATATAACGACACAATTTCACTGATATAATTTCATCAATAGAATGAAACAGTTGTATTTATTTAACGAAACAAGTTGATAGAAACAGTGAAGTTATTTCATTGACAAAATTAAATGTCATTAATTCAATTAATCAGGATCGTTAATACAATGAAATACTTTCACTAATACATTGAAATGATCATACAAAACAATTTTTATTACTCATGTATCACTTTGCACTAGCTTAAGGGTGTGGCTCATGTTCTTATCTTCCCATAAAGTGCAAATAATTTTACACGCTTTCGCAGCATATTCAAGTAATAAACAAACAAACAAAAACAAAACAAACAAAAAAAAAAAATAAAAAATATATATATATATTATATATATATATATATATAATAATATGAAATTTATTTGTTGGGTGGTTAAGCAATGTCTATATGCATTTCATTGGCGCTTCTTACCAAATCGTCAGTAGACTTCAACCACAGTTTTGCAAAGTTTCAAACTTCTCAACTTATTAAAAGACTTCCAAAAACCATCTGAGAATTATGTTAAATAAATTAACTATAAAAATTCACAAACAATTTCAAAAAATCACATTATAATAAGTGTAGCAGGCTATGAAACTTATACAAACCAAACCCAACAAACAACTTTTATTCGATACGACTTTATTTTATTTTTCTATACCTTTATACAATTAGAAATCCCTTGGATAACAATGAAAGTATTTATAAGGCAAAATGAAAAATAAAATCTCAATTGAATTGTTAATAAACTAATTTTTTGACATATTGTCATTGTACTATTATAATATGAAATAATAAATTTCATATTATAATAGTACAATGACAATATGTCAAAAAATTAGTTTATTATATATATATATATATATATATATATATATATATATATGTATATATTTTAAGAAAATGGAACTCGAAAATTCCAAATTATTTAATAAAAAAGCTTAAAACAATAATGAAGGAAAATACAAGTGTTATTGTGAAAAAGAAGCTGGAGTGGTTTGTGCCCCATATTTCGTATATCAAGCGCCCAACCCTTTTTTCCTCAATAATACTTGCATTTTGGTTAACTCTTAATTTAAATTTATTTGAAAATTTATTTTTAACTTTTTAGTTTCATTTTCTTAAACAGCGTGGTTTTTTATTATTATTTCTTTTTAATTATTTTTATTGGCTGACAACTGTTTAATTGAATCAGTACAATGTATATGAATTTATTATATCAGACTTTCATAAATTCCACAAAATTTTTATTGCAACAACGAATGTAATTAATTCATGGATACTAAGAAATTTTAAATTGTTTTTAATATTTTAAGTTCTGAAGAATTGAACAACAAGCTTAATTGTAGTAAAAAACGGATATTGAACACTTTTAGGCCAGAACTGTTGATATATAAAATTGTTTCTAAAAAAGTTACAGAATCATGTTGTCATTAATTCAATGAAATATTTTCACGAAACTATGAAAGACAATGAAGCAATTCCAAGAGAAATTTTTCACAATATTTCTGGCATTTTCAGTGGACTTGTGAAAGCAAAAACTCCAATGAAATGGGAATTATGAATTGCAACTATGAAGCAAAATTATTTTAGTCTTCACACATAAACATAATTTAAATGAAAAGCTGGCAGATGAAATCCACTGCCCGAAACGCACAACAGACAACGTTTGTTAACTCCTTTCGAAATCCATTTCTACTCGTGCAATCATTATGAAACAACTTTCGTTGTAATAAATCTCATCACAACAAATTCATGAAGGGAACTGCCAAAAGACTGTCTGTCTGCCTGCTTGTGAGTGTGTGTGAGAATTTATTTATTTAAATATATGAGAGTATGTGTGTGTGGGTGTGTGCATATAAAACATTGTTTTCATAGAAACTTACATGATATTTTATGTATTCAAATTTGTTTCATTTATTAGTTAAGTGCAATTTTGAAGATAAACTTTTCAAAAGGGGAAACAACTAATTATATAAAAGAACTACATGTTTACTAAATGAGCATTTACATTAAAAGATGTATTAAGCAAAAGTTTAAATATGAAACTGTAAGTGTTCCCTGCTGCTGCTGCTGCTGTATGACATGAAGAGAAATGTCGCAACTTTAATTCTGTTATGCTGCTGACGTTTTGTCACATGTTGAAGCAACGCTGCAGTGAAAACGTATGATCGCTATCATCAGTGAGTGATATCAGTTCTCAGTGAGTGTAAAATAGCACAACTACACAAACTCGTTTGAAATAAAAAAAGAGATACTTTTTTTACTCCATTAAAAAAAAATTAAATAAAAAGAGAAAATTTAACTACAGTGTCACAACTTTGACTTGGCAGCATTGCTTTATTTGAGCACCCATTTACCAGCTGATGGTTCGCTTTGAAATGTTTATTGTGACTCGAATTACACCAGAGCAACTCGTACAAATTTTTAAAATTTTTAGTCAAAATACTTGTTCTCTTCGTCAAAGTCATCCAATAAAAATTTGATTTTCCGATAAGCCCATTTCCGGCTGAATGGATACTTAAATAAGCGGACTTATCGCATTTGGAGTGAAGACAAACCACAAGCTTTTGTCGAAACACCCATTAAATCCATAGAAAATTACTGTGAGTTGAGGTCTATGTGCTGGCGGAGTCATTATAGGCCCATATGTCTTTAAAACGGTGATGATCAGAATGTTGCTGATTGGTGAACGGTAGAAGAACATGATTCGAGATTTTTTCGTACCTCAATTACGTGGCATTAATCGTGCTGATGTGTGGCACCAACAGGACGCAGCCACATGCCGCTCAGCGGGCGCTACAAGAGATTTACTCAAAGAAAGTTTTGATGAAAACATAATTAATGATTCCATTAATTGCCCGCTAAAATCGTGTGATTTAGCCCTATTGGATTATTTTCTTAGGGGTCATATTAAGTCACTTGTGTACGTCAATAAATCACAAACAATTGAACACCTGAAAATCAACAATAAGAGTTATCGGTGTAAAACGGTCGCAAATACTGCGAGAAGTGTGTTACCATCCGTTGGATACAACTCTCGTATCCTGTTTCATAGTAAAAT
Organism: Linnaemya vulpina; assembly: GCA_963675445.1. NCBI lineage: Eukaryota > Metazoa > Arthropoda > Insecta > Diptera > Tachinidae > Linnaemya > Linnaemya vulpina. The sequence goes on from OY776276.1 coordinate 105,786,874, forward strand.
TGCTACAAGTGCTGACCAACAGGTATACACATCAGTACTCACGATTAAAAAGTAGAGGCCTTCGAAAACAGCTGTTTTGTTGTGCTAAGTAATTTGACTATTTTAAATTGATGTTGACTTTCCCTTGTTTTTTTTACTATAGGGTATTTTTAATAGAGTTATACAACTTTAAGTTGGCATCACTGCTTGATTTGACCACCCATTTAACAGCCGATAGTTGCTTTTTGTTTAGTTTGCCTTGACATTTCATTATGGATCGACTTACAGCAGAGCAACGCATGCGAATTGTGGAAATTATTAATCAAAATAATGGTTCTGGTGCGTCAAACTTATCGTGCACTTCGTCCATTCAAATTTTTATTTTCCGTTTTGTTCCAGGTTGCGCCTTGTACGCGCCAGCCGTGGCGGCCACATGGCCGAAATCATATTTAAAAATTAATGTCATAAAATTTTCTATCCAATAAAGACCATTTCATTGATATCAAAAATTTATTACTATGTTTTATTATGATTTAAACTTGTATCACACTATAAGAAACACCCATTAATTTATGTCTTTTTAGATAAAAAAAATTTTTTTTAATAATTATTCTATTAAAATTGAATTTGATATAAAAATTATGCTTAAGACTCTGCAAGAAATATGGCCTTCCCGTTTAAGACCAGAGATAAAGGTTTTACTCCCTAAAAAATTGTGGATTTCGAAAAAAGTTTATGTATGTAAAAAATACGATCAGCTGATTCGTAACAGTTCAGAAAGTACAGACTCATGCTGCCTTAAGAAATACTTACGCAGCGTGAGAGGTTGTAATATCACGCTCACTATTGTATTACATTAGCCACGCATAGTTCACGCGTGACTTAAAAGTGACTCAGACATGATTAATCACTTCACTGGCGCATCTCTGATAACTAAAACACTTAAAACAATGCAAGTAACAACAACAACAGCAATAAAGTGTTAGCCCAAGTCTCGAAGCTTTTCAACGCGTGACACTTTTATTAATTGGAAAATAACTTCCAACGCACACCAACTTACGAAATATTTCCAGGATCGACGGGCAGCAGAACGTAACGCTGCAGTAACTGAAATGCACTTCACATGCGAGTAATAACGCACGTGCGGCTGATATGCCAAGTGCTTCTTTTCCATCCAACCATGGACATGTTAATGAGCTCTAATACAGTCTGGAGAATTTTGTTTTTTTTTTTAATTTTTTTTAGTGTGACGATTACAAAATTTGTCAAGAGAGAGATATTCACAAATCTGTCATATTTACAGAAACGTAATTTAAGCTCTTTAGCACGTTTCTACACACAGAGAAAAAAAGAGCCAGGGTTGGGACATGCTTTTCACTTCAACAATAACATGTTTGCAGCAACCAAATGTTTACTTTTATCTTATTATTATTTTTTTTAATACTTGCAAAATAAATGTGCCAATATTTTTAATACAAATCCAACTACGCGCTTCACGCTTTTACGTTAAGCCCCTTTTTTCCACAGGCACAGGATTTTCATTCAGTCTAAATACATAAAAACAGTTGGCAGGTAAGAGCTTTTGCATTAAAATAATGCAAACAATTGTGGACATGGAAATTTGCACAAAATAGCTGACACAACGTATTACTCATATATCTTGCACAGCTTAAGTAGCGTAAAATAAAAAAAGAATAAAATAAAAAAAGGAGAGCGCATAAACATGACACACACACAGAAAAAAGGAGAAAAGAAGAAGTAGCAATTTTTGAAATGTTGTTTGCACAAAAACAAAAACGAAACAAAGTTTTGCAAGAGCAAAAAGAAAAAGATCATAAAAATAAATTTGCAAATGTCATACCATTTCGTGTCAAGAGAAAATACAATAAAAACGACAATAAATCCATAGTAAATGCTGCTGGTAGCTGCTGATGCTGATGCCGATGCTGGGTGATGGTGTTGATGTTAGTGTTGGTGTTGGTGTTGGTACCCCTGCTTTTGCTGTTGCAGTGCTGGTGCTACTTCAGCTGGATGTTCTTTTTCAGACAGCTGATGATAATGGCGAAGATAATTTTTATGGTGTCGTTCGTTGTTAATGAAAAGCGTGAGTGGCGTTATGCGAACGTTAAAATTGCACGCTATTGTAGCAGCGTAAAAAATTTGAAATGCGTTAAAGGATGCAGGATTTATTAGTGATTTTTATGATGGTGGTTTTATGGAGCCTTTTCGTACTATTTTCTTTTTTTTTTTCTTTCTGATGTTTTTTTAATTTTATTCGATAAGCATTTTGTTAATGTCGAAACAAAAAGGCTGATGAAACACAAAAGGGTTTTAAATTTTTTTTTTTTACTTTTAGTTTTTCTATTTTTAAAATGCGCTCAGCTTTTTCAGGTGTTGTTACACTGGCCTACAAAAACAATTTTGTATTTATTAAATTTTTGCTCTTTTTTTTTCAATGAAATTGCATTTTCAAAAACTTCACTTTTTTATTTTTTTAATTTAGTAAAACTAATTGAAACTTATTTACTGCATGTGTATTGTTTCGCAAACGTTTTGCATTTTTAATTTAAACAACAACAACAACAACAAGTTTCGCTTTATTTCAACTTTATTTCAGTTATTTTCACTTGCACAGCAGTTATTTGAGAGTTTAACTTGTCTCGTTGAAATTTTTATTTAATAACCAACATGTTTGCATGACTTTCAATAATGCGTTGCTAGGAAAGGAAGTTATAAATTTCGTTTCACCAACAGCATTTAAGCAGTTTTAAAAACCAAAAAATAAATAAACTTGAACACATTTTTACGTTTGCAGCGGTTATCAATTTTTTTACATGGATGAATATTGAATGCTGTTGCCATAGTCCTGCCGCACATATTCAACTTGAGCACCAACCATATTAATTATTAATTAAACTTTTAGTTTTTTTTTTTACTTTCTAGAGTTGGCGTTTTTATGAAATTTTATTTAATTCGTAGTTGATTTGTTTTTTTAATATTGCTGTTCCCCTGTTTTAAAAACAGGCAGATGAATAGACACACGGTAGGACAGTAAAACCGAAATAACGAAAACAATTTGAAGGAGTAGTTGACCACACTTTTATGTGCGCTATAAAAACGCTAATAAATTGTGTAGCGATTTTTATCGAACACGTTTCAGGCTTCAATGTGTTATGAGGCCCTGTCAATTAAGTAAAATCACTGTAATCGAATGCGATAATTTAGAGCACAACGCTTTTGCATGCGTCACACGCATTGAGAGAGAAGGTTTGTGTCGTGGATGACGGTTTTCTCTCTTTTTGTATTCAAAAATCTTTATTATTGTGATGCTCTATTTGTTATCATAACGCTACCACCATATATTCAATGTCACCATGAAAAGACTCCTTTTCGTCAGTACTGTAGCAAAATGAATACGATGGCGAAGTAGAGAATGGAAAATGGACGCAACAAATTATCTATTTTGTCAAATTTGTAAAACGTCTTCCAACGGGGACTTGCGAACAGTTGAGAGCGGCCATCATGTTGCGGCTACAGCCGACAAATTTATTGTCATTTATGCAGTTTATTTCTTGTGCAAATCACCATCAAACAAGACGTGCTGATAATGAAAACTGTCTTATCAAAATGAGAGTTCGGTTGGGGCAACATACCGCGCCCATTTTACGCTCGTCATAATCGTACTAACGAGAGGGTCTGTTGAATAAATTAATTATAAATTATAAAATTATTGGTTGACCGGCCAATACCGGTACGTTGACGAAATAAAACATCTGCCAAAAACAACGCCATTTTCGGTGAGAGAGATCAAACGAAACTCAATTCATCACTTTGAAATTTTAGTAAGATTTTGGGAAAAAGAAGTATCAGCACATAATTAAAATTAAATTCCCCAAAATATGTACTAGAATCTGAGGCAGTTGAATCGGCTTCACTCAGAAGAACTCGGCCTTTGCCTTTTCGTACAAAATTGAAATGGGCGATAAACTGAATGTAAACGACCAACGACAGCGACGTGTGTTCGCCGTCAGCGTCAAGGGTCTATATTTATATAAAAACTTTATGGAAGAGACTATCACTGTCAACCGCGAACGCTGTAGATCAATGACACTGTTAAAATTAGAGTTTTATTTTGCCGTCATAAAATGAAACTGTTTTAAGGAATTTTATTTAAGAATAAAAAAAAATATCCCAAAAAGGGTCTTTTATTTCTCTAAAAAAAAAGAGTTTTACTTTTCATGAAGAGTTTTATTTTACCATCATAATTCTTTGAAGGAATTTTATTTTTTCGTCTAAGAAATTTTTTTGTTAAAAGGAGTCTTTTACTTCTCTCAAAAAAAGAGTTTTAGTTTTCATGAAAAGTGTTTTCCGTGTAAAATTTTATTGGTTTATTTAGGTTTTTTTGTTATTAAATCTCTCTGTATGTAAATTACTTAGCGTTACGAAAATTTTTATGTACACAAAAACAAAATTTTAAATATTTTTACTCTCTCTCTCTGCTCTGTTTTACTTTATTTGCTTTTATTTATCATAAGCATTAAACACAATAACGAACACCAACTACAAAAGCCGTGGGCTACAATCGTCGCCTCGTAGTCAGCTACTTAATTATTTTTAGAACGACACCACCAAATCAATAACCATGTGTTGTTGTTTGTAGTAGAATTCTGTTCAAACGCCAGTGTAGCCGCTTTCATATATTTAATAATCTGAAATAGTGTTATTCGAACAATATATATTTAAGGCCCACAATATATGACAAGAAATCATTTCATTAGTTTGTATATATAGTTTGTTGCTTCTTTTTGTATAATAAAACAACATATTTTCAAATTTGCAATAATTGAATTTGTTTATATTATACTGGCAACACTGCATCTACTCATTGCCGCCCACCAAAATAAAAATCAGTTTAATTTGACTACAACCACAAAAACAGCATGGACAACAACCAGTAGCCGTGTTGCATGTAGTAGTAAAAATAATCATTCTCATATACGCACATGAATTCTATTTTCGACAAGTTGTAGTCTGTAGTCTGCTGTCGTTATTGTGTTTAATGCTATACAAGTTTCAAATATTTTGAAGAGCAAAGCAACGCCTGAACTTTCTTTACGTTTGTTTGGAGCAGAAATTATTGTGTATAAAACAAACAAAATAAATTTTTAATTTGTACAAATTTGTTTGGGATTTCCTAAAAAATTTCATTAATTTTTTAGTTAATTAATTAAGGTGATTTACAAAATGAGGGCAAACATGTTTTATTAATTTATTTGCTTAATTTAACGAATATAAATTTATTAAGGAAAGAATTGAGTGCAAGTCGCCCCATACCAACAACAACAAAATCTATTTATGATTGAAATCAAACGAAACCAAATTATTTCTATTTCAATAACGACTTATGTAATTGCAGTGCGCGGCGATTGGATTAGATCCGACTGTACTGCTTTGAGTCTCAATTTATATGAAGCGAATTCTATTTTCTGTTTGGAATAATAAAACTCCTGAAATGAGTTTCAAATAAAGTTCGCTAAAAGCGATTGATTTTTTAACGCCACAATAAAACTCTCTTTTTAAAAGTTTCATCCGATTTTGTGTCTTTGTCTTAAAAATAACTGTTTTAAATTGATGATTTGTTTCTTAAGTCACAAAATAACTGTTATAAGGAAAAGGATTTTCTTATAACCGTTACAATCACCGCTTTCAAAGGAATAAAATATTTCAGTGACGTCTCATCTACTGCCTGGCCCACGATGTTTATCGTTAGAGTTCTGTCCTACAATTAATTACACTTAAAATAAATTTAATTCTAATATCTTTTTAACTGTATTTCTTCGATACAACGTTATCGAGTAAAATCGTGGACCAGGCCGTTAAATTAAAAAATGAGGGGCACTTAGTGAGAGACCTTTTTGCATCTGTCCTTTCAACCCCACTGCCTCATTTCATAGTTCCGGTAAAATGCATCGAAATAGAAAAAGTCATACCCGGAGTGCCGGCTTAAACAACAAATTTTACCCTCTCTGCTTTTTTGCACTCGAAGCTGGTGATTAACAAAAACATCTTCATGGCAAAATTAGTCAATTATTATTGTGTTTATTTCAGTGCTTCCGACTTTATCTATTTATAAAAAAAAGAAGCAGGTTTATCTGCCTTTTTGCTCATTTTATTACGCCATAAAAACACGCAACACAGATTTGAAGATGTTTGACGTAAAAATGCTGCCTTTTAAATTTAATATTCTCTCATGTCGCTAAAAGCTTTTCCGTATTTAATGTTTGAAAGGATATAAGAAACGCTGGTACAACACATGCAAAACGCGTTGGCACTTGTGATCAGATTTTTAAATGTCGTACGTTAGATGTTCGTTCGTCTATTAAAGTTTAACGGCGTTATGCATAAAAATATAATGGCCTTATTAACTGCTTATATGACAAATTTAGCATGGAGTCTTAAAAAGCTTAAAATATTTTTCATAAATGGAAAATGGGTTGCGTTTGCTTTCAGCATAATAAAACTGGCAAAATATTTTTATCTCTCCTGAAATATATTTCAAATATTATTTAAAAGTATCTTCTTTTTTTTTTAAATTAAATCCGAAAGGTCTTAAAACATCTCACATTTTATCTTTAAAAAAGTTACTTTTGTAATCTAGTGTCTTCATTAAACAAAAAGTTTTCTCAATCGTGTTGTTTCATATACCCGCAGCATAAATTGTTTGCCATTTTCATACCCTTCACCAAAAATGCTGGAGATTATTTATGGGTTTGTCACTCCGTGTGTAGTTTCCACAATATTAACGTGCAGCTCCTAAAAGTGTTTATATGCTGGGGCCTCATGAAAAGGAAAGTCGACTAAGCGATGTTCGCCTGTACGTTTATCTGTACGGGAAATCGGGCTTGCGAAGCTCGCAGAAAAGCTAAAGACTTTGATTTTGATTAATTGGAAATATTCCTAAATCGATCGCTGTTGAAAATGAGCGATATCTAAAATGCGCTTCCAGAGCTGGAAAACTGAAACTCATTTTTAGTGTGTTAATTAAAATAGCTAAAGCTAATTGTTGTATTTATTTTTAATTAAAACTTTTTTGTACTTCAAGAGGAATCGAAAATTCGATTCCAGGGTTGGAAAATGGATACATCAAAGTATTTGACTCATATAAATAGTTTCTTCTTCTTTATATATATAATATATTGTACAATTTTAAAAGAAATTTATCGATACTAAAGATCAGTACAGCCAAAAAAACAGTTGCAGAGGTGGAAAGCTTAAACTTATTTTTGGTATATAAAAGAAAAACTATTTCATGTTTTTTTCTTTTTGTCAATCAAACCAGTTTTAGAATTTAGTAAAAATTATATTGAAAAAAATAAAGAACTTTATACTAGAGATTGATATAGCCAAAAAACAGCACCAGAGCTGGGAAATTTATATTAATTTTGGTATATTTAAGTAACTAAATATCATAGAACTCTTTTTGTAATCAAAAATATTTTATGTTCCAAAAAATCAATTAATTGGCGTTAAAAATGAAATGCAATCAGCAACATGATTCCCAGGGTTGGACAATTAAAACTTTATTTTGGTGGATTGATAAATGGGAAATAGTGGCAAATAGATTGTTAATGAAAATAATCACAATCAAAAATACAAATGCAGAGCTGTAAAGCTTGAACTTTTTTTCATAGTTTTTTTCTTTTTGTTAGTCAAACCAGTTTTAAAATTCAGAAAGATTTATATTAAAACTGAAAGCCAAACGAAAATTTTATACCAGGGTTGGACAATTGATTGTTTTTTTTTCTTTGAGGTTTCGATATATTTCAAGTAGTCGTGAATAGTTTGCTATTGAATATAAGCAAAATACAATTCCAGAGCTGGAAAATTTAAAGTTATTTTTGGTTTAGAGCTATTTAGTGTCTTTTTTTATCAAACCTATTTTATACTTCGGCAAAAATTATATTGATACTAAAAAGCAAACGAAATAAAAATTTCGCCACCAGGGGTGGGCATTCGGAACTTTTTTTGGTACATAAAAGTGACTAATTAATAAGAATATATATTTTTTTCTATAAGAACTAAATATATTTGATATTTTGTAAAGAAAAAAGCTCAAAAGACAGATCCAGAGCTGGAAAGTTTAAACTTATTTTTGGTATACAACTATTTAGTGTCTTTTTTTTCAAAACCATTTTATACTTCGGGAAGAATTGTTGTGATACTAAAAATCAAGCGAAATCAAAACTCGACACCAGGGTTGGGCAATTGGAACTTTTATTGGTATATAACAGTGACTAACTATATAAGAATATATATGTTTTTTCTATGGGAACTAAACTTATTTGATAGTTTTTAATGAAAAACGCGCCGAAAAATATATCCAGAGCTGGAAAGTTTAAACTTATTTTTGGTAGTGTATTTTTAGGTTTAGTGTATTTTTTTATCAAGCATATTTTATACTTCGGGAAAAGTTATATTGATACTAAAAAGCAAACGAAAGAAAAAACTTGCCACCAGTGTTGGGCAATTGGAGCTTTTTTTGGTACATAAAAGCCACTATCTAAATAAGAATATATATTTTTTTTAAAGGAACTAAACATATGTGATAGTTTTTAATAAAAAAAAGCCCAAAAGATAAATCCAGACCTGGAAAGTTTAATTAATTTTTGTTATATTAAAGTACCTAAATAAAACTATTATTTTTTATATTATAAAAATTGTTGCTTAAAATATTTTTATATGAAGTGAAGGGTGCATAACAATCGGCGTGGCCGAGTATAGCAATTCTACGTGTTTTTTTTTCAAGAAAGCAATTTGTGGTTGCTGGAAAACTGCATGTGGTGAGCATGTTGTCTGTAAGTGTAAACGAAAAGAAAATTGCATATAAACTTTATGACTAAAGCCCCTTGCAAAGTTGTTGTTTGTTTATGAACAACATTTAAAATTTCAAACAGTTTGAGATCACAATAGCGCCCAACTATCAGCTTTTCGAAACAACAGCAGCATCCAATTACAATTTTTCAACTTCAATAAACTCTCAAGAGTGTAACTTTTTTATAAAATAATTTCAATTATGACGGCATAATAATTTCATTTTTGAGTAGAAAACTTTTTATAGAAATTTTTATAAAAATTAATTAACAAAAATAAACACTTTATTGTGTTTTAAATGTTAAATATTTCTCTTTAGGAATTTTTACATGTTTATTTAATATATTTTTTTTTTTAATTTCTTTTTTTATATCATTTTTAATTGCATCCTTTTGTATGCAAATGAAATGTGCACAAACTTGTGTTTCCTTTTTATGAAAATTTCATTTAAAATTCTTGACTTATTTTCTTCATTAATTTTGATGTGTGGCATGACATCATTTTTTCTACTTTGCACTCGCGTCAAGTCCCTGCTGCTTCACAATTTCACTATAAAACTGCCAACTGCCATACACACACGCACACACACACACGCCGGCGTGCAAACGTACAAACACAAGCTAAACTGTTTGGCAAATAATTGTTACACAAACATTAGAAATAGCGAAACAACAACGCATTACAAAAGTGATACAAACACATGAGTGATGTCAACATTTCCGGCGATATTTCCGTTTTATTTTTCACTGCTGTTTAATTTGCACACTCACGCAAAATTAAGTTTTTTTCCTTGTTTGTGTTTTTGTTTTTGTTCTTCTTCATACAAACAAGGAAATGTAAACTATTTGCTAACTAGTTTACAGCAGGTTTGGGGAGGGGACGAGGACGCGGGCAACATACAAATAAAATCAGCGATATGACATCAACTATCGAGCAGTGAATTCCTTTATTCACTAGCCGCACACACACACACACACGCACGCACTCACTCACTCCCTACCATAAACTCTTCGTGTAAACGCAGTCATAAGAACGTGGCGTCAAAGATTCCGCTTCATTTTTCAATTTCCGACATGATGATTCAAAAGTTAAATGGCAACTGATTGCGAATATGCGAAATGAACTCAATATGAAGGTCCTCCATTAAACTCTTTTTTATTACGGCAAAAACACGGACACGTACACGTACACGTACATGTATAAAAGCGCACGGACGAACGCATTACGAAAGCCGAAGAATTTTCTTAACGTTTCTTTCTTTTCCTTTTTTTTTGTCTTAAAAATATATACACACACACACACACACACACGAATGAAAGTATGCGTTCAGCACTCCTTTTCGACGATGCGTTTCAAATTGCGTACAAATCAAAGCGATGCCAAAATTGTACTGAACTGTTTTACAGTCCTGTTAAATCCTTAAAAGTTTTTGTTGCCGCTTTGCTAATACGAACTACACACACACACACACACACACACATACACAAGCAGCCAAAACTGTTGGCAACATGAAAATACATAAAAAAACAACAACATAAAAGACATTCTCACACCATCATCGTGGCGCCCTCATGCGCCCGCAACACCAACCAAACTGCTTTGGCAATATTTGTATCAACATTCGACTCTCACTGTTGCCAGGAGAGCAGATTTCTCTGCATTTTTGGCAGGGAATATAACGAACGGAGGATTTTTTTAATTTTTGCCGACAAATTTAATGCTTATTTTTCAATTTGTTGGCTGGATTTAATTATATTTTATTTCTTATTATTATCGTTATTATCAAACAAATACTTCAAAACGAAACTGCCAAAATTCAAAATTTATTTATTGAAATGCAGAAATTTATAAAAGTCGGAAGATCAGCCGAACTTAGATACGACGAATTTAAAAATATCGTAAAAAATTATATAGTTTTTTATATTGCACTTTATGGCCGATTTGATTTTGTAGATCAATTAAAATGTTTCAAGGGAAAAAACCAAAATATTTTAATTAAGGCTGAATTGAAGTCAATATTTAAAATTGTTAAATAGTTTCCAAATTCAATATGCGAACAAGATAAACAAACAATACACTGTGAGTTCTGTAGTTTAACTATTTGATTTTGAAAATTTTCTCAATAAAAATAAAAATTTTCACAAAAGTTTTAGAAATATATATATATATGAGAAAAAGAAAGTTGGAACTTCAAAATATTATTCCCAAAATTGTGTCTTTTTATTAAAAAAAAAATTTCATATGGAACGATTATTTACCCACGTGAGCATAAAAAAACAAAACGAACAAGTAGTTCAGATAAAGAATCGCTGGACTTTTTTTAAATAAATAAATCAAATTACTTCAACACTCCAACTTAAATTAATATTTCACTAGAAATCGGGCTTAAAAAATTTGGTGCAACTGTAGTTTTTTTTGCACAATTCCAGACTCAAAAGCTTATTTGGTGCCACTCGAGAACTTTCTCAGTTGATGTTTTTCAAAGATTTTTTCCATAACAACAATTTGAAAATATAATATAATTTAATTTTAAGAAACCATACTATTGTTGCTTAATAAATAAAACAAATTCTATTTAAAATTTTACAGCCCATTAAGAAAACTGATTCATAGAGACTTATAAAATAAATAGTTTTTATTAAAAGTTGTTTTATCAAATTGTTATAAATCCGAAAAAAAATTGGTAATTATATCTCCATAATATTTAAATGAAATCTAACAAATCAACAAAATATTTAATTTATTTTGGCTCAAGTTAGTCAAAAAATCCAAAAAGTGATGCCAAAAAATTTCTTTTTAGCACAATCGGTGTCGAAAAAGTACAATTTTGAAAATTTGTGTTATATAATTTAATAAAATTATTTTCACGTTTTAAGTAAAAATTATATATATTTTGTTAGTATATATATTTTTGCCTTATTTTGTTTATATGATTTTATTAAAATTTTTAATGCAAATTTCTGAAATTGTATTTTTTCGACACCGATTGTACTAAAAATTAATTTTTTGGCATTACTTTTGCTTTTTTTTTTAATAACTTGAGCCAAAATAAATTAAATAAATTAAATTTATATCTATAATAATTAAATAAATTAAAAATTATGGAGGTATAATTAATAATTAATTTTAGTGTATTTTAAAAAACTTTTAATTTCAGATTTAGTTTGAAAAAAAAACATTTCTGGCAACAGTGATTCTTTTATATTCGTGCGTTAAACATTTAAAGTGCGTTTGTGGGGGTCGTAATTTCCTCACACCGTCGTGCTCTTTCGTAATGTTTTACTCAAACGAACATTTTGGCACAGTTTTAATGTTTCGTATGCATTTTAGCATCCTTTCAAAACAAATACACATTTAAACTCACACTTGAACTAAACAAAATTTATTTTGGCTCAAAAACATCACTACAGTAATTATACGAACATCTATAGTGCTCTTCACTCAAGGAATTATTACATGTAACTCAATGCATAAGAGAGTTAAATTCACTTGAAATTATAAAAAATCCCTCTCAGGCGACAGTGACTTGTTTTTGTTGATTAAACATTTTGTTCCTTCTGTAGGCAACATTTGGTGTCTAGTTACAAAAATCATTGGGGGATATTTTGTCCAAATATTTCCTTAAAATTATTACGTTTTGGTTTTAGGGATATTATAACAGTTTCTTCAATGATTTAAACGCAGTTGCACTAGTGCCATCTAGCGTATTACTATGAACCCCTAAAAACCAGCCAAATCAGGCCACATTTAGCGGGAATATTATAGAAAAACACCACGGAAAACTAAAGATTTTTGATGACAACCACCACTGACTGAATACATTCGAATTGGAGCTCCTGTATAACAGTGATATTTATTCAACTGTACTACTGCAATAACGAACAGTCATTTTCTTAATCCATCAACTACTGGAAAATATTTTATTAACTGCTACACAGTTCCTCAAAGACTTTTGCAAATTACTTTCTATTAATTATTGTTGTCAGCACACATGCAGAATTACTTGTAGCGAACAATGTGTATAACAATGGGTGACTTTTTAAGAGTAGCGGCACTTCTATACGAAGACAGAGCTGCCAAAAAAATTTTGGACATGATGAAACTAATAAAATAACATTTTTTGCTTTGACATATTGAAAATTGGCGGCAATAGCCCAAAACAAATAACCGTTAATAGAAGCAACGAGAGAATCGCTCTATAAATCGCAACAATGTTGCGCAACTTTGAATACTGAACGTAAGCACAAGTCTTGGTTGTAGGTCGTACCACGGTTGTCACTCAAAATTTTTCTTCGGGACCAAAATCCATAAAAAAAAGAACCAAAATATAAAAGGAGAACCAATTTTATTTGCATACTAGCATAATACAATACTTTTGACACTGAAGTCAAATTGTCAATTTCTGACTTGTAAACAAAAGTAACAACCGATCAGTGTTGCCAATATAGCTTTTTGATTTACTACTGTGGGTAGGTAATAATCGTTTACTATCAAGTGTTGTAAACGAATCAAATCTTTTACTTTATGTGAAGAGTAATAATTTTCGTAAATACATTTTTACAGGCATGATAAAACTTTCAAAATTTATTTATATTATAATCATTTACTTTTCATAAAAGGAAAAAAATGAACCAGCGAACCAAACATAAAAAAACAACCATTTTTGGTTCAATTGTACCACAGTGGCAACTGTGGGTCGTACAATATTGAATTGTTCTCCTTTTTTATTTCACTGCGTTTTATTTAAGGCACTTAAATTATTTAGTTTTGTTCATTTACTAAAAATTGTTAACAATTGTTGAAAGAAGAGTTCATTAACTCCAAAAACTTTGAACGAGAGAGTGACAAAAGAGAGCAAATATTGAGAGACTAAATAATTGTTGAAAATTTTTTATGCTAAAATCTTTACTTTCTCTAACTTCAAGAACGATCTTCAGAAGCTCAGCCTTTCGAAAATTATAAGCGAGCCGCATATTCACACACGCACATACACAGACATGGTGACACTGTCTTTAAAAATTAGTCAAGAACTTTTCTTAGGGACTGAAAACATCAACATCTGATAAAAATTAAATCTTTTACTAACCTGATAAAACTAATAACTTCCCGATTTTTGAAAATTTTCCCTACAATTAAAAATATAAGAAAAAATCCTTCAAAATTTCTATTACAAAAAAAAAAATCAGCCTATTTTTGATTAATTAAATTTTCAAAATTTAAAGGACTCACAGATATTATTTGATGTCAGCATATTAAATAATAAAATATAAGCAGTTTTAAATTTTTTTTTATTTTTTTTTTTATTATAATTTTTTTGACAACTTTGAATTTTCGAAACGATAAATTAGATTCTCTTCCCACGATTAAAATCAACCAAAAATATTTATTATTTATTGTATTGAAATTTTCTTTTTGCATGTGTGTGCCGGCCTACACATGGACAATGCTGTCACTGCCAGCTGCACCAATTTAACCACATCTGACAATAAAAATGGCTTATAACGGGTGGCAATTACATAACAGTGGCAAAGAAAAGTGTTCTTACGATTGTCAGATGTCTAAAAATATGATTGTCTGACAAAGACTTTCGTGTAAAAATTTGAAGAAAAAAATTGACTCTTCACACCGTTGTAAGATTTTTTTTAGTCATATTTCAACTGACAATATTGTCATTTCTAACAACAGTGTTTGTTGTTAATACAATAACGACTACTCGTACATCATCATGAAGTAAATCTGCTTGACTTCAAATACCAGGTAACGCGCCCCAATTTGCAAATCCATATGACTTTCCAGTCATCAAAAGTGTGTCATTTGTGACATTCGAGAGCTTGAGTTAACTCAGCCAAAGTAATTTATTGGCCATAAACTTTATTACCAAATTTATCGAATTCAACTCCATAAAGTTAAATGAAAAATATACTTTAACGTGTAATTCTGTTAAATGGTGTCCATTTTAGAACAGGCGTATGTAAATAAGTACAATTAGTCGTACACACACACACACACACACAAACACCCACACACACACACACACAAACACACACACACACATGAGTCATGGCAAAGTTTCTGTTCACAGTCAATGCAAAAATTTTATAATAAAATTTCATCAAAATTATACAAGACTAATTGCGTATTACACTGCGTGTTTCGTATTGTGGACATTGCAGGCGCACTTTACAAACAGCCATTCGCTTCGCGTAACGATATTTCATAGATCAAATGCAAATAAAAGTATTAAATCGAGAATCGCAGTGTTCGTGCAATCACTCATTGAGTCTTACGTGTCATTTAACGTTTTTCGTTTGCCCCATGCATTTACACATACACTCACACTCACACACACACTCACTC
Organism: Linnaemya vulpina; assembly: GCA_963675445.1. Classification (NCBI taxonomy): domain Eukaryota; kingdom Metazoa; phylum Arthropoda; class Insecta; order Diptera; family Tachinidae; genus Linnaemya; species Linnaemya vulpina. Next base: position 105,802,081 of record OY776276.1, read on the forward strand.
AAACACACACACACAACCATGCTACTATGGCAGTGAACTAGAACTTTTCGGTGGTTTAGCATCCACTTCAAGCAAATACTTCAGCAAAACAGTCTTAACCCGTTTCTTAATGCCATTTTCATTTTGCCTGAAGTACAAAATAGTTTTAATTAACGAAATTAGAAAAATTCGCTGTAGCCAAATAACTTTACATACCAAAAATTTGTTTAAATTTTCCAGCTCTGCAACAGTATTTTTAATTTTGGTCGTTTCGGACCATTTCCAATACATCAGTCCAAAAGTGAAGTCTGTAGCTCTTCTGGGGGCTTCGGAAACCCTACTTTACTTACAGACGGACATCATTTATTCGAGTACCCTAATCACAAGGCCCCGGGTCACTTGTTAATAGTGTGGAAATTGCAGACGTAGCGACAAATCTAATGTCGATTTCTTTTCTAGAAAATAATGCAACATTTTTCACACTTTTTAACAGAAAATGGCAACATTTTGCCATTTCAAAATAAGGAATTTATTAGAAATGAATCCAACATTCCTCGCGAAAATAATTTCTGCTTTAAAACTTTTCTCGACCGCCATTTTTTAGAAAATAAGTCAAAAAATGTTGCATGTTTTCTAGAAAAGAAAACCTATTTCATACCGCAGAAAGAATATAATTTGTAATGGGTGTTTTTTATAGAGTGATACAACTTTGAGTTGGCATCACTGCTTTATTTGAGCACCCATTTAACAGCTAATAGTTACATTTTCTTTATTTTATTTTGACATTTTATTATAGATCGACTTACACTAGAGCAACGCGTGCAAATTCGGGGAATGGGCTGAAGCACAAATTGATATTGCCTTTGAATTTCCATTCAAAATTGTATTTTCCGATGAAGCCCATTTTTGGTTCAATGGTTCAAATAAACAGAATTGTCGCATTTGTAGTGAGAAGAATCCACAAGCTTTTGTCGAAACACCACGACATCAACAGAAAATTACTGTTGGGTGCGCTTTATGGGCTGGCGGAGTCATTGGCCCAGATGTCCTCTTCAAACACGATGATGGTCAGAATGTTACTGTTTGTGAAAATTGGTGTTCCAGATTGCGCCTTGTACGCGCCAGCCGTGGGGGCCACATGGCCGAAATCATATTTAAACATTAATGTCATAAAATTTTCTATCCAATAAAGACCGTTTCATTGATATCAAAAATATATTACCATGTTTTGTTATAATTTAAACTTGTATCACTCTATAAAAAACACCCTTTATTGATCATGAAGTAAAAAATTGTTTCGCTTTTAATGAAAACAATTATTTATTTAATTGAATTTTTTTAGGAAGGTAGTGCTTTTGCCCATAGAGAGGAAGGCAGCAGTTAACACAGTCATGCAGATCAGACCGCATATTTATGATTAAATTTCCAAAGTCGAGATGTGCGGCCTAGTGGCTCTAAATCTTTATCGCAAAAATCGGTATCCACGATGATGGTCTCACATAAAATGCACTGAAAATATATTCCTTTTAAATCCTATTTTATACTCCTGCTTTATTTTCATTTAAGTATTTTCTTCCTAAGCAACGTTTAAATTAACAACAACAAAAAAACTGTTGCATTAGTTGAACGATCAATTGCCCATGCATTCCATATTTTATATCACCCCCATGGACTTTAAAGGATTAAAATGAAACGCAAATAGAAAAAAGCTTGCGGCTAAAAAACACAAATATGTAGTTAAATAGTCAGTGCATTAGATGACGATGATGATGCATGCTCATGCATGCAAATGCCGAATTTAGGCAACATTTGAAAAATTCAGCTTCAAATTACTAAATGGTAAATAAAACGTTTCTTCTCTCTAACACTCTCTGGATGGCTGGGCCACCCCACGTTCATTTCTCCTCTTTTTTTTTCAAAGCAAAAAAGCAACAACAACCAGGCATATCGGCTATCGGCTACATAAACACACTAAAATGTTACAAAAACGTATTAAAATTGTGATTTTCTTTTTTTTTGTGTTTTTAACAATGAATGATTTTAAAATTCATAAAATGTTCTCATATAGAAATTAGGTTACGAATCACAATTGCATTCGGAATCACCATCACATCGAATCGTATTACATCAGCGTGAATTGAAATAAATATGCAGATGCACAAACACACACACTCAGGCAACCTGGTCGACCATAAGGCTAACAACACACTTCTGAATGTGTGCAACTCATTTAGCAATTTACGGTTAAGGAAGGCAACGCCACACTACGAAGTATTAAATTATGGATATGAAACATAAAAATATGATGGCGGCAAATGCCAGAGAGCGTGTCTGGCTTTACAGTCGATTTATTGTTTCAAAAACAATTCTGAAACAAAACTTTAGATTTCATTTATAAAACAATTTATTATAGTTTTATTTGCCCATCAAATATCATTTAAGGCAATAGACTAGACTCTTGGCGAGTTTTTAGGACACTGAAGAGTAGCCAGAGTATTTTTTCTTGGAAACATACTGCCACATGACAGTAACTAATGGCGTTTTCTTTTCTGGAAAAAATGTAAAATTTTTTCACTTATTTCCTAAAAACAGGGCGGTTTGGAAAAGTTTTAAAACAGCAATTAATTTTCGTGAGGAATGTAGGATTCATTTCTAATAAATTCCTTATTTTGAAAAGGCAAAATGTTTCCATTTTCTGTTAAAAAGTGTGAAAAATGTTGCCTTATTTTCTAGAAAGAAATCGACATAAGTTTCACTAAAATAAGTTAATCCCCTTTTAAACTATTTTATCCGCAAAATCAGTGCCTTGAGAAAAATCGAACAATCTTGACTTATGCTGTTTCTGATAAACACAATTGAGTTTACATCATGACCCTGACTTTATGAAAACGATTATCTATTTAAAAGTCTATATGTATTTAAAACAGGGTAATAAAACCAAAATCAAAAAAAGTAAAAAGCACAGCTGCATCTTTGGAAAATATAAAAGTTTTGAAAACCCGCCACAAACAAACTAAACAATGCCAAAATGCTGAAACTGCGGAAAAATAACTTAATCGAACGTACTCAGGTCGTGAAATTTTAAAACTTTGAATTTCCATTAAATTGCTAGTGAGTGTTTAAAACTTTAAAATCGTTTTTAGGCTTTTTTGCATAATCACTTGTTTTGCAGTTATGACACTTTTGCAGTAAATGAGCAAAACGGTATTTCGTTTATAACTTTTTAAATAAATATCTAATAATTTAATAAGAAGTTTTTACTTTTGTTACCTAGTGTTACTTATTATGGCTGTCGTAGTCGTGGGGAAATCGGTAAAATGTGGCATCACTCGTAATATATCGACTACGAATACGAGACAAGATTTAGTACAGAGTGCAGTTCCATGTTCAGTTGAAAATCATAAACAGAGACCTCCGAACTTTGACAACTGAAAACGACCGTCTTGATGCATGCTTATGCATGCAAAGGCCGAATTTAGGCAACATTTGAACGTTCACCACAGAAAAAAAAGTGATTTGAAAAGGGTTGTGAGGCAACTGAACGTTTTGAAATCACAACATCGGGTACACAGAATACTTTTCTTGTGATTTTAAATCACATTGATAAAAAGCGATTTTCACAACATCCCTGATAGAGAATATCGACGAAATTTTCATTCAAATTACAGTGTTTTAATAGGAAGAATTCTGGTCAATTGGGATGCTACTGGACAACAAAAACAAAGCCAAAAAACTTTAAAGGAAAACTAGATAACAATCAAAAACAAATGGAACTGCAACAACAACAACAACTACAGCAACAAAAATATGTTGCAAATCACACAAAATGTTGAAAAATGTTAGTTTCGAATTTATTTATTTTGCATTTTTGGGGTAAAACGAGTTAAAAGATTTTTATTTAATTTTTTTTTTCCTTTTTTTTAGGCGAAGAGGTTTTCATTGGAATTCTGTTGGCATAAAAAATTAAAAATGTTTCAAGTCTTCTACGCTTTGGAAAATTTATGCAAATTATTCCAGACATTCGAAGGAATTTTGCATTTAAAAACTATTTATTTAGGTGGTGGATTAGGGCTGGAATAAAATGACAGGACAGGCAAGTAAATTAGCTTAATGGACAAGTAAATGTTTTTGAAAAAAAAACAGATAAATTACAGTTAATAATTTTGTAATTTGCTCTCACAACAGCTTTTAAAAGCACACGTGAGACTTCCTGCTGTTGTGTAAATCACACTGTTTTTGTATTTTTCACAATGATTTTCAACTGGGAAAAATACAAGCGAGCAGGTATTTTCTTTGATTTTATCGATTTATGCATTAAACACAATAACGACAGCAGGCTACACGAACACCGACTACAAAAGCTGTTGACTACAATCGTCGCCTCGTAGTCAGCTACTGAATTATTTTTAGGACGACACCACCAAATCAATAACTATGAGTTTTTGTTTGTAGTAGAATTCTCTTCAAACGCCAGTGTAGCCGCTTTCATACATTTAATACTCTTAAATCGTGTTATTCCAATAAAATACATTTAAAGTCCACAGTATATGACAAGAAATCATTTCATTAGCTTGGAAATGTAGTTTGTTGCTTCTTTTTGTATAATAAAACAACATATTTTAGTGTTCAAAATAATTGAATTTATTTATGTTAAACTGGCAACATTGCATCTACTCATTGTCGCTCACCATAGTAGAAATTAGTTTAATTTGACTACAACCGCAAAAACAGCAGGGACAACAACCAGTAGCCGTGTTGCCTGTGGTAGTAAAAATAATGTAGTCTGTAGTCTGCTGTCGTTATTGTGTTTATTGCCTTATTCTTCAAATTATTTTGTAAAAAATAACTAATAAAAAAAAAACAATCAAGAGTTTATATTTTAAGAGTTTTTATTTAAATTTAACTCTTGAAACTTACTGTTCGACACATTGATCCTTATTACGGTTCTCGAAGTTTGTAAAAGTTTACAGAAAACCAGAAAAGTTTTCTTTGCTCTTCGACAAACTCTCGAGTCGAATCGAGAACCATAATAAGGCATATTGTCACAGTCCTATTACAAGGAAATCTCATTTATAAAAAAAAATATAAATAAACATAATAACGACAGCAGACTACATTAGTTTTACTACCACAGGCAACACGGCTACTGGTTGTTGTCCCTGCTGTTTTTGCGGTTTTAGTCAAATTAAACTAATTTCTACTATGGTGAGCGACAATGAGTAGATGCAGTGTTGCCAGTTTAACATAAATAAATTAAATTATCGTAAACTCTAAAGTATGTTGTTTTATTATACAAAAAGAAGCAACAAACTACATTTCCAAGCTAATGAAATGATTTCTTGTCATGACTTTATATATATTTTATAAATAATAATTTATAATTAATAATTTATAAATATTAAATAAATAACTTTTATAACGTCGAAAAAATATCAAACGATTTGAAAGGGTTGCTGACTCAGCTAAAAGTTTTTAAAACAAAAAACATAATATTTTCCCAAATGCACAAGTGATCATTGAGGAGTTTTTAGATACTTTCAATTCCCTGGGGCTATTACAAATCATCCAGAAACCTGTTACCCAAAATATTTTAGAATATTCAAAGATACTTTTTTTCTTCAAATTTCCTTTTAAATGAATAAGAAGTTTAAAGAAAATCAAAGTCACAACTCTCACTTTTTCACTTTTGCAGTTTTATATTCTCGCTTTACCCCCTTAATGAACGAATGCTTTAATTTTTCAATTAGAGGAATTATTAAAATCAGGATTTAGAGGAATTATTATTACCTCCGCTTTGCGTTAAAGTGTCTTATCTTCAGTTCCACTGTGTTGACTTAATGAAATTATTTTTCTTCTTTTACTAGTTTTCAACTTGAACTCTTCATCTCTTTATTCACTATTTAATTTTATGCCATAATTAAATATTTTGCTAAAATTACACAAGTAAATAAATAATAATCCTTTTCTATTTAATACTCTCTCTCATTTATAAACTTTTAACAGCCATAAAGAACTTTTGCTACACCAACTAAAATACAATCCTGTCTTGGCTTATCCGTTTCGTTTTCTTTTTTCTTCAATTATTTTAATTGTTTTTATACTCGAGTGTGTTTGTTTGGGAGTGTGTTTCTGTGTGTGTGTGTGTGTGTGTGTGTGTGTGTGTGTGTGTGGCTGCAAGAACTTGTGTCTTAATTTTATACTTCTCAGTATAATTAAAACTATATTTATTTATTTATTTGACTGCTTATTATTCGCTGGTTCAATAATATAAATTGCGAAAAGCCGGCGAAAATAAATGCTTTAATAAAATTAACGTTATGAAAAGTTATTTTCCAATTAATTTATCTCAAGTTTTTTTCTTTTTTCTTTTTTCTTAAAAATAAAATTATATTTGCTTCCTTAAACTGTTTTATGTTTTCGCAAGTCATAGACTTTTGTGTTGGCCCAATAAAAACAATCGAATCAATCAATTCCACTGTTTTGTCAAAGTTGGCTACAAATTGGGAAAAATAATACTTAAATTGTGTGCTTTCGAAAAAAAACACATTTTTAAATTGATGGCATATTTAATAAAACTAATCCACAGGCTTTTTTGTTCAAACAGAATTCTTTTAACAAAATAAACAGAATCGTTCGATAAATAGTCGATGTAGGATAAGAGGAAATGGACGGACAAGATGTCTTCATTGTGAGAACTATTATTTGCTTCTCTAGGTGTGAATGTTTTCATTTATGGTAATAAATATTTTATTTCTTAACAAGTTTAAAATACTCAAGAGTTGGGATTATGTCTTTATTTAAATTGTTGTTGAAAACGATTTATTGTGCTCAGGAGTCACTCATAAATTAATACAACAAGAGATTTTGCAAATAAATCAAAAATATTTATAAAATTTCAATAAAACATTTAAAACAATATCAACGGATTAGAAAAATTTTAAAATTGTTTTCCCAAAGTCGGGCATTAAACACAATAACGACAGCAGACTACAGACTACAACTTGTCAATAATAGAATACATGGGCGTATATGAGAATGATTATTTTTACTACTACAGGCAACACGACTACGGGTTGTTGTCTATGCTGTTTTTTTGTAGTTGTAGTCAAATTAACTGATTTCTATTTTGGTGAGCGACAATGAGTAGATACAGTGTTGCCAGTATAATATAAATAAATTCAATTATTTTAAACTTGAAAATATATTGTTTTATTATACAAAAAGCAACAACAAACTATATTTCCAAGCTAATGAAATGATTTCTTGTCATATATTGTGGACTTTATTATTATTATATTTTATTGGAATACTACTATTTAAGAGTATTAAATATATGAAAGCTGCAGCACTGGCGTTTGAAGAGAATTCTACTACAAACAACAACTCATGGTTATTGATTTGGTAGTGTCGCTTTAAATATTATTCAGTAGCTGACTACGAGGCGACAATTGTAGCCAACGGGTTTTGTAGTCGGTGTTCGTGTAGCCTGCAGTCGTTATTGTGTTTAAGGCTTCATGTCACTTTTCTTAGTATCACAATTTCTTGTAAGGCTGCAAAGTTTAATTTATGCTTCCTAAGAGAGAGAGAGAAAGAGAGAGAGATAGAGAGCGAGAATAGATGTCTTTAGGGGAAACTCCCTTTTTAAATAAAACAATTGAAATATAATTCCTTAGGATTTGAATATTTGTAACAGGATATTGGAACCTCTGGAATGGCCCCAACTTTTCTTAAAACTATCAAGGACATCTGCAGTTGTCCTGCTTGGAAAATTACTAATTTCTTAAAAAAGTAAAACTTAAATTTTGAGTAGATTTAAAGCGCCTGGTAGTCTCAAAACTATTGGCGTTGGTTGAAAAGATTTATAAGAAGTAGTTAAGCAGAAGCAATAAAAACATATGGGTCATTCCATGGCAAATTGACCAAGAGAACGACACGATCTCTTTTAACGAAATTCGGTTAGAGGCTCTATTTTGTTCTTTTTAATACTGTTAACAACGGAAAATATATTAAAAATTTTTTTCCCCAAAATCACCATAATTTCACCGATTCGGCCGAATTTGTTCGGTTAATTTTTCCAATATTTCAAAAACCATCTCCTACAAAAGAATTATACTTATTTTCACTCAAGTGATCACTTTAAATTTTTTAATAAAAATTTGAGAAAAAAGAATGTGCACGATATTAAAAATTAAAGATATTTTTAATGTTATTTGGGGTTACAAAAAGTAGGAAAACAATTTTAGTTTTTTGGAAGAAGGTAACATCTGCATAGTTTCGAAATGTTGAAAATGGATTGACTCAAAGCACGTATTTATTTTTGCCTCAATTACTTTTTTTTAAAAAACCCCCTAATTTTTGTTTTAGTCTCTTACAAACTCTCGAGTCGATTAGAGTACCGTAATAACCCGCAGTCCCACTTTCGTAGTCGTCAAGGATAAGTATTTATTACTGATTGCAGCTTCTGTCTGCTTTTAACTTCTGGAGAGTGGCAAAAGTGCGCTAAAACGTGTCATTTGCCGAAAGCAAATTTGTTCTATTTTTGATATCGCTCCGACGTGATATTGACTAACAAATACAGAATATGGGGGTTGCATATGATTCAAAAATTATCAATGAGGCCGTTACCCATTCTATTGCCATTTCAAATAATTGCGAATGTTTGAGAGCAATTAAATTCAGCAGGGCCTGCTTACATAAATTTACCGAAGAAAATTATACAGCCACGCCCACTTTAATAAAAATAAAAAAAGGAAAACAAAAAGGATTTACAAAAATGTTATATTCTTGTACCAATCGAATAGCAGCTCTCCCACAGCATCATAAAATAATTCCATCTTCAAAACGCCAAAAACCCTCTTCAATATGTTCACCAGCCTTTTAGGCAACGGAGTGATTTCGTAAACATCTTCGATAACATGGATATTGAATAAAAGTTTCGGATACGAATCTAAGCCCTGCAGCAAATCCGCTTCCAACAAAGAAATACAACCCAGATAACAATTGCCAGGCAAAAAGGATTCCAACAGAAAATGTCGTCCAGCTTTAACATCAACAGCGGCACAGGCCTTCCACAGTAATTCGGGGCGCACCACAAGTGAAAAATTCAGTTGGTCAGCCATGAAAAAGAAACGTTCAATATCACTCTTGCAAGGCTGCAAAGTTTGATTTATGCTCTCTAAGAGAGAGTAGATGTCCTTGAGAGAAAATCCTTTATTGAACTGACTCTCTGGTTCAGTTTGAGTTAAACTGTCTTGACGTTTTGCACTTTCACCAGATTCGTGTTGAAAATAATCGCCCGCATTACTGGCATTCGGTTTGCTGCCGATCACACAAGACGAGTGGGGAGGCAGCGCGGCTCCCCTTGATTCCGAGCAACACTTTTTGTTTAAACAATTTATCAAACATTTAATGACTTCTGTGCGATACAAATTTATGTAGTGGGAGCCAAACACGATGCAGTACTTGTGAAATGATCTGTTGGTCTTCAGACACGACAATTCCTCGTCCGTTATGGTGATCATGCCCAAGTGGAATTGGTTGAGGCGTTCAATCACATGCAGTTTATAATGGTTGACATGCCTGCTGGCCGGTGTTATTATCAGGATAATATCCTCGGCCTTGTAGTCATTTTGCAATTTATTGATGATGCGATCTAAGGCAGTGCTTGCTGATCTCACTTCTAAACGCGTGTGCTGCCAGTATGTTTTGGTTTTCCTGGAGTTTGGAGTCTCTTCGACGTCTGTTTGCATGTCAATCAGATGTTTGCTTACGGTTGGTGGCACCGTTCGTGTTAAACTGTAGGCAGTCCGCGTACGATAAAAATTCCTTTTCACTTTCAATTCGGGCATGAGTTATTCGCATTTGATTTTTGTACAAAATTGTTTTCACACAAAAGCAATAAATTTAAAATTATTGGACATTTAAATTTATATGTCTAATTTGGGAAAAATTTTATTAAAAAAATTTGGGTATTTTGAAGTGTTTTTTTATGACTTTTGTGAAGCCCAGAAGCTTTTCTATGTTTTAGAAGGTTCTTCATATTAACAAGTTTGCATGATGTTGCATCATTCCGCGACAGGTTTAGTTTTTTAAGAAGCGCGGTTCCGACTACGCTTTCTGGTTTTATATCTCTCTGATCAATTGTAAAGAGAAGCCAAGTAATTTTAATGCACATCGTGAGTAAAGGAAACGCCTTGATTTCATTTGAATATGTTTTTGGCACATCAGCTGTTTTTGGGACAACAGCTGTTTTTGACACATCAGCTGTTTTTGACAGATCAGCTGTTTTCGTACAACATTTTACTGTTAAACATGTTCAGTCCACATTGTCTATAATTTAACCATGAATCGACTTAAAAGCAAAGAACAAATTCGAATTATTGAATTTCGTTATCAAAATTCATGGCCGATTACGAAAGTGAATGCACTTCTTCCATTTAATGGTCAGATTGAGCTATTCTGAACCTTATGACTGAATTTCGCATCAAATTTATGTTATTGAATGTTAAAACGGCAACACGAAAAGTGCACACAGAGAAAAATATCGCAGCTGCATCCGCCGGTTTTTTTTTTCGAAGACGACGAGCAACACCCCTACGCCAGCGAAATGCAAGATTTAACGAAAATACCACCGCTGGCTGTAAAAGCAAGCAACAGAATCCGAGCCACGAAACTTCATTCTTTCGCGGACCACAATTTGGCAAATTTTGGGTCGTGACATGGGTCTTCATCCATGCGAAATTCAAGTGGCCCAGGAATCGATCATAGATATAGGCAATGGGCTCAATGGAACAGTGGCCAACTGACACTGATTTGCATCAAAAAAATCATCTCCAGTTATGAGGACCATTTCGGGAAGAATGGATACGTGAACAAACGAAATTGTCGAATTTGTGGGTGGTATATATCCCAAGAGCATCCAGCACATCCAGAAAAAGTACTTTTTTATTGGAATCGGGCTGGGGGTGTCTTCAGTCCACATTCACTTCAAAACGACTTTCGGTCAACAGAACGGGGCGACATGCAACACAGCGATTTGAGGGCGTGGTCATATTAAGTGAATGTGAAATAGCAATGACCACCGAGAGACATTTACTTCTGGGTTTTCAAACCGCAGGTTTATGCGAATAAGCCACAAACCCACCGATCATTCAAGCCAACATAACCCACTCCATCGGTCAAACTCAGCCGCAGTAATACGCCAGATTAATGGAAAATTTAAAATTTCGGATACGTTTCATCCAGAGCAGCCATGGCAAATATTTTAACCCTATTATAATCCACCATAATGGCGTCTTTATTTAAGGAATTCAATTTTATGTGTTTCGTGAAGTGAAATACTTAAAAAATTACGAAATCATCTTTTAAAACTACTTCAATTTTTGTAACGTGCGTCACACTACTTTGCGATGAGTTATTACGCAATGTGACCAGTGAAAAAATTATGTTTAATGGATTACGAAACTAAACTCCAGTCCACGAAATATAAATTGCAGGAACCACTTTTGAAAGGCCGAGAAAAACCAGAACGAATGAAATCTTTTACACGCTGGATTTAACCACATTTCATTTCATCTTCCGGTAGCCTTAAATTAAGAACAATTTATTTCAATTCCAACCCGATTTAAAAGCTACATTTTTTTCAATAAAAATCTTAAGTTTTATATTTTTAAATGCATTTAATAAAAGCAAAAAAAAAAAAGAAGCATTAAAAACTACAAACAGAAAGTTGCATTTGCCCACGTACACAATCCGAGTCGCAACAAAATTCCAACGTCTAAGACAGGATTCTATTTAGCCATAGTAGACGGCCGGATAAGCAGCATAACCGTAGCCAGGATAACCGCTATAGAAAACTTGAGGAGCTGGTGCAGGACCAGGATTGGGAGAAGCTACTGGCGAAGGAACAGCCGAGGCCAGAGCCAACAATGCAGCGAATAACAAACACAACTGCAATCATACAAAAATTATTTTAAAACACAATTTTATTTGTTACTTCCGGCGTCTAAAATCTACTAACAATTTTAAACATTTTGCTGAGTTTAATCCGAAATAAGCCTGATAAACTTTTAGGCAGGAATACTGGCATTCGACAACGCACACAATCTTTTTATACCCACGAGCACCTGAAGTCTCTCGCTTTCACAGAGATATTCATCGAAAGCAATAAAAAAATCATAATTGTTAGAAATCAGCACAGAATTTTTTGTTGAAAAAAAATTAAAACGATTTTTTGGGTTCATGCAAATTGTTGCGAGAATATCTGCCGGCGGACTAAAACAAACAAACAAACAAACGAACAGACCAAATCATTTTGCATTCAATACATGCGGCAGCAATATTTTTCGTCGTTGTCATTCATACCCAATTCTCGTTTAATTGTTGCCGTTGGCTAAACTGAAAATTATTTTTCACATAAAAAAAAACAGAATTATAAGATACTCGCGTATTCCAGAATCTCAACAACGAACTCTCTAAATCGCCTCTAATTGACTTTGCAGGCGAAAACTCGTTAAAATGCTGCGAAGCCACCAACCTGAAGTCATTTATTTTTAGTTGTTTATTCGCACGCCACCATTGAGTTTCAGTTCCAGTGTATTTTCTTACATTTTTACCCCCCATCACTAAAATGTTACCGCCACCATCACCATCGTCATCGTCATCGTTACCGTCATCATCATCATCATCATTCGTTGTCTATAAGCAGTCAAAGCGTTTTGTGTGAACGATTCAATGGCTTTCAAGAACAATTTTCGTTTAGTTTTAACCACCATCACTTTGTCCACTTAATATTCATGGCAACATTTCAGTTAAATTCCAAAAATCACTACAATATTGCTAATTTAATTCATCTTTTAGCAATCAGCATTGCATCATATCTTTTTAAATGTACAAGCTGCTCATGCCACAGCCAGGTACTTAAAAGAGTAAATTCTTAATCAAAGAAAATAAAGGAAATAAAATAAAATTTCATTTTATATAGGGTGTTTTTTATAGAGTGATACAAGTTTAAATCATAATAAAACATAGTAATATACTTTTGATATCAATGAAACGGTCTTTATTGGATAGGAAATTTTATGACATTAATGTTTAAATATGATTTCGATCATGTGGCCGCCACGGCTGGCGCGTACAAGGCGCAATCTGGAATACCAATTTTCACAAACAATAACATTCTGATCATCATCGTTTTTGAAGACATGTGGGCCTATAATGACTCCGCCAGCCCATAAAGCGCACCAAACAGTAATTTTCTGTGGATTTCATAGCGTTTCGACAAAAGCTTGTGGATTCTCCTCCAAAAATGGGCTTCATCGGAAAACAAAATTTTGAATGGTCGAAGTGCACGATAAGTTTGACGAACAGAACCATTATTTTGATTAAAAATTTCCACAATTTGCACACGTTGCTCTGGTGTAAGTCGATCCATAATGAAATATCAAAGCAAACTAAACAAAAAGCAACTATCAGCTGTTAAACGGGTGATCAAGTAAAGCAGTGATGCCAACAAAAAGTTGTATCACTCTATAAAAAACACCCTACAAAAGGGTAAACCATTAAATAAAATTCCCTGCCGTTACACAGAATATTTAAGCTTTAATCTCTTTAAGTATTAATATGTAAGAGAGAGAGAGAGAGAGAGAAATAGCACCACGTTGCACAGTGTTTTCTACGTCCCGGCTCACACTTCCCCGTTTGCGGTGCAACTTTTGTTGTTACTGTTATAAAGAAGGACATCTGAGGGGCCAAATTGGCGCATTCGATATCCATCGAAATTTCAATACAATTTATATAGAATTTTCGATCGATATCGACTACCGTAATTTACCCCCAGTATATGCTTCTATTTCAGTCCAACAACAGAGTTGCTGTACCAAACTGGATAGCAAACTGCTTGGGCAGTAAAAGTTGAAGTGTATGTGAACCGGGAGTTTGATGGAGAAAAATACAAGATAAGAAAATTGGAAAACAGTGGACCCTAAAGGCCATCCCTGTAACTCCCTGCTAGTTTTAAGCGCAACGCTTACACGCATTTATTTGAATTTCCGAATCCACCGATTCCCACATAATAAGTGGTGATTAAGGTAGTTCCGATTGCTGTAAAAGAATCGTGAACACGAACTGATCAGATATATAATTTCGGAGATTTCAAAAATAAATCACTTTCCTCGATTTTTTTCACGTTATATCACGAACGCAATAACCGATTTTGACCCGGTTTACGGTGATCGCCGTGGTTTTTAAAGAACTGATTCGTTTGTGGAATCGATCGGTGAAGCCGTTTAATAGTTATTCTTAGAAATAAAGCACTTTGAAAAATAATTAGTTCTGAATTTGTTTTTTTGAGGTCTCGAATCGTTTCAGGAAATCTTAATTCAGAAACACTTTTCGAAACGTTACCATTTTGTTTTGTTTCGGTTCGGCGGTTCAAAAGTCATAACACCACACATACACTCACTCACACATATACTCATACGCACACATACAGTCAAACACACACTTACACTCTCACATAGGCACACAAACACACACAAAAACACACTCACTCACACACACAAACACACTCAAACCCACACACACAAACATACATTCAGACCTAGTAACGGGCTCTCAAAACGTCGAGATTTGATGAGAACTCTATTTTTTCAAAAAGGGGTAAAACCCATAACTTCCCGACTTTAATAAATTTTAAATTTTCCTAACGGGAAGTTATATAAACGATTTTGATTGAGCCGCAATTGTTCATAAGATTATACACAAAATTATACCGGAGGCATTTTCAGCTGCATGAGAACTCAAATGATAATAAAACTGAGAAATATTCATCCATATTCTGTAACTAGTTGACAACGTCACGTCGTTACGATACCAAAAATAAAAGACTCCATTCAAACAACAATTTACTAGTTCTAACAGGCTGTCCTAAGAAGTTAATTGTTGCCCCACAAGCAACAACTGTTGTTTTTTGTGATACAATCAATTTAACCAGGTATGGGAACTCTGATTTTCGACCGAAAATAGTTTTAATTTAAATGGTTGAAAATTGAACCGAAATTAATTAAATAAAATTTACCGTTGACAAGATTTTATTTTAACAAGCAAAAATATGTATACAATTCAGTCGTATAATTATACAACATTTTTGTATGAAAATAGTTAACAAAAAGCAAGATATTCTTCATATTCATAAAAAAAAATTGAAATATATATTTTAAGAAAAGTTTGTGTGAAATATTTTGAATAAAATTTATTTAAAATTCATTTTATATTTCATGAATTTTAGAGTCACCCCAAAACATTCGTATTATGGAAATACATTCCCGCTCTCTTTTGGACCTGCAAAGTTAATGGAGCTGCTTTTTGTTGCATTTCCCCAGAATGGTGGACTTTTTGCAGGCATTACAAAAACTGAATTAATTCATAGAATTCGATACTCTCAAAAGCTTTAAATTTTGTAAAAATTTTTGCCATTCCATGATTTTTAATTAACACGATCGTGCAATTGAATCTGTACTTTTAAAGTTGTTTATTTCTCAGAAATATTCTTGGGATTGAGACCACTGCGTGAAGTTATTTGCTGCTGTTTCCACACAATAACTTGTAAAACGAAATTGAAAGGGGACAACTATTAAATCATCGAATAAATTCTGCGTAAAAATTGATAATAAAATATGCTTGACACGTTCCTGCTACTCTTTAAAATTAACTTGTTTATTTGTTGTTTGTCTAAAAGAAGCATTTATTTTTTTATTTTTATTTAAATTGTTTATTTAAGTTCTAAAAGTTAAAAAAAGTGAAATTATTTTTGTATTAAAAATTCTGGACAAGAAATCTTCCAAATATAATTATTATTGAGAGTTTATGTGGAATATTTGCCAATTAAAAGACAATGTTTACTGCACAATGGGGATGAATTTGCAAATTTCTTTTTGGCATATTAGAAAGAAAAGGAAAATGCAAGAACGATATTTTCAAAACAAAAATAATAATTGGCAGTGCACTTTAAAATATTTTGCTCAATAATTTCTTTTGTAGCAATAATTTCCTGAAGACTTTGTAGATCAGCATTCTTAGGTCAGACCTCACTTTTCCTATATTACAACAGGTGATTTATTAGATAAGAGGATTTTAGTTTAATAAAATATTATAGGCGAAATTAAACAAGAACTTGTAAATTTTAATAACTGATAAGAGCCAGTGGCTGAATCAAACGCAACAAAAGCATACAATTATTTTTGAAAAACTATTATTTTTAACATTTAGAAGGTGGCCCACTTACGATTTTTATTAATAAATTTGAAGGATCAACTGATATATTAAAAACGTCCAAAATTTATTTATTTCAAAGATTTTCTTATCAAATAATCCTGAATGACAGTTTTGAAACCTGAAAGTTCTTATTCATAAAAAATAATTGATAATTATAAGCTGCTTATAAGACTAGTTTTTGTACGGAATTTTTCTTATAAGCAGTTTATGAGCATCAGACATTTTAATGAGGTCTTAAATATATAAAGAAACATTGAATCATCAAATCTGAGCGGTTAATGAATAGGGGACTTCCCACGTTACACAAGGATCTTTTAAATATTTATCTTCTTGATCCATCCCAGTTGGATTCTAATACATTTTTTATTTTCTTTATTATTTTTTTTTTTTTTTGTAATGATAAATTTCTTAGATTTTTAATGTAATTGAAGCTGATTGGCCAAAACCTTTTTATTGTAAATAAAATACTATTTTATAACAGTTTTTCCCCGATGTTTCATAGATTTTTTCCCCCACTTTTTCAAGGGATCGTAATGTCAAGATTTAAAATTAAACAGACTTAATTAAATTGAAAATTAATAACAAAATATTCAATTATGGCCCAAGAAATTTTTAAACAGAAGTCTAATAAAACAGTTATAAGAATAACAGATTATATTTTGAATATTTTCATGATCAGGCGTTTTGCATTTTGTGTGGCGATATTCAAGTATTTTTTACTGCCAACAGCAGCCTCGAATCTCTTAACCAAGTTAATATGTCTGCAAATATTTTCGTGTGGCCATTTAGACTTAATTCGGTCACAAGGTTCCATGGTGTAATGGTTAGCACTCAGGACTCTGAATCCTGCGATCCGAGTTCAAATCTCGGTGGAACCTAAGAAATTTTATTTTTTACTCTATTCTAATCCCATTCATATTACGAAACAAATTATTTCAATACGTCAGTGGTCGCTTAGTTTCTTTTGTGTGTTAAAATAATCATATTGCAATAGCTGTACAACAAGAAGCTTAAAGCTTTTAGTTGTGCCAGTCGCGCAAAAGCTTTTTGATCAGCGTGCCCATCTTGGAGCAGTTTAAACTTTAAGGCAATTATTTATGTGCTGTTAATGTTCTTCTAATTTCTGATAAGAAGCACTTATTAGAAATAAATAAAGGAGTTATTAGTTTTTTATATAAAATTTACTAAAATTTATATGCACACATAAACAATATATCAAATATGTTTACTCTCTTTGCTCTCTTTCACACAATTTAATATTCAATTTAATAGAAATTTCAAGCATTTTGATCTACAAGGCAACGCATGAGTTTCTGTACGTTTGTTGTGTGGAAAAATTCTGTGAAATATTAAATTTCTTTTGCGCTTTCCTATGAATTTCATTAACGGGGCCTTAATATTTTTAACGTCAAACATTATTAGCGTTTGCTCACACTGTATCTGATTGTTATCTTGGCTAAAAGCTATTTCTAAAAATAGAACGGCCAAAGTATTTTAATAACTAAAGCTTTTAATTACCAACAGTGTTGCCGTATACACGAATATAGAGATTACACATTTGTAACAGTTATTCTTCTTTTGGTGCTGTAACAGTTTTTAATTAATATATTTTTGTTTTGTACACATCGATTATAAAGGCGTCAACGAAAGGAATACGAGTTTTCACTCTATTTGCTTCATTCTTGACAAGTCGTACCGGTAGTTTTATCGCTAATATATTTAGTTATTGTGGTTTAAAATCAATTTAATTATATATGATTGTATAACTCAAGTTTTTAAATATAGTTATTCCCTACAAAATCATGGTTTCTGACTACTAGAGTACATTTCATTTTGAATATGGCTATAAGGCACTGTCTTCGTTCGTATTGTAGAGTAAGCGCCTCTCATGCAAAACCATCACTTGACTTCTATCATATTTTACAAGGTTGTGTAAATCAAAAGGTTTAGAAACTTTATGAAATATTAAAACAAACAATTTTATCCATGAGATTCTAATTGATTTGTAACATTTTTTTGTATAAAACCCAATAAGAAGCGGGCACATTAATATGCTTAGCCCACAACAAATAAAAGAGTTGTAATTATTAAACCGAATATTTTACATTCGTTTCATGTTTGAAAACGTTTTCCCCTTATACTGTATTTTATTGTAACATCTTATAATAGACCTGTGAAGCCTAAATTTTCAGAAATAAACATATTCAATGTACATCATTTTCTACTGTTTAGAAACTTTAAATGTATCGCCCTCATTTAATCAACGCCAAGTCCTTGTCAGTATAGACGAATTTTCTGTTGAGATTTAGTATATGACAGCCAAACTGTCTGCTTCTTCAAAATTCACACAATACACCCTACACACCTCTTGCTTTTCGTTCAACAAGGCAAAGCTAAATGTGTGCATTGAGTATATGCCACAGCAAGCAACCACTAGGTAACAATAATAAATGGGGAATAAAAATTATAATCAAATAAAACTCCCCATGAAGAGAAACAACTACTCAACAAGATGAATTTATATCCTTCAGTAAGACAGCGAGAGAGATACACAAAATGATGCCAGATCTACAAAAACGTGTTTACGTTTATATTCTTTTAGTTATGGGCATGATATTTAATTAAATTAATTTAATTTAATTAAAATGATATGCTTAACGGGCCTCAAGCGAATCACATGCTGCACATATAAAATTTAATATATTTCGACTCAAAACGTGGAACAGATAATATTTATGTTGTTATTATATAATATAGAGAAACAACAGATATATCATATATATATATATATATATATATATATATATATATATATATATTTGCGATATTTTATATGCCTTTTGCTGCCTTATACTTTATTAAGGCTTTTATTATTTTAGTTAATTAATAAATTTGTCTTTATTGAATTGTTGTGCAAAAACTATTCCCACAAAACGAACCCAGTTTTTGTTGTCGTATAATATAATTTATTAAAATTTACAGATTTATTGCGAGCAAGCAGTATTATTCAGGAATTTATTTACTATCGTTGTTCGTCAGATTAAAAGTTTTCAGGAAAAAGTCTCACACTTCATCAAAGAGTAAGGCGCTGATCAGCAGCATATTTTTATGGTTATATTTAAGGCAACGCTGTAAGTTATTTTAGCAGGAAGGCATTATACATGCTTAGCCCACAACGAACAAAGCGTACAATTAATAGTTGCATTAACTATTAATTGTACGCTTAATTTTTATATTAATGCGAGGTTTTCTCCTTCGTAAACTTTTCTTAATCGCATAAACATTTATGGTATTTTCACTTTCGATTCAAAAAATTTTATATTTTTTATTTATCAAACACTTTTTAAATTGACACAATATCTCAATTTTATTATATTTAATATCTCTTTTAGTTTATACATACCGAGCCGGCATAACAATCAATACCCATCCAGTTAACTTTAATCTCTAAAAACTATGTGGCAACTCCTTATCAGCTGGCATATGGAGAGGAAGACCATTTCGTAAATGCCAACCACATCACATCTGAAGAAGCAACGAGAATAAACAAACACAAACGGATTGCAACGGTAAACAGAACGGATGTTAAACGTGACAGAAAAATGTGTGCAAAATAAAACTTTGAAAAGAAACAACATGACAACAACAATAAAAAAAAACTGTGATAAGACTTAAAACAAAAATCAATTTTTAAATGAACTGACAACAGAGTGAAAAGAAGAGAAGAAAAGAAGCAATAACAAACATACACACATGCATGTGTAATTCCATAAAGAATTAAGTGAATTAAGTTAATACCGAAGATTTTATCGAACAACTTCAAACTAGAAATTACAACAACTTAAAACAAGCAACAAAAAAGAAAGGCAACAAAATAAGAACAAGACAATAATCCCACGAATTTAAAAAAATATATGTACCAACAGCAAGAACAATAAAACAACACCAAACAACTCTGCAGCAACTATTCACTTGGCTGTTTCCAACTTCAGATTCAACAACAACAACAAAAAGCAACAGATCTGCCTGAGCGGAAGTCGCGTGCAAACTGGCAATCAAAACAGACACAAAGAAGACTTCATTAAAGTGCACCCAGTTAAGCCAACAACATATCCAAAAGCATTTACGCACAAACACTCAAATAACTACACCTGCCAAAAGCATATTTTTTAATACTGGAACCAAAAAACAACGTCTCCCAGTCTGCCTGTCTCTCTGCGGTTCGGCCGACTGTTGCTTCTGCCGCTTCGAATTTATCGCTGGCAGTTTTGTTTACATTTTGTGCTTCATTACATACGCACACATGTACGTATGTGTGTGTGTGTACTAAATGTATTTTTGTTGTTATTGCAATCGTTCATTATATTTGTTTTGGTTTGCAATTGTTGTTGCCCCCTATTAAATATTCATTCATAAGGCAGTTGATCTGCTGCGGTCGTTCGGTCCGGTTCATTCATAATTAACTAAATCTACAATACCTGCGTTAATATACAATTCATTGCCGCTGTAGTTCGTTTTTTGGTGTCGCTTTCATCGCTGCCAGAAGAGTTCGTACGAGCATGTTAATTAGTGCCATGAAAATACTGACTGCATTGATTTTGAGCCTCATGTTTACCATATCCCTTGTCAAACTTGTATTGTTATTTTGGAATGAATACCCGTCGTTCTTGCAACATGGATTTCGCAGCGATCCCGCACTGCCGACAGTCGACCATTGGTTGGAGCAGAATAACTTGACGGATTATATACAATTGTTTCGTGATAAAGGTAAGTGTTTGGCTCTTACCTACACTTGGCTTCTAAGTTTTTCATGTCTATTGTGTCAAGTGTATTTCTTTTCTTAATTTTATTGTTTTGTTTTTCCAATCTTTTTTACGTCTGCTTTCTTTTGTACATAAAACTAAAAGTGAACTTATTAAAAGAGGTTGTGGTGAATAGTGTGTTCTCTAATAAAATAAAAAAAAAACAAAGCAGAGTGAGCGCAAAAGCAGTCTCTGCATTAAAAAAGCTTTTCACAGAGCTGCCAGCATTCCGAAATCATGGATGGTACATAAATACCGCCGTGCAGACGTGTCATGGAATACTTAAAATCTGTATGAATTTTACGAACAATCGCATGTGGGGTGGTCAAACTTCTTTCGCAATATCCTAAATTTTATGTTTCCAGATTTGTACCTGTTCGGTATCAACATATTCAAAGAAGAACTTTATCAATTGACGTCGCGGTTTAAGGCAAGACATTTAGCTCGTATGGTCTAGTGAATATTTGCTTAATATTTCAAATCATGGTACAATGATTACAAGGTAGTCTAAGAGCTAAATGTTTTTTATGTTATACAAACATTCACACAAACTATTAAGACATAACACGTCAATTTTTTTAAATAACAATGCGATCACTTGCTGTTTTTATTATATTTAATTGTGTGACGTTTTATAGTTCAAACTACAATAATAATAATAATAATAATATAATAATAGTAACAAATGATATATAATATATAATAATAATAATAATAAAAATAATAATAATAATAATAATAATATATAATACATATATAATATATAATATATGTAATATATAATATGTAACATATAATATATAATATATAATATATAATATATAATATATAATATATAATATATAATATATAATATATAATATATAATATATAATATATAATATATAATATATAATATATAATATATAATATATAATATATAATATATAATATATAATATATAATATATAATATATAATATATAATATATAATATATAATATATAATATATAATATATAATATATAATATATAATATATAATATATAATATATAATATATAATATATAATATATAATATATAACATATAATATATAATGTATAATATATAATATATAATATATAATAATAATAATAATAATAATAATAATAATAATAATAATAATAATAATAATAAAAATAATAATAATAATAAAAATAATAATATATTTATCTGCAGTTAACTCTCGATATTTGAACATGCAAGGGACCATGGGAAAATTCAAACTAAACGAGAGTTCATATTAAAAATATAGAAACCAAAGTCTGATTATTTACCATGGAAAAACTAAAATATTTTGCATTTGCACTTTTACAAAACAATTCGTTACGAGCGTGATATTCGAAAAGCAACTGCCAAAGTTTTGTCAGTGGAAAATGCTTTCATAACATGGAAACTAAAGCGAATGACCCGAATTTTCACATAAAGTTCAGCACCATAAAATTACTTTTATTATATTATATTTTTAGATTTTATGTCATCGTTCAAGATAAAATTCAAATTATTACGAAATACCGATTGTATTTTTTCGTTTGTTAAATATTTTTCAAATTTACGAGTTCTAAATAATTAAGAGTCAACTGGTTATTTAAAATGATAGACGTAATAAATCTATATTGTGAAATACGGCAGCTCTGTAAATTGCAAATACACTTAAAATGAAAAAGCTCGTTCTCTTTTTTAGTTAGTTCCTCCGCTCTCTGCAGAAAACTTCGAGTAGGGATGCCAAATTAAAAATTTTATAACCAATAAAACGCATACCCAAAACGCAAAACTCTTGAAAATAGGTGCCAATGAGACTTGAAGTTGACTGGCCCAGAGCTGCTTTGCGACTTTGAACATCGGGATATATAATTCGTTGTTTTATTCAATTTATTAGAAATTAATTTTAGTTGTCATAAAAATCATAAGAATGCATAGAACAAGTTAAAACTTTAAGGAATATTTTACAGTAATCCCGCATATTTTTTATTACATTTTTAGCATGGCAGCACTTTTCTTCGTTTTGGCATGGACATTTTTACTCGCATGCTTAATTTACTGCCATAGCAATATATGTGAGTGGGTTGGTAAAAAGTTATGAGTGGTGGCATGTGTAAATGCTAAAGCCGAAGAAAATATTGCCTTTGTTTCATGAATGAAAATTAATAATTTGAAAAAGAAATTACAACTGCTAAGGTTCCACCGAGATTTGAACTCGGATCGCAGGATTCAGAGTCCTGAGTGCTAACCATTACACCATGGAACCGTTGTGCCGCTGAGTGGCAAACGGTTTATATGAAAATAATTTTAAATTAATTCTAAAGACGACGAGTTATGTTGGCCACGCACAAGTCCTAAAGGAACTGTACCATCTTATAAGATGATACATATAATTTGGCCACAATGAACGTGTTGGAATGCTTGTGTGTTAATGTTGGTGAAAATTGTTACTGGCGATGCTGCTCGTTCTGCTTTTATTTAATTAATAATTTTTTTTTAATTTTTTTTATTTTACAAGAAGTGCACTTCCGTCAAAAGGGTTAAACTGTTTCAAAAGAGAAATATGAGAGCACACATCGATCAAACACCACAAAAAGAGTTGAAATTTAATAGGTTGCAATTAACGTGAGTTAAATACTTCCTCTCATATTGTTAAATCGTACAGCACAAAAAGAAACAACAATAAACTGTGAAGACGGATACGTGGTAATGCGATATTTATTAACCTTTTCGTGGCCAAAATTAAGCACAACCACACAGAGTCACGTTAATAACTTTTCTTTTTTCATCATGCACGTTCACGCATGGTAATTTCAGTTAGTCAATATGAATAACTCTTTTTTTCGGAGCAGATATCAAAATTATATTCGGTATGAATAATGTAAATGCTTAGCAGAAACGTTGTAGACAAAATGGGCATGGTCTGCCCATTTTCTTGAGTAGTACCCATACAAGGCGAAAAACAGGTGTGTAAATTTTGCCAGATCCTCTCTTGTCTTATGACATCCCTTTGGCTCTTAAACACAAAATTTTGTGCAAAATAATGAGCCAAAAGAACATGGATCTGGAGGATCAGATCACTTCTTATTTTTGTAATGACTCATCACAACTTTGGATGGGCAAAATTAATAACTC
Organism: Linnaemya vulpina; assembly: GCA_963675445.1. Lineage (NCBI taxonomy): Eukaryota > Metazoa > Arthropoda > Insecta > Diptera > Tachinidae > Linnaemya > Linnaemya vulpina. The sequence goes on from OY776276.1 coordinate 105,826,270, forward strand.
TCGAATAAAATGAATTGTGTGTAAAAACAATATTTTATACGATTTATGGAAAAAATATTATTGCACCCACAAGTATTTATATATTCTGTATCCTTATGAATAAGGAAGTCGAACGGACGAAATCCGTCTGTCCGTACTTTAAATCGGTTTAACGAAATTCCCCGAAAACGTAGAGATTTTAGATTTTGGATTGCTGTATTGGAAGTAGCTCTAAGTAGATTCGTATTGAAAGTCAGATTGGTATTGCAAAGCAGAAAAATTTAAAGTACATTTCCAGAGCTGGAAAACTCAAACCCATATGTGGTATATAAAAGTAAAAGTTAGAGTTGATTTTTTTGTTTTGCTAGTGAAACCTACTTTATTATTAAAATATAAATTTTTAATAAAAATATTAAAAATCACACAAATTCGAGATTCCAGGGTTGGACAATTGATACATTTTTTTTTGGTATATAAAAGTGAACAACTTAAGTTTTTTTTCTTCTTTTTCTTTAAAAGTTAAATATATTTAATATTTTTGGACGAAATTTATTAGTACTAGAGATCAGAAAACCCAAAGGATTCGGAGATGGAAATTTGTTTTTTTTTTTGTTGAATATTGCAGAATATAAATAAAATATTTTCATTTTGTTATATTTTTTTATACCTTAGGAATAATTAAGTTGATATTAAAAATGAAACGAAATTAAGAAGACGATTCCAGAGTTGGAAAATAGAAACTTTCTTCCGTACATAAAAATTAAAGGCATACGACGGTGAAGGGTATATCAAATTCGGTACAGCCGAATTTAGTATTTTCACTATTGGCCACTTAAAGGAGTGGAAATTCAAAGTGTGCACTCTACCAAGTCTTTTAATGTCAAAAGTTGTATTAAATATGGAAAAATATATTTCAAACGAAGTTTTGTTTTTATCACTGGCTTAAGCAGGAGCAACCGGCGATATAAATATATTTTTTTCTTATGTTCCCAGCTATAGTTCTCTATACAGCTGAGATTCCTCCATTTTTTGTCATAAATGCATTCAAGTCTGATTGCACTCAGCGGCTCCAAGCTCTGCTTCAGTTACCATAAACAACAACAAACAACATGACATGACATTAACAATTCTTAAATTCCTTTTTTTTTTTTTTTGCTGTTGTACTTAACAGTAAAGGATTTTAGAGGGCATTACTGGGCCAACATGCATTCACATGGGACCCAGTCGGAAAGAGCTTTTTCTTCACAATATTTTACAGCACCAAACAAAAAAAAAAGGATACGATGAGTGTGTTGAAAGTCACATTTAAGACAAGAGAGAGCGAACTTTGTTGAACGTTGTTTTTGTAACGAAAGCTTTCGTCGCTCCAAGTTGTGTTGACTGGCTGTTTTTGGATTTCTATTCATTATAAAATCTATGAACTTGTGTCCTTAAAGGTTCAGTTTTGTGTTTCCTTTTGGCTCGTTAAAACGTGAAAATGTTTGCCTAAACGGTTTTATTGTTATCCGTCGGTTATACATGGAATAAAACAAATACATACTCGTTTATATATATATATATATACACACACATACTCATATACAAAAGTATATGCTGTATAAGTGTGTTTAAAATTCAATTTATATATGTATGTGTGTGCGTGCGTGTGAGTTTGATGCGTGTGTATGTTTTTGCCTAAGTGTTATCGCTGCTTCTATTTATTACTACAACAACTTTGGATACTCCATCCATCCACCACGATTAAATTAATTAAAATAATAGCTCACTTAGTGAAAAGTATGCAATTCCTTTATTGTTTTAAGGATCCACACCGGAAGTTGTTCAAGTTGCTTACGGTTTTCTGTTAGAGTTTCTGTTTCATTCACGCTGTGCTGATGGTGTCAAAAATAGCATGACACGGCAGACAGACAGACAATTGTTTGTGTTTGTGGTTGTCTGTTGTTTCTTACAACAACAAAATAACAAGTAAAATAAAGTAGAATCCTTTGGATTAGTACAACTCAGTTTTTCCTATGGCACAAACTCAAGTGTGTTTGTGTGTGTGTGTGTTGAAAGTTTGGTATTTAACCTATTTTTCTTGAGCGTTGGCGTTTTGCTTTAACTTTAAATATTTGCTAAAAGTTGTAGATAAAAAAAAAACAAATATTTCATTTCAACATTTTTCTTGTGCTTTCAAATGACCAGCAACCGTTTTTCCCCAGGCTTTCCATTCACGTTTACTTTCCTTAACACTTGAATGCGTTTTTTATTTATTTTCTTTTGATTTAAAATCGCTTCTTATTCTTTCTGTTCCTCCTTTTTTCCTTTTCTTTCTTCACCTGAAATTTAAGTTTTCATTTATTCTCAGCTAAACAAAAAAACTTATACAATATAAATTTCCACACGCATTATAAAATTTGTGTGTAATATTTAGCAGGGTGTAGCCAGTCATTTAAAGGAATGGAATGTTTTCTAGAGGAAGTAAAACTAACTTCCATTGAAAACTTGAACTGCTGTCCAGCATATTCATTTTGATCCCAGTCAAGTAAATGAACTATCAATCGACCAAAAATCTCTTCTACGACCAGATTTACAAACTCTATTTCACAACAAACAAGGCAAACGAGCAATAAATTATAGAAAATGCAAAATCAAAACAAGACGATCAAATAAATCCCGAAATAACTATATCAGCTGACAGTTGCGTCATTTAGTTTGTTCCTGATAGCTACTAAATATATAACGTCTGTAGTATGTCGTTCTATTTCTAATTTTATATTAAATAATTTTTGTAATTTTCTTTCACAATTTGCAATTAAAAATAATTTAATTTTTATTATCATCCCACATTTTTGTTAGATAAAATTTCATTTAGAATGGACACATGCTTGAAAAGCAAATATATTCGTTCAAATCACACTTCAATCATGCCGAAAATCTAAACTATTTGACGTTTGATCAAGCACCGTCATCGTCACAGACACTAAAGAAACTTCACGAATACCAGCATAATGCCTGAAGTGATTTGAAAAAATTTATTGTGGCCTTTAACTCCATGGATTTTTGTGTCTCTTTATTGAAAGAGGGCCTAGACTAGAAAATAAATAGCGACAGTGCGTGCTAAAGGTATATTTTAAATTCAAAACTTTTTGGTCAAACGCTAAGAGGTCTTTTAAGAGTACAAACGTGCCGAAAATATAATTTTCGTGCCCTTTTGTTTACAAAAGAAAGAAACTGGCTGGAGCACCCTTAAACAGTGCTAAAGTCGGTCGGAATATCCTGTTTTTTGATATCTAAAGCTTTAAACACAATAAAGACAGCAGGCTACACGGACACCGACTACAAAAGCCGTTGGCTACAATCGTCGCCTCAGCTACTTAATTATTTTTAGAACGCCACCTCCAAATCAATAACCATGAGTTGTTGCTTGCAGTAGAATTTTCTTCATGCTGCTTTCATAAGTATATTAAATACTTTTATATAGTGTTATTCCAATAAAATATATTTAAAGTCCACAGTATATGACAAGAAATCATTTCATTAGCTTGGAAATATAGTTTGTTGTTTCTTTTTGTATAATAAAGCAGCATATTTTCAAGTTTACAATAATTGAATTTATTTATATTACACTGGCAACACTGCATCTACTCATTGCCGCGCACCAAAATACAAATCAGTTTAATTTGACTACAACTACAAAAACAGCATGGACAACAACCCGTAGTCGTGTTGCCTGTAGTAGTAAAAATAATCATTCTCATATACGCACATGTATTCCATTTTTTGACAAGTTGTAGTCTGTAGCCTGCTGTCGTTATTGTGTTTAATGCCTAATAGTTTACATACTTTTACATTCTGCAACCGCGTGAATAAAAATTACGTTGAATGAATCAACTTTTACGTTTTCCTCAGGCATAACACATACACGAACACACACACACACACACATGCACAGCCATGGAGACATAAATAAGGCAGCACTACCCGTACGTCGCTTATTTAGTTTATCAACGTTTATCCTTTTAAAATTGATATTTTTGTTATTATTTAGCTTATTATTTGTGCCTGCGTGTTATATCGTTTTCTCTTCCACACACACTAAAACACAGGGGGGACCCAAGTATACCCTGCGTATAAATAATTTCCTATTTGAAAGTTTTTGCTGTTGTCGTTGCGTATTACACGTGTTTTAAATTTAGCCAAGTTGTTTGTTTATATATCGCAACTGTTGGTAGTTGGTTGTACTTCCCCTGCTATATTTTGTTGTTTGTTTTGTTTGTTGTGGCTACTGATGATACACACGTGCATGTGCATGTGTGCATGCATGTGTGGCGGTGTGTTATTATGTCTCATCATGCAAAATTAACTTGTTCATTAACTCTTAATCTAATCACAAATGGCAGGGCTTTTGTTGTGCACTCATTGATTCTTATTTAATTAAATGCGTAAAAGAGCAGTCAACTTAAACGATACACGGAGTAGTTTTAGATGCGCTATTTAAGAGGCAAAAGGAGATATTTATTTTTCATTTCGTGCTGATAAAACTTTACAAAGAAAAATAAAAATATATTATAAATAATAGGGCTCTCTCTGATTTCCATATTCAGGTTTGATTTTCTCTTTGGCAGGATTTAAAATAGAGCAGATGTACTTCAGTTAGAATCGCCCAGTAGTAAAAATTGCGCTACCTGCCATTTGCCTTTAAAATAAGTCTATCAGACATGTCACAGAGTACAATTCCGTGCGGTATCACACACGGCTGCCGCAAACACGGCTTTCAGAATAGAAATATTTTCATTTTGTCCCACTGTGCACTGCACCTTCACAGTTACATCCAGCCCATTTTGGTTTTCCTTCCTCTTCGATTCCTAAAATTGTTTCTGCTTCAAATTACATGACGAAATAGTTGGCATTTCGCCAGAAATGCAAAAATAAAGTTGACATCAAGAGAGGAAGTATTTGTAAACTCCCACTGGAAAAACTTTTTGTTGTTGATGCCATGAGAATGACAAGATTGTAACGCTTAGCATTACAAGAGATATTCTGCAGGCATGCATGCACGTAATCAAATCATGCCACACCGCAAATAATGTTTTTATATGTGAAACAAACTTTCAATAAAAAAAACCAGCAACTTTGTAGCAAAAACCTTGTCAACTTTGGCCTGAGTTAAGCAAAAGATTGATCGGTCATTGGTGATGTAGCGGTGACCAAAACCATGACACTCTGTGGTCATTCTTTATATAAAATTATTAATCGTCTATATTGTGAGCAACGACATCGACGCCAATGCAAAACGCCAGCAAAAATTGTCACTTGTCTAGTCTTGGTCGACAAAAATTGTCTTTTGGTGACATGTTGTATTAATACGCCTTAGAGAATACCAAAATATTTTTAATAATAATTAACTATTGTTCACAATTAGATGACAATTTGCAATTTTTTGCTGTCGTCTTGCATTGACGTCGATGTCGTCATTCATAATATGGGTGAATGTTCTTCGGAATGCGGTATAAAAATCCTAGGTTACGTTCAAAAGAGGGGCATAAGCTATCCCAATCCGTTCAGGATTACACTTAGGCCTCATAGGCCTGTTGTGCGCTCTATTATAGGGAGTTCCCATTCTACTATGGGGCGCCTCCAATAAAAATCCTAATTAGACTTCATAAATATTTTTGAACACTTGGAATTTGTTAAACATTATTGGCATTTATTTCTTATTCAGCTGCCCTGCCCGGACTCGACGTAATTGTGTTGGTGGTTGAATATTCGGTGCGAAATTTAGTCACAAGATTCCGAATAACAATTTTATTGTGTTTATAAGTCATTTACTGGCTAAATTAAGGACCAAACTGTGCATGTTCAACAGTAAGATGTTATATGAAAACAGCTGATCTGCCAAAAACAGTGTTGCCTACAAAATGTTGCTAAAAAATCAATCTGTACAACCGAACCAACATTAAATATGATGCTGATCTATTCAAATCTGTAAATGAACACGTTTAATCATCCGAATCAAAAGTAGTGAAACAAAATTAAAACTAAATTATGATAATTCAACTCAACGTTGATTTTTGTAACATAATTGATCTTTAATAATTTCACTGCGCGATTGAAGCGAATACTGAATTTTGCCGTTTTATGTTTTCTACCACAAATATTATATAAGACTTAACATATCCAGTGACATTTAAATTAATTTTTTTTAGTTTCATTTTATAAACTTTTTAATAAACAAAACTGGTAACTCTTTTTGCATATTTATAACCCAAAATAAAAATCTCTGCTGCAAAAGGACTTTCAACTCCATTAAAATCTTTTGCCAAATTTAGAATGTGTTTAAAAATTAACGACACGATTAGAATGTTTCCACATTCTGTAAAGATGATAATGACGATAATGACGATTGGCCATAAAACCCAACACTTATTTCACAATATGAAACAAATGAAATGGAATGGATATCGATTTTTGGGTTGTTGGTTGAGGTACAGGACATATAAAAATAAGAAATATTGAACAAACGTTTGTTACTTGTGTGCCTCGAAAAAATTCCGATTGACAATTGGCCTTAATAACCCAGCAAACAAAAAGATGTTTGTGTATTGATTTTTTATTTGCTGTAATTGTGGATTTTTGAGGAAAACAAATCGTTTTAGTTGCTGGGAAGTCAGTCTTGAGGACATTTAGTGCCATAACAAGAAGTGCTTGCGAATAATTTTAACATTCCGTGATTTCCTGTGGTTTCTGACAGATCCTCTTATGCGGCATCGTTTGAGGATATATAATGGGTGATTTTATAAGAACTATCGGAAATTAAAAAAAAAGAAAACACAAAATTCAGAAAAATGCATGAAATATTTATTTGGATTGATAGTTGGGTCGATATAATTTAATGTTTGAAGATTATTTCATGCAAATGTTGGCCGCGGCTGCGCCTCAAATGGTCCATCCGCTTAGTCCAATTTTGGCATACTCTTTCCAACATTTCGGCCGGTATCTCACGAATAATGTTAGCAATGTTGGCTTCTAGTGCGTCAATCGAAGCGGGCTTGTCGCTATAGACATTAGCCTTAACATAGCCCCACAAAAAATAGTCTAGAGGCGTTAAATCGCACGATCTGGGCGGCCAATTGACTGGTCCCAAGCGTGAAATAAACTGTTCACCGAACTCGCCTCTCAATTGGTCCATTGTTTCGCGTGCTGTGTGGCATGTGGCACCGTCTTGTTGAAACCACATGTCATGCAAGTCAAGCTCTTCCATTTTGGGAAAAAAAAAGTTTGTTATCATCGCACGGTAGCGCTCACCATTCACAGTAACGTTGTGATTCGCATCATCTTTGAAGAAATACGGCCCAATGATGCCGCCAGCCCATAATCCGCACCAAACGGTTGTTTTTTGTGGATGCATTGGTAGCTCTTGCAATGCTTCTGGCTGCTCTTCACTCCAAATACGGCAGTTTTGCTTGTTCACGTATCCATTCAACCAGAAATGAGCCTCGTCGCTGAACACAATTCTTCGATAAAAAAGTGGCACGCATTTTGGTAATAAAATTCAATAATTTGCAAGCGTTGTTCGTTTGTAAGACGATTCATGATTAAATTATAGACCAAACTGAAGATGTTTGACAGTGACACAAGATACAAAACGTGCGCGAGCTGTCAAAACTAGTGTTGCCAAAAAGATAATAGCAAAAAAATCACTCGTTATAAGAATAAAATCACTAAAGTTGCCAAAAAAACAAGAAAACTACTGGCAAATTTAATTATTAATATTTAATAAATAAGAATTTTTGTTATTTTTTTTTTAGTTCTCCGCACAGTTTTAAAAGGTTTTCAAAAGCCAGGCGATTTTGACAATAGAAATAACAGCAGAAAAAAGAGAAAAATTATTTCAAGCTTTAATTAAAGCAAAAGTTGATCATACGCGAAGAATTTGTGTCCCAACAAATTTCATCGACCGTTTATATCACAATTGCGTTGGTTTTTAAGATAAAAACAATTCAAGTGTTATAATAAAAGTTACTATAACACATATTAATCCCCCTTATTCTGTAACTAATTGGCAACGTCGCGTCAAATTAATATCAATAAAGCTACTGCTTAAGGACTACAATTAACTCATTGGGACATTTCGTGAAATTGTCAATTGCTGAAGAAGATTAATAGAGAAGAGTGACATATTTGATGTTGTATTAGCCATTAAACACAATAACGACAGCAGACCACAGACTACATCTTGTCAAAAAAGGAATACATGTGCGTATATGAGAATGATTATTTTTACTACTACAGGCAACACGGCTACTGGTTGTTGCCCATGCTGTTTTTGTGGTTGTAGTCAAATCAAACTAAATTCAATTTTGGTGCTCGACAATAAGTAGATGCAGTATAATATAAATAATTTCAGCTATTGTAAACTCTAAAATATGCTGCTTTATTATACAAAAAGAAACAACAAACTATATTTCCAAGCTAATGAAATGATTTCTTGTCATATATTTTTGACCTTAAATATATTTTATTGAAAATAACACTATTTAAGAGTATTAAATATATGAAAGCAGCTACACTGGCGCATGAAGAAAATTCTACTACAAACAACAACTCATGGTTATTGATTTGGAGGTGGCGTTCTAAAAATAATTAAGTAGCTAAGGCGAAGATTGTAGCCAACGGCTTTTGTAGTCGGTGTTCGTGTAGCCTGCTGTCGCTATTGTGTTTAAAGCTTTAACGTGTCATTAACAACCAGTTACAGAATAAGGGGAATTCCCCCTTTTCTTCAAGTATATCGGCTACTTCTTTAACAAATTATGTCACTATAAAATACATTTTCACATTAAAAGCTGTTGTTCTGAATGTTTTTTTTTTATTTCCACATTTAAAGCTTTTTGTAACTCTTCAGTTTCTATTTTAATAGACCATTTTAAAAAAAAGTATCTCAAAACCATCATACAATAATTTTAAAAATAATTAGTTTTTGTTAAGAGAACCATTTTTTGATGAAAATATCTTCTCAATGCAACTTTAAACGATACAACAAGTTCTTTTTTTTTAATTTAACAATTTTGTCATTAAAATTTAATAACAAAATAATTCTGAGGTAGCGAAATATTCGTTCGATTCATAAAAATTTCTAATTTAGTTTAAGGCCAAATATTTTTATTAAAAATTCTACAACAAAAGTTACAAATTCCCTGCCCAAAAAAAAATAATTCTAAGAACAGCATTTTCCAAAAATTCCTTTTGAAAAAAACTCTTTTGAAAGTACCTTTTGCAAAGAGTACTTTTTTAAAAAATTTTCAACTATAAAAAGTACTTTTTTGCCACGTGCAATTTGCCTTTAAAATAAGTCTATCAGCCATGTCACAGAGTACAATTCCGTTCGGTATCAGACATTTAAGTCTCCACTTAAAAAAAAACGTCCATCATTAAATATGAAAAAAAAATCGTATAACGAATCCTATTTGATATCAAGAATGTACATGGAGGAGAAGCATTCAAGTGGCAAACTCGGCTTTCAGAATAGAAATATGTTCGTTCTGTCCCACTGTGCACTGCACCTTCACAATTATATCCAGCCCAATTTGATTTTCCTTCCTCTTCGATTCCTAAAATTATTTCTGCTTCAATGCCTTTTGAAAAAAAAAAAACTCTTTTGAAAGTACCTTTTGCAAAGAGTACTTTTTAAAAAAATTGCCTACTATAAAAAGTACTTTTTTCATAAGTAAAAACTTTATGAAAATAGTACCTACTATGAAAAATGTAGGTTCTTTTCGAAAAAAAGTATTTTTCGGAATAGGCAATTTTATGAAGCATAGAACGTGTTCTTTTCTAGAAAACATGTAACATTTTTTCACTTATTTTCTAAGAAAATGGCTGTTTGGAACAGAGATTACTTTTCGTAAGAAATGTTGGATTAATTTCTAATAAATTCCTTAATATCCCATATCAGAATATCAACATTTTCTGTTAAATAGTGCAAAAAATGTTGCACTTTTTTCTGGAAAAGAAATCAGTAATAGTGTTTTAAAAAAGTTAACTTCAAAAGAGGTACTTTTTTACAACTCACATTTTAATAAAAATTAACAACAACAAAAATACAATTCTGTATAATAAGATGATTAGACAACGCCTACGACTGTAACACGAGCGCGCCAAATAATTTCAATTTCTTTCTTTAAGTGTTAGTGAAAGTTTTCAGTAGCAAAAATATATCGACAATAAACAAAATGTAAATTTCGCAAATAACTGTTGCGAAAATAAGTTCTTTAACGCGAAAACTTAATTGCAATAATAATAATTAAACGCACACTTCTCTGTTGAAAGTGTGAAAATAAAATCAAATTGATTACTTTCTAACGAAATTGATTACACACACAACGAACAAATTATGTGGTCACCGGAATCTGAAATCAATTCCATCGCCATGGCGACTACAATGCGTCATTCGCAATCATCATCATCGGGTAAGTGGCATGCTTAAGCATGTTTATTATGACTTCTATTTTTAACGTTTCTTTAACAGTTTTAAATTGAAATTTTCAATTAAATAGTTTTAAATTAATATTTTAAATTTAATAGTTTTAAATTTAAATTTTATATTATTTTATAGAAACTTTTAATAGTATTTCCACTGCTCTGCACAATGGAGCAGATCTGAATAAATCACAATTAATACTTGAGTTGTTTCCGTGAGCAAAGACGATATTTTCTGCCCCCCTAATCAATCTTTTAAGCCAACATTTAACTAATTGCTTTGGCTAAAAAGGAAATCATAAAAGTTACACTGGCTTTTTAGTTTGATGTTCATTAAAATTTATGAGTCCATTTTTTTTTTCTTTTTGAGGTCAGCAGCAATAGTTTTAAGGCATAAAAGCAATTTTTATAATTCTCCGCATTTTGTGCTTCGATGACCCGATAAGTAAATTAAAATTTTCAAAGAATTTGCACAATTTTCATAATTTTTATTTTATTTTATTTCTCTGCATTTCCAACAAACTTCCAAATACATGCGATGAAAATTACATGTAAGAAAATGTTTGTAGGTGGAAATTCTTACGTGGGTGAGCTACCACCAACATGAATGATGGCACAATCTTTTACACATGATTGTAAACACATACTCATATTGTGAAATCAGTACACACACACACACACACACACATGCAGACACTCACGTACACACATGGACTCTCACAATCCATATTTAAATAGTTCAAGGTTGTCGTCATTTTGTACATTTTGAGGTAAAATGCTAACAAAAACATTGTTCTTAATTTTTCCCTTTTGTGGCTCTTGCTGTTGCACAGTGGTTACACTTTCTTAAAGAATTCACATCTTGAATCTTGATCTCTACTCTTGTAAGGATTGTGCGAAACTTTGACATGAATAAGCGCAGACAACGAAAAACAGGTTTTAAAATTAATTATGCAAAACTAAAACGAATTAGAAAAATTTTTTTGATGCTTTTCAAACTCATTTTTTATACTTTGATGTTACGAGTTAAGATATAATATTTATATTGTGCATATCTCGATATAAATACCTTTTAAATGAAATATGTTTAATCGAAATTGGTGAACGAGAAGATATCTAAAAGTGTACCACAATAAAATGTACCACAAAAAAAAAATGTATTTATAAGTGTTTCTTGATTTCTGTCATATACGAGTAAAAGCGCAGCAAAGACCTCTTTCTATTTCTCCTATTATGAATATAAAATAAAATATATTAACCGCTTCTTATCTTTAATATCCAATAAAACAAAGTGTGTGAAATATCATCAAATTTGTCATCCGTTTGAAGGACTTATTGTTGCCATAGTGCGGGGAATATAACATCATTCAAATAAGAGCTACAGCTTCCATACTCACGCTTCTCAACACATGCCTGATGCGTAATTTAGGGCCACTTATTCTAGCCTTAAAGGTCGTATGTCACGATTAACAAGGGCTCCATCCAAGTCGTGTTACCGACTTACCAGCAAAATACAATAATTTCTCATGACTCGCCAGAGAGTATATACGACTGAAGCCAAATTGCATGACCTTGGAAGCCAATTGATCGGTCAATGTTTGGAAATCAACTTGTCGAAAAATTTTAAACTACATTTCACCCGTCTTGCTCAATTTTCAATGACGATCTCCGCAGGGCATAACGCCAGGTCATGTTTTATTTTTAAAGACTTATTATACTGATTTCTTTTCTACAAAAAAATGCAACATTTTTTACACTATTTAACACAAAATGGCATCATTTTGTTGAGAATAAAAAAAATTATTAAAAATTAATCCAACATATTTTACGAAAAATATTTTATATTTTAAAACTCCTTCAAACTGTCACTTTTTTAAAAAGAAGTGCCAAAATGTCACATTTTTCGAGAACAGAAAACACCATTAATCTTCCAGCGTGAAAACCACAGTGACAGACGGTTTTTTTTCGGACTGTAGTGTTCCTGTGGATGGACTATGCCTATCACTGAACTCAATTTCGTCACCGAAGACGAATCGACAAAATTGGATCTTGTTGCACATTTTCGTTTAAGGCCCCGATGTTATCTTCAGTACGTGTTATGAAAATCCATCCACAGTCGGCAGGATGTCTTGCACAGACAGACGATTGTGTGCGGCAAACAACTTCATGAAGTTGTGTAAGAGATGTACGAGATGGTGATCGATTTTTCGAGAGAATCCGTATAATTTTTAGCGTTGCTCAAGTGTCAAACTATTTATAGTGATTTCCGAAATTTAGACCTTTCGAAAGTTCGAAAATAAAATAAGAAGTTGTTCACAAGAACAAATTTAATGCGATCTTTGATTTCTATTATCTCTTCACGGACCACCCGAGATTGTAAGAGACATCTGACCTACTTTATAAGATCCCGAAGCCCCTTGCAAAAGTTGTTTCAGCGCCCGATGTTTAGCTCATTCATCATTTTGTCGGAACCACAGTGTGCACTTTAATTTATTGTTACAGAACAAAAACCGTACAAATAAAGGAAAATCTCTTTTATTACAACAACAACATCAAGAGCAACAACAACAACGATAGTCCTTGCAACAACCATAACAAAAGACATCAATGAGAAGGAAATGAAAAACTGTTGATGATGATGCTGGTGATGGTTTTTTAATAAAATTCTTTTTTTTTTTTTTTTGAGTTGTTTGTTTGCCAAAATCAAGACAACAAAGAATCAGTTTACTTGCAAAATATTTTTATATATTGAAATATATTATTTTATTATTATTATTATAATTATTTTTTTCTTTCAATTGGAAGCACAGGTCGGCACAAAATTTATTTTTAATATCTACTTATTTGTATATCCTTCGAGCCCCGTAGAGCTGTCAAACGAACTGATCTTTTGACATTTCAGATCAATAAACTGTGGCTTTCGAAATTTAGCCCTTTCGAAAGTTCGAAAATAAAATAAGAAGTTCTAGTTGTTCACAAGAATAAATTTAATGTGATCTTTGATCTCTATTATCTCATCACGGACGACCCGAGATTGGAAGAGACTTCTGAACAATTTTATAAGACCCCGAAGCCCCTTGCAAAAGTTGTTTCAGCTCCCGATGTTTAATTTACAGCTTGAAGAACGGTACCAACTTATCCACATTTAATTTGAAATTTAGTCGCGCAATTTTTAAACGTCTTCGTGATTTTTATTCAACAGACAAGGGCCCAACAATTTTTGCCATAAAATCGACGATTTCGAGTGGCTCACAAGTTGTAGTCTGCCTTTCCCAAACCACAACAATGCATGTTGACAGGGTTTCTTAAGTGGGAGGTGTATACGAATAAGTCACAATCCCCAGCAGTACTCACAGCCAATACAGTCCAGCGGGCATCAATCAAATTTAGTCTGATTTATACATCAGACTCTTGGGAAAACTATAATTTCAAATGCGGTCCAAGCAGAGAAGTCATGGCCTATATTTGATATCGATTTGATACTCCACACAAAATGACATAAATAGGCCTTTCAAACGAATAAAAAAAATTTTATTTCGCTGATATCTCCCGCAATCTTTGTTGTACTTAAATTTAAAAATAGGAAGCGCTTAATGAAAGACCCTTTATTTGCAAGTAATAAATGTAGGGTCATCTCGAGGCTAGTCCAGTTGTGACGATACACTGGGCGATCAGCAAACATGACAGTAGGATACGCTGTCCGCTATTGTAAAATTAGAAGTTGTCGTTATCAATACAACGAAGAGACAGTATGTCACCTTCCTAGCAAGAGTCCAGCTCTGCGTCTCTTGAGACACAACTTTCGAAGCAATCAAATCCTAAATGGTCTTTGAGAGTTAATACAGATCCATCTAAGTGATCTGTCTAGATCATTTAGACCAGACATGAAGGAGACTACAAAAAAAAATCAACTGGATGCTAATCGAAGGCACTTTCTTTTATAAAAGAACAGGATCAAAGTGTGATGACGTTTGTCGTTAGATTGATGTCAGTTTTGCCTTATTGATGAAACTTATGACAGCAGATATATTTTTCTATTTTGTAATTGCTAACAAACACTGCATTCCATTTTGCTACCTTTTCTGGAACAGCAACACAATTTCTTTTGCTTCACTAATTCAGCTTTCAGTTGAATAATTCTTGTTCTGTCTTAAAAGAATTACCAGAAGATTAAATAGAAACTAAATGGTTTTATTGCATTTTTAGTTAAGATTCCTGCAGATGTCAGTTTGTGTAACTGCACAAAGAGGAATAATTTCACTTTCGTTCTAAACCAAAGAAAACAACAAAAACAAATATTCAATACACAGACATACACACACACACACACATCTATTTTTATTATTTAGCAAAAACAACCATAAAGTCTGGGAAATCTTTTCGATTTTTCTTTGCATAGAATCGTCATATAAAATTTCTTCAATTTTTCTCTGTTTCTTTGCATGTTATTTGCAATTCTCTTATTTTGCTATTTCGTTTCCTCCTTTTCTTTTTGTGTCTTTCACTACCAACGGGAAGGGCATACGCTAACTTATCGTTCCATTCGTATCAAAAATATTGTCAGTAAAATAAAAATTGCCTAAAAATAGTTGTAAGCAAAAAATTCATAAAATGTTGTCAGAAAAAGCATTTGACAATAATATTGTCAGACATGTGACAGACGTTAGAATACTCTTCGTTGCCATTGTAAATTCCACACAAACTTGAATTTGATAACACTGTTTTCCTCCACAAATTTCCTTGTGATAACGATGTCTTAGTGTGAATTTTAAAAAGCACGGAGCGCCAACAATAATTTTTGCAAAATTTTTAGAGAAAATAAGACAGTGATATTCCCGTACAAAATTGTAGGAACTTGTTCTCTGGACTAGTTCGGACTGAAATTGAATTATCAGCTGTTTTTTGTTTACATTTGAAAATGAAAAGGTAATTTGAAATATTTTTATTGAGCGATTTTTTTGAAAATCAAAATTAAATTTTTAAGACAACTTAATTCTTTCTTTTTTTTTAATACATAAAAAATGCTCAGGTTGCTTTTAATTTTCATCATTTTACTTTTATGGTTCTACGCGTTTTAATCGTATCGGGTGTTTTTTTATAGAGTGATACAACTTTGAGTTCACATCACTGCCTTATTTGACCACCCATTTAACAGCTGATAGTTGCTTTTTGTTTAGTTTGCTTTGACATTTCATTATGGATAGACTTACACCAGAGCAACGCGTGCAAATTGTGAAAATTTTTAATCAAAATAATGGTTCTGTTCGTCAAACTCATCCATTGAAAATTGTATTTCCCTATGAAGCCCATTTCTGGTTGAATGGGTACGTTAATAACAAGAATTGTCGCATTTGGAGTCAGGAGGACGTACAAGCTTTTGTCGAAACACCATGACATCTGCAGAAAATTACTGTTTTGGCGCTTTTTGGGCTGGCGGAGTCATTGGCCATAAAACGACAATGGTCAGAATGTTACTGTCAATGGTGAACGGTGTAGGAACATGCTTCGAAGTTTTTTTCGTACCTCAATTAGCTGGCATTAATCTTGCTGATATGTGTTTCCAACAGGACGGAGCCACATGCCACACAGCGGGCGCTACAATTGCTTTACTCAAAGAAACTTTTGACGAAAATATAATTTCACGAAATGACCCAATTAATTGGCCTCCAAGATCGTGTGATTTAACCGAATTGGATTATTTGCTTTGGGGTTATGTGAAGTCACTTGTGTACGTCGATAAACCACACACAATTGAACACCTGGAAATCAATATTCGAAGAGTTATCGGCGAGATACGGCCGCAAAAGCTGCGAAAAGTTTATGAAAATTGGTGTTCCAGATTGCGCCTTATACGCGCCAACCGTGACGGTCACATGGCCGAAAACATATTTAAACATTAATGTCATAAAATTTTCTATACAGCAAAGACCGTTTCATTGATATCAAAAATATATTACTATGTTTTATTATGATTTAAACTTGTATCACTCTATAAAAAACACCCTATATAAAATCACTAAAATAAAATTTAATTTCCAACACAAGCGGCTTTAGTTTCTCAAAATGTGGACCACTTTAGAGAGTCGTTTACTTTTTACACTCAAAAGTCCGCACCTGGAACAGACCTATTATTGATAAAAACATTTCTAATGACAAGCTGTCATCAAATGAGAATATACATTTTGCCAAGAATATTTGTGAAAAAGCGTATAAGATTCGAATACAGAGAACTATAAAATTTCTATTTCGCCTCGTTGTGCAACATGATTTCAGGTTGTTTGCAATTTTGTCCCAAAAATTGGCTTCAATTCAAGCAGTAAAAGCCCGTAAAATGTCTGCATGGAAAACAAATCATTGCCAAATAAGTATTAACTGATACGAACATATTTACTAAACAATAACGTAGTGGACATGTTTTACATGTCGGTCGGTCCGACCCAGCATGTTGTTGTTTCATTTCTTGTCTTGTATAAAAATGAATGGAGCAGAGTGCAGCGAATCAGTGACAAAGAAATGGAAAAAAAGCAACAAAATATTTGCATATTAAAACAATTATGATGCGACGAGTGTAAATAAAAAAGTGTTGTAACAAAATCCTTTCTGTTTTTGAATTACTTTTACATTTCGTTCTATTTATAAATGACTGCAAGTGAAATACGAAGGATTGTGTGTATGTGTGTGTGTGTATGTGTGTGTGTGTGTGTGTGTGTGTGGAAATATTTCAAGTTAATTCACTCAAATCCAACTGAATTCAATTGTTTCATTAAATGCATGTGATAAAGATGTTTGTGTTTATTGGATTTTTATTATTCTTGTGTAACCCAGCAAAACGTAGAGTTGGTCTCTTCTTTCTAGTGTTTTCAGATCTTTTCCAAATCATAATTTATATCATATTCCGTTACTTTGGGTGCGCTTAAATGCATATTTTTCGAGTTCATAAATTTTATATCCCGAATTTTTTCAAGCCTAAGCGGTTGCGATTTGTCTAAATAAAATTCGTTCCACCTTCCCACGTGATAAGCGGTGATTGATGTAGTTTTCGATCTCTATAAAAGGATCGAGAACAATATCTGATCGGATATACAATTCCCGAATTTTTCAAAAATATATCACTTTTTTCGAATATTTTTGTTCACGATATCTCCAAAACGGATTAAGCGACTTTGGCTTGGCTTACGGTGATCGACGTGATCTTAAATGTTAAAAGCTGATTCATTTATGGAATCGATCGATAAACCCATTTAAAAGTTTTTGTGAAAGAATGACTTTACAAAATGCTTTTTAAAAGATTTCTTGGATATCTTGAAATCCGCCGGTACGAATCGGGCTATATCTCGTATAAATTTAGAAATGCCCTTTTAAACGCTGTCAGTTTGGTTTGATTCGAATCAGCCGTTTAAACGCTATTAGGTCACATACACACACACACACACACACAAACTTATATATATACGGACATTGTGATCTCTAAAAATTAGTCAAAATCGTTTTCTAGGGACTCAAAACGTCTTGATCTGATAAGAACTCAATTGTCGCATAACGGGGTAAAACCAACAACTTTCTGATTTTTTTAAATTTTAAATTTTCTTAACAGGAAGTTAAAAAAAATTGATTTATGAGAGCCGTATTAGAATGTTTGTATGAAAATGTGTTTTATTAAACTGTTATAGATCGGACAATATTTTTCTTTCTTAAATTATATACATTTATATCTCTTTAATTGTCATGATTATTTTCTTTGCCTTTTTTCTCTGTTTACAGTCTTTGAGAATAGATAGAGAAAAAATGTCTAACAAGAGATTCGCGATAGCATTTTTCCCTTCGAGAGACATAAAAATTTCAGGGAACAATAATTCCACTTTCTGTTTACGAAAGTGGTGATTCAAGAATTTTTTTATTCTTTTATTTTCACTAGTGTAATTCATTAATTCTATGAATTTCGTTCGATGAGAATAAAAAGGGGTATTGATTTAAGGCATTTTCTTTTCCGAAAAACATGTAACATTTTTTCTCTTCTTTTTAAAAAAAAGTAGCACTTCAGAGGAGTTTTAAAACAGAAATTATTTTTCATAAAGAATGTTAAATTAATTTCCAGTAAATTCTTTATTTTTAAACAACAGAATGTTGCCATTTTGTATGAAAAAGTGTAAAAAATGTTGCATTATTTTCTAGAAAAGAAATCAACAGTAGTTAAGCCAAAGGAAATATTAACAAATAAAAACTATAAAAAAGAATAGAAAAAATTGTTGTAACTTACCCCCGTTTTTACACCGAATAGATTTCGATGCATGCAGCATCATGATTTCCTTCCGTTCATTGTTGACAGGAATGCAGAATTAAGGGCCTTTAACCGATTTTTTTTCACTACAAAAATGAAGAAATACGAATTTTTAGAATGTTTGGATGTAAAAACAAAGATTTTTCAAGTATTATTTTGCAAAATATTTTTGATTTTTATAAAAAAAATGTCAATTGCTTTTACTATCCTTAAAATCTGACCTTTTTCTTGTATCAAAAGGTCTTTCAAACGGAATATAAAATGTCCGTGATGTCTCACACACTTTTTAATAGAAATTTAAGAATTGGAAGCGCACGATCCATTAAATTGTGCGATCGTAATTTTCTGTGGATATAAAATTTGGTTTATTATGAAATTTGCTAACACAAAATGTGCAGTTATGCCACAACGGCCCTCGTATTATCCGATTTCCTTATCATAAATATTTAGCTGCACGTGTAAGCAAAATTCTGTTACATTCGGTTTACTGGAAGTAGTTGACTCGTTGTATTAGCGAATAGGGCCCCAGCACTACCCACTGTTTTAATCAATAAATTTCATGGCTGAAGGAATTTAAAAAGCTTTTAACTAAAAATGATATAATTAATAGTTTGCCAGAACATGACACCACCCACTTTTCTACTCACGAAATTGTTTTCCAAGGGAATCTCTAGAGTGCGTTGGATTTCAAAAAGATCTTTTATCCTGATATTAATGCCAATTGCTTTAAAGCACTTAAGCGAAATAAATTGCAATGAACGAAAATTAAATAAACTTGGAAAATGGAAAATATTCCAAAGAGCGTGGCACTACCCACTTTTCTACTCACGAAATTGTTTTCGATAGGAGTCTCCAGAGTACTAAAAGTTTCTAACAGATCACATGTCCTGATATTAATGGAAATTATTTTAAAACCTTTTTAACAATATTAAAATTCAAATTAGCAGAAATCTAATAAAGAAATTGAAAAGCTCTCGAAAAGCTTGGCACTGTCCACTGTTGTCTGCATAAAATTGTTTTCCAAAGGAACATCTAGAGTGCGAAAACTTTCTAAAAGACCACGTGTCCTGATATTAATCCCTGTTTGAAACAAAATAAAAAATCGAATAAACTTTGAAATTGGAAAATATCTCAAACACAATTCCACATCCAACAGATAAATTCTTCGCTGGGTTACCAGCAAACACGTCAGATTACACGCATACATTTGCATTATTCACTTCGTATTTGTTAAGCAAATTCTATACAAATTGTTGAGCAAAATTTATGGTCGTGTTTATTATTTCAATATGTGGTGTTGCAACAACATTATTTTTTTACATCCATAAATTGTGCAGGTGACAGCATGACAATTTGCTGCAAATTGAAACAACAGCAACGACTCGTTCGAAAAGGAAGACATTCACATTCATATTTTACACAAACTTTCAAGGAATCGCTAACGTACTAATTAACGTAATGAAAGTTAAGTAGAATTTCCATATTGAGAAATTCTAGCAGGGACATATAAAAACTTTGTAAAAGGTCAGAGGTTAGAATACACTGAAAGGAAAACTTTCGTTTAAGATTTTCAAAGTCGCAGGAAACATTTGAAAATTTTTATTGGTTTTATGAAATGGAATTTAATCATTGTAAAAATGTTATAAAATAGAATTTAGCTTTCCCACGAATATTGAAAATTTTTCAAAAACTATTTGTGTTACCCCGTTTTGAAAAAAATCAAGTTTCTCATCAGTGCCTCGTTTCTGTAACTGATGTGAGAATTTCTCGCATCGAAAAACATAATTATCTTGGTCATGCTCTTTATTAAAGGGTGATCCGTAGAATAATATGTTGGTTGTTAAAAAGCCTAAAACACTATAAATGCATTAAAACAATATTCTGACTCATCCTGGGTTTCACAGATTGACGATAATTTTTTCGATGCAAGAACTTCTCGCATCAGTTACAGAAACGAGGCACAGATCTCGACGTATTGAGGTTGTAGGAATCTTCCCTGACTAATTCTGGGATCCCGTCGCTATGTCCGTATGTATGTATGTGTGTGTATATGTGTTTGTTCGTGTAAGTAGGAGACCCGCATAAAACTTTGGAACGATTTCACCGATTTCAATCAAACTGATTACGTTCTAAAGGGTTCTACTGAACTTAGATTCCCTGCGAATTTGAACCGATTCGTTATATTATTCAAGAAATTAAAAAAAGCTTAGAAAAACATTTTTTAAGTGTTTTTTTATAACTTTTAAGTGGCTTTACCGATCGATTCGAGACACCAGCTCTCAATATTAAAAACCACGTCGGCCACTGCAAATCGGATCAAAAAGAAATTAATCCGCTCGTGAGATATCTTGAAAGAAAAAAAGTCGAAAAAGTGATTAAAAAAAAACTACGAATTTATATATCCAATCGATATATATCTGAAGTTATATATCTATCCTTTTATAGGTGTCGGAAAACTGCTTCAATCCACTCTAATCACGTGATGATTATCAGGGTATATTCAAAAATATCAGGACGGCAGGGTCGGTATAAAACTTTTGTCAGAGAGAAAATGAAATACGATTGTTTTTCTACATGAAGTTTTTCAAAATGTGTCAGTTTGATTCGATTCGATTAAGCATTTCGAAAGATACAGTGGGTCACATACTGACACACACACACACACACACTTGCAGACATACTAAAGGGAGGAAGAATTAGCCAGGGAAGTTTCAAAACATCGAGATCTGATTAGAAAATGATTTCTTAAAACTTGAAATTTTTCTAGTGGGAAGATAAAATGAAGCAGATACGGTCTTAAGATACGGTCACACTTGGCAAATATTTGGCCAAAACTACGCGACCACTAAATGCTAATGAAACATATTCTAATTCCAAATAAATATTTATAGGGTAAATATTCATAAGGCAAAATATGTTGGGTCGAGTGGTGGGCTGGACTGTCTGCGAAATATTTCGTATTTCAAGGGTTATTTTAAGAAGCTACTTACAGTGGCGCATTGATGTTAATTTTATGAACTCTGATTTCTTTTCCAGAAAAAAATGCAACATTTTTCACACTTTTTAGCAAAGAATGGCAGCACTCTGTCATTTGAAAATAAAGAATTTATCAGAAATTAATCAAACGTCCCTCATAAACAAATAATTGGGTCTTAAAATTTTTAGAAATTAGAAAAAATAAGTGAAAAATTTTACATGTTTTCTAGAAACGGAAACGCTGTTAAACAAGTCCTTAAAATGATGGGCAAGTTCTTTCTTTATTTTTAATCATCGACAATATTCAGAAATACATCACCGCTCACTAATACTCAGACATATATAAATACGATCCTCTCTTATAATTTTAAACCTTAAAAAACTCCTTTTCGATGTGGCCTCTCAACTGTTCGTTAGTTCAATTTATCCAGGGGACAAACAGAAAACCATCTGCCCACATACTTCTGTGCACACATTCCAATCCTTCTTCCGTTAATATCAACTCGTTAATTATGCCAAAGAAGTTGAGCGTTTTTCCACCCTCTCTCGCAGTTGATTGTTTTCTTGGCCAAATGCAAAAGAGACACAATCAAATCTGAAGCTGTTTAACAAAGAAAAATAATTGTTTAATTTGGACAAAAGATAAATGAAAGAAAATATTTGCTTAAGCGCATTTGCTCGGGCAAGTGGCAAACCACTTTTATTTAAAGCCAAAATGCTTTTTAAAGCTTTTATTTAGTTTTTAATTTGTCTAATTTTCTTGAAAGGCTGCCAAATTAGAATTTGTGACAGCATCACTGCCTGCCGAGTCTCACTTCCCTCTATTTGACAATTAATTTAATTAAGGAAAGTGAAGGACTTATTAATTTGCCAAGTGGTTGGGTTATATTCGCTCGGATAGGATTTGAGGTTTAACAATGAACATTCACATTTTATTGTTGAGGCTTTTGGGCATAATTTTCTTTTATGAAAATGCCATTCGCTTAATCATTTCGTAAAACCGCACAAAACTTTTAATTAAATTTCATCTTTCATGTTTATAAATTGGGGATATTCAAACCATCTCTAAAATTATATTCAATGATTTTTCTTATTTGCATTAAAAATGTTTCTTTGGAAAAATATCATTTTTTTTAATAATGGGCTTCCGCATGACATCACGCAAACATGTGTGAGTGAATGAGAACACAACATGCCAAATATGGAGAGAAAGTTTCATAATTGTAACAATTTTTCTCTTCTAAAACTCTAACACTACGAAGTATTATAAAGGAACCGCTCTTATTTTCAGATAAGATAAGATATATTTTATGAAAGAAGTGCAGTATTTTCTCTACTTCAAAAAATTCGAAATCTGCTAACACTGCAAGAAAAAAAAGTACAGAAATTTTACATTTTCACCATGTTCGAAAAATCTAAATTTACTAAATTAAAAAAGAAAATCAATTTTATGTTTTAAATTTTGTTATACTTTATATTTAATGTAAACAAACCAACAATTTTTCTTATCCACCATGATCGAATATTCGAAATCTGCTAATATAGCAAAAAAAAAAAAGTAAATTTCATATGGTAAACTTTTCAAAACCTTATATTTAATGCAAAAAAGCAGAAATTTCACATTTGCACTATGTTCGAAAATTCGATATTTGCTAAGATATAAAAGAAAATATATTTTAGGTTTTAAATTTTGTAAATCTTTAAATTTAAAACAAAATATTGCAGAAATTTCACTTCTTCACTATGTTCGAAAACTCGAAATTCGCTAAATTTTCAAAGAAAATCAATTTCATGTTTTAAGTTGTGTAATACTTTATATTTAAAGCAAGCCAATCAGAAATTTTTCTTATCCTCCATGTTCGAATATTCGAAATCTGGTAATATAGCAAAAAAAAAGTAAATTTCATATGATAAACTTTTCAAAACTTTATATTTAATGCAAAAAAGCAGAAATTTTACATTTTCACTATGTTCGAATACTCGAAATTCGCTAAATACCAAGGAATTAATTTTAAATGCATATTAATATTTGAAAAACTTTATATTCAACGCAAAAGATGGCGGAAATTTAACATTTCCACTATGTTCGAAAATTCGATATTTGCTTAGATATTTAAAAAAAATAAATTTTATGTTTTACATTTTGTAATACTTTATATTTAACAAAAAGAAGAACATAAATTTCACATTGCCACTTTTCGAAAAATCGAAATTCGCTAAATTAAAAAAGAAAATAAATTTCCACTATGTTCGAAAACTCGAACTCTGCTAATATAGCAAAAAAAATAAATTTTATTTGCCATACATTTTAAAATTTTATATTTAATACAAGCAATTTAAAAAAAAAATTCATTCCCGCTATGTTCGAAAATTCGTAATTCGCTAAATACCAAGAAAATCAATTCTATATGCAGATTAATATTTTCAGTATTTGAAAAACTTTATATTTAATGCAAAATATGTGGAAATATTACATTTGCACTATGTGCGAAAATTCGAAATTTGCTAAAATATAAAATAAAATCAATTTTATGTTTTAATTTTTGTAATGCCTTAAATTTAAAGCACAAGAGGGAAGAAATTTCACTTTTTCACTATGTTCGAAAATTCGAAATTCGTTAAAATTTCGAAGAAAATAAATTTTATGTTTTCAATTTTATAAAACTCAAAATTAAATTTTCTCTATATTCGCATATTCGAATCTATTTTCGTAATACATCTTAATATGATCCAAAACCTGTATTATAAAAAAAACTAGAGCAATAACTATCTATATCTGAAAACTAAATCAATCACCCACCATTCACCACGCGGGTATCGGACGATTTGAAAATTAAAATAAGTGTTTGCGTCTTTTTATTGCAAATAGTTTCTTCAATTAGTAAATTATTCGCAAAGTCCTTAAAGTGACACGCTGGCAAATGTGAACTTGAATATGAATTGGGTTTGTAGGCAAATAACAAATCCAGCAGTTGGTTAATGGAACTCCAACCCACAATGAAGTAACGCATTCACTAACAAACTTTAATTAAAAGGTAATTTTTCTCCATTTGCAACAACAACAAAAAAGAAAAAGAACTTAAATGTTTCTACACTTTCTTAGTCATTTTGTATTTGCCATTGATTACTTTTTTTCTGCTGTTTAGTAACGCAGAACAGAACAAAAGTAAAAAGGACGGTAAAAACATTTTCTTTAAAGTCGGAAATAAAAATTACCGGAAGTTGCTCGTTCTACTCAGTTGTATGAGTGTGTGTGTGTGTGCACATTTTTAATCACGCAAACTATATTTTCATATACACTTGCAATTCAATTGCTAAGTTTTAATAAGCGTGTGTGTGTGTGTGTGTGTGTGTGTGTTCATTTCGTTGTATTCGTTTTCATTGTTAATGTAGTTTTTGTTGTTGTTGAAAACAGCAACTTTTTATAAAAAATTTACTACTTTTATTGTGCTACACAGCAGACCAGGGAAAATCAATTAAATCGTACACGAATTCCAACGTAAGTTATTGTATGTGTGAATGTACACACACACACACATAGCCATGCAACAAAGTCTATGAACATGTTAATTTATATTAAAACAAAATAAATGTTTAATAAATGAACAGAGACAATATATCAAATGAATTACATTGAATTGCATTAACAAGTAATTCTTATCAGGCCAGTAGTTAACCCTGGAAGAAGTTCTTTAGATATAAAAACTCTCATCGTGGATTGAAAACTGCTCGAAATGGTTCTTAATTAGTCCGAATAAGATCTAATTTAAAGGATTTCTAAGTTCAGTAGAACTCTTTAAAACGGCATCAGTAGGATTCGATTCGGCAAAGCATTTCGAAAGATACAGTGGGGTCATATACTGACATGCAAACATACTGAAGGGAGGAAGAATTCGCCAGGGAAGTTTCAAAACATCGAGATCTGATTAAAACTCGATTTCTTAAATGTTTAAATTTTTCTAGTTGGAAGATAAAATCAAGCAGAATATTGTTTCTTAAGATACGGTCACACTTGGCAAATATTTGGCCAAAACTACGTGACCACTAATTCTAATTCCAAATAAATATTTATCCAGTAAAACAGTATCATACAGAAAAAATCAGAAAGTTTCAGAGGGGAATATTATTGGGAACTGTTCAATAAAATAGAACTTGTTTTCATTAGAATTTAGTGGTTACGCTTTTTTGGGCAAATATTTGCCAAGTGTGCCGGTACTTTTATTGTTGTTTTGCATAAAAAACTAAATAAATTTTATACTTTAAAATGCTTTTCTATTATTTTAAATTATTTATTTTATTGTAATTTTCTTGTGTCACAGCACTTTCGCAATCTGTTTGATATTAAAATTTTATTGATTTATTTTAATTGGCCTTATAATAGTTTATTATCGTTTTAATTAAGCTTGTGATCGTTTTATAAAAAACTTTATATTTTTTAATTTTTATTCCACATTTAACTGCTGCTTAACTTCTTCAGGAAAAAATTATTTCCTGAAAATGTTAACGAAATGTCGAATAAAAATTAAACGATTTAAAGTTTTATAAGAAAAAACACAATTTTACTTAATATTAAAGTATTAAAAATTGATTAATGACACCGTTTTCCATTAATATTTTATTATTATTGTGTTAATATCAAACACTTTTATAAAAATAAAATAAAGGATTTGCAACAGCAGTTGCCAATTCACTATTCATGATACTTCCCCTGAAATTGTATGTTTGTAGGACTTTATAAGAAGTCAATTTACAATTTGTTGTTAATTAGGGAGTTTTACGTTCTAGCTGACGACATGCACTCACACATGTTCACATTATATTACAAACAAACACACGTATTCCTATACAACCTTCGCTATAACAATTACACTGATTGAGTTTTTGTTTATTATACACCCGAGAATAATGAGTTGTAAAATAACTGTAACTAACACACACACACACAGCCACACACACGCCAACAACATTGTATTTTGAAACAAAAATCGCATTTTAAAAATGTCATTTTTATTTGACCTGCCATTTTTCCACAACTTTAAATGCCACACAAGATCATATAAAATCATCGTTATCGTCATGGCAAAATTTAACAGGCAAAAAGCAGGGTTGGAAATCGTGGAGAAAAAAGAAAACAGTTTCAGTTTAACATGTTCTTGTTAGACAAGTTCAATTTGGTCTATAATTTAACCCTGAATCGATTGGGAAGCGAACAACGAGGGCAGATTAAAGAATTTTGTTATGGGACGGCTTTTTATATTTTAAAAAGAAAACAAATTCGTATTTAAAATCAAATAGATTTAAAAAATGGTTCCAGGGTTGGAAATCGTTCAAAGTTTTTTTTCCGATGATTAAGAAGAAAATATATAAAAACTACAAATAATTCCCTGAAGAGCCTGGTTTGGCGATTTATCGAATATAAATTGTTATAAAAAATAACTCAAAAGTCATATCTATTAATTGAAACACGTTTCTTTCACTGTACGCAAAGAGTGATTTTTTAGCCACTGTGATTTTGGCAGCACAGCAGTTTCCGTGCAAAATGTCACTGTTAAACATGTTCAGTTTTGTCCGCAATCGACTTGCAAACGAACAACGATAACAGATTATTGAATTTTCTTACAAAAACTCATGATCAGTTAAGAATGCGTATTGTACGGAAAATTATCTTCACCGACGAAATTAACTTCACCGACGAAATTAACTTCTGGTCGAATGCATTTTTCGGTGTGACTTTTGGCATCATCTTTTGACTTGACAAAAGCAGTAACGTTATTGTGAATGGCGAGCGCTACTGTGCGCTGATTGCGATTATTTTTTCCCCCCAAAATGGAAGAACTGGATTTGGCTGACATGTGGTTTTAACAAGATGGTGCCTCAAGCCACACACTCCGCGAAATCGGCATCATCTTTGGACATGACGAAAGCAGTAACGTTATTGTGAATTGTGAATGCTACTGTGCGATGGTTGATATTATTTTCTTTCCCCAAAATGGAAGAGCTGAACTTGGCTGACATGTGGTTTTAACAAGATGGTGCCACAAGCCACACATTATGCAAAATCGTTTCCCAATTAAGAAGCAAGTCGGTGATCGGTTTATTACACATTTGAGGCCGGCCAGTTGGCCGTCTAGTTTTTCCGAGATTATTTTTTGTGGGACTATGTTAAGGCTCATGTCTAGAGGAACTAGCCTACTCACTGGAAGCCAATATTGGATTAATTTATTTAAAGGACACCGGGAAATAAGTTGGAGAGAGTTTTACACAAACATTTGAGGTGTAGCCGCGGTCAAAATTTATTTAAAATCATCTGTAAGCATCGAATTATATAGACTGCCCTGTCGACTTAAATCAAAGTTTCAGTAATTTCTTCAAATAGCACGTGTTTTTTAAATCAAATCCGAAAGCTTTTAAAAAATCACCCGTATTTAAAGTGGTAATTTCTTTCTGTGTAAAAAAGCACAGTGTATAGCGCTTAAATGGATTAGAAGTTTTTTATTTTATTTTTAGTTTTTATTTATTTTTATTTATTTAATTTTTATTCTAATTTAATTTTTTATGGATTAGAAGTTTTTTATTTTATTTTAAATTTTTTTTTTTATTTTTTATTTGAATTTATTATTATTATTTTTTTTTGTTTGTGGCATATCTACCAATTTTGTTTACTTGACACCACTGTGCGTTATTTTCTTAGGAGTGATTTCGTGCCGCCGATACACGTACTTCAGCACAAACGCTTTGAACTCGCTGCAATTATTATGATATTAAAAGAAAAACTTAGAGAAAGAGCAGACGAGGCAAATTTGGAATAAAATCACAGCAGTTCTGTATTTCATGTAGAATAAAAATATTCGATATCACGAGTAGTAAATTAATATTTATCAAAATAATCCTGTGACAATTCCGATTCTTCTATTGCCTATTATTTCAACAATCAATGAGACCATATCATTTTTTGTTCAATGTTTCCAACCGCTGTTTGGCCAATTTTTGGACTCGTCTGACCATTCATTTTAGGTTTATGTAATTTGAAAATAATTTTCCATCATACCAAAAGTCGTTACACAAACGATTGCAGTTGCGATAAAATAACTTTTATTTCTAATTGATTGGCAGTTATCGGAAATATTTACTTTCATTTACTCTTTTAATTTCATAAATTACAATAAATTAATGAGACTTTAAATGCGTTGGCTGGAAAGATGTGTATTTAATAACGTCTTGTTAATTACGTGTTTCGGAGAGGATTGTTAGAATTAGAGGGAACGAGTATTTATAGAAAATAATTATGTTGGATGGCAATAAAATATTTAAACGTTATTCTCTTCTATTTAATTTTCGTTATTGTAATCGGAGCCATTTAGCGCATAACCCTCATGTCCAATTCCTTATCGATTTCACATGGAATTACCCATATATTAAAAAAGAAGCATTAATTTTAATTTGATATAAAAGTATCTACAGGATTATTCTTAACTCCCGATACGCTCTCATTAAAATGTGTCATCCCATTTCTCTTAATTAATTTTACAATAAATATTATTTTCAACGTTATCACATCTTTTTCTTCCCCACCAGGCATATCATCACTTTCAAGTTGCGGCGATCCGGAACGCCTGCCAGAACTGCCGCCCGGCGATGAGCAACGTCTACAACGCGCCGCTTTACATTTGCAACAGAAACTCATATTGCGTGAATGGCTGAAGGATCATCGTCTCCAGCATCACTATCAACGTTTGCTGAACGTCGAAGTAGCTTCTCTGGAAGATGTCTATTGGCTAGAAGACTCCAGAGCCAGTAAAATCTTGGGAAAAGACTGGCAAATGTGGTCACAGGCAAGACAAAATCTACCAACTTCCAAGTCCCAGTTGGATGCCCTAAAAGCCCAGTTGTGGTCGACGGTGGTAAAATCATCACAACATCAAGACGCTTGGACATGGGGTGGCATGTTGGTTGTTTCGGTTTCAGTAGCCGGTCTAGTCACATTGGCAGCCATGACTCAGCCCTCTTTGGCACCCGAGGCTCGCCATTCCTTGTTGCAATATGTAACGGGTAAATATTTACTGCCTGCCAATTGCAAAGTGCAATGGGACTGGAAAGATCCGGCCGTTGTGGGCGGTACCATGTGTTTTGTGGTACGTTTCTATCAGCGTAACGGCCAGCCTTATCCCATCTGTGATACGGATCAGTTCTTTGTCGAAGTTACCGAGGGTAGCCGCAAAATGGTTACCATTAGCGAATTGGGCTCGCCGACAGATCCAAACAATGCTAATTTAGCTAAAGTCAAATTTACCGTACGCACAGCGGGCCAATATAAAATATCGGTCATGATTGGCGCTAGTCATATTGCAGGATCACCGTTTGTCAAAAATTTTATACCAGGCAGCATAGATGCCCGCCGGTCCAGGTTTATAAGGCCAGCCAGCACCGTGATTTGTTGTGCTGGTTCGCCAACGCTATTGCACATCGAGCCGAGGGACGAGTTCGGCAATGCCTGTCAATTTGAAGAGAACGAAGATCCGGGAAAGGTATTGTATACGAGGAATTTCGAAAGACAGAAAGGGAGAGGGATATATTTATTATTTATCAATATTCGATTTAGGGTTACCATGTGGAAATTTACGACTTGCATGGCCATCCGTTGGAAAAGTTGCGTAACGCCATTGCCTTTGCATACGATCGCGTTAACGCCCGCATAGCAGTGACCGCTTTATTTCCAGAGCCCATTTGCCTCAGGGCGGTTATCAGTTACCAGAAGCAAAAGCTGCCCAACGGGGACTTTGACATTATAGTCTTGAGCAGTAAGTGTTGCACCGTGTGTATCTCTTATGTAATACAAATTGTGGAAATGTTGTTTACTCCTGCAGGTAGTGACACCACGTTGGTGCATAAGAATATCGCTTCCCGCAAGCACAATATCTGCTACGAAGCAAAACTGTTAAGTATATTTGGCGCAGCCAAGTCCAAGCCTCGCAAAGTCCTTTGCTATGTAGGACCCAAGCAAGTGAGTTTTCTTAAATCGTTTTCCATTCTCTAACTGGTGATATCTGTTGTAAAATCTTATAGAACTCTTTAATATTTCAGGTTACAATCAAAGAAATGATCTTAAAATTTATACCCAAACGTATTGCCACATTCCGTTTATGTCCCTCGACCAAATTCCATTTTTTACCCCAACTACCCACTCACGTTCATGGTCCCATTTTCATTATAGATGATGGGGCCCAGCCGAAAATAGAATTGGCGTCGCGTGATCGCAATATTATAGCGGCAACTTTTACGCATTTCCTGTTGAAAAATATTGGCGGCTCTGAGACGTTTAAGGACAAACAGGATTTCTTTTATCATGAAGTGCGAAAATTTCATGCGAACTATTATCACGAGAAACTGGCGCTCAAAGTACAGAGAGAGAAAATATTGGAGAGCAGCATGAAGGCAACAAAGAATTTTTCCATTTCCGATTGGTGTGGCAATTTTGAGGTGACGTTCCAAGGAGAACAGGGTAACTTTACTTCCAGTTCTGAAGATCAGTAACTTAATTTGGCTTTCTTTGCAGGCATCGATTGGGGTGGTTTGCGTCGTGAATGGTTTGAACTGATATGCAGTGCTCTGTTCGATCCTCGTGGTGGTTTATTTTGTA
Source organism: Linnaemya vulpina (assembly GCA_963675445.1). NCBI lineage: Eukaryota > Metazoa > Arthropoda > Insecta > Diptera > Tachinidae > Linnaemya > Linnaemya vulpina. Next base: position 105,857,598 of record OY776276.1, read on the forward strand.
GTTTCCATGACAAGCACCAGGCTTTAGTGCATCCAAATCCTCATAGAGCGGCTAATTTGAAACTAAAACATTTTGAATTTGCTGGCAAAATAGTGGGCAAGTGTTTATACGAAAGTGCCTTGGGCGGCACCTATCGCCAGCTGGTGAGAGCCCGTTTCACCAGATCGTTTTTAGCCCAACTGATCGGTCTTAGAGTTCATTACAAAGTAAGCGTTGCGTGTTTGTATGTGGAAGTTTTATTTAATTCATTTTATTCTTGTCACTTTCAGTATTTCGAACAAGACGATCCGGACTTGTATCTGTCCAAAATTAAATATATTTTAGATACCGATTTAGACAATACCGATTCCTTGGAACTATATTTTGTCGAAGAGATTTATGATGCCAGCGGTCAGTTGACAAAAACTGTAGATCTCATACCGAATGGCACCAAAGTGAGAGTGACCAATGCCACAAAAAATCAGTATTTGGACGCTTTGGCCCAGCAGCGACTTTGCAATAGTGTGAAGGACGAAGTCGATAGTTTTCTCAAGGGTTTGAATGGCATAATACCAGATAATCTATTGAGCATTTTTGATGAAAACGAATTAGAGGTAAGTGGGAAGAAATAAAAAAAGGCGAGAGTAAACTCGTCACAAGTGTCCTCCATCAAAATGGTCTCACTGAGAAATCTCAAGGACATAAAAAGTACACGTTCGAATTACTTCAAGAATCGAAAAAATAGCCGAGATGGACTTCTTTGACGGAGAAAAAATTCAAATTAAAAAAATATTCATGTTACATTTGAACAGACCTCGTATTAGTCTTGTTTTTTTTTAAAGAAAATTCTATTTTTTATTGCAGCTTCTCATGTGCGGCACTGGAGAATATTCAATAGCCGACTTTAAGGCCCATCATATAGCAAACGGCAACTCTGCGGAGTTTAGGCGAGTCTTAGCCTGGTTTTGGGCTGGTGTTAGCAATTTTAGTCAAACCGAAATGGCAAGACTACTGCAATTCACCACAGGCTGTTCACAACTGCCGCCAGGAGGATTTCAAGAATTAAATCCTCAATTCCAAATAACCGCAGCACCGACTTTTGGCAACCTGCCCACAGCGCATACCTGGCAAGCACAAACATTTTTGACTTAATAATTTTTAATTAATTGACTACTTATTTATTTTCTTTTTTTTTTTTATTGCAGTTTCAATCAACTTTGCTTGCCCGACTACGAAAGTTATGAGCAATTTGAGAAGGCTTTGCTGTTGGCCATAAGCGAAGGCACTGAAGGCTTTGGCATGGTCTAGATAAATTTCACAAGATGTTTGATCTCGTTTTTGGAGTTCCAAATGCATAATTGTATATGTGTGTGTGTGTTCCTTAACTTTAATTTGTAGTTACTAGCGTACAAAAATGCTTTAAAATTAGTAATTTAAATTTAAAAAAAAGAAGACAATTTTTAAGGTTTTCTTTTTTTCGAAATAGAGAAAATCTTAAATGCTTTAACTGCTGTAAGAAATATTAAGGCTCTTAAGCATGAAATTAGAATAAAACTAAACTGATCATCATATTTATTAATCGATAAAGCTCGTGTTGAAACAATTTTAAAAGCAATAAATACGTCACTAAACGTATTAAAAAATAAATTTAAAAAAAAACTCACAATATATTTTGGACATGAAACATTTTTGAAATGAAAATACAGCAAAATACACAGCCTACAGATAATTTTTATCAAACACAAAGTTTTCAATTGCCACCACAACAAGAAAATATTTATTTCATTGTTAATGTGTACTCATCATAAAACTACACCTAGAGAAACAAATCGTATCAAATGCAAATATTGTGATAAACTACTGTAAACTTTCCACATCCATCGTACACAATATTTAATTTCCACAACAATTAAAATTCCTTTTTCTAATGTCCTTTAATTTTTCCTCCTTTATTTTTTGACAGCAGACACCAAAAGCTTAAATTGAAACTTTTATTACACAAATATTTTTAGAGAAATTCATGAATTATAATTTTGAAATTGAAATCAGCAAAAACCTTTTGTCTTGAGTTGGATAAAAAACATTTAAACACAAAAAGGATAACAAAGAAATATAGTTGAAATTGTAGATACATATATAAAATGAAAAACATTATTTATCATGAAGTTCAATACACGAAAAAAAAGAGTTCTTTAAGGAAAACTGTTGTTGAGTGAAAAAAAGAAATCATAATAAATAAAACGAAATTTAGAAATGAATGAATAAAAGTTGGTTTCATTTCAATATATTTTTTCTTTTTTATGTTGCGGAAAAATGCATGGTAAGAAATTATAAAATTATTACAAGATAATATAGTTTCAGCAGGGATGGGAAATAGGATTTTGATGTGATAATTCGTATAGAAAAATTTACTTTTTTTTTAAATTAATTCGCAGGAGAACGTGTGGCTTTTGTAAAAATTACCAAACATTTTCAAATCGATGTGATTTTAGAACTATTCATATTCCACAAATAAAAAATAATAGGCTTATTCGCGGATTCGAACTTGGCACTGAATAATAAAGGGTGTTTTTTATAGAGTGATACAAGTTTAAATCATAATACAACATAGTAAAATATTTTTGATATCAATGAAACGGTCTTTATTGGATAGAAAATTTTATGACATTAATGTTTAAATATGATGTCGGCCATGTGGTCGCCACTGCTGGCGCGTACAAGGCGCAATCTGGAACACCAATTTTGACAAACAGTAACATTCTGACCATCATCGTTTAAGAAGACATCTGGGCCAATGACTCCGCCAGCCCATAAAGCGCACCAAACAGTAATTTTCTGTGGATGTCATGGTATTTCGACAAAAGCTTGAGGATTCTTTTCACTTCAAATGCGAGAATTCTGTTTATTTACGTACCCATTCAACCAAAAATGGGCTTCATTGGAAAATAAAATTTTGAATGGACGAAGTGCACGATAAGTTTGACGAACAGAACCATTATTTTGATTAAAAATTTCCACAATTTTTACACGTTGCTCTGGTGTAAGTCGATCCATAATGAAATGTCAAGGCAAACTAAACAAAAAGCAACTATCATCTGTTAAATCGGTGGTATAATAAAGTAGTGATGCTAATTCAAAGTTGTATCACTCTATAAGAAAAACCCTATACTTCTTAGCTTGAAAGTGAAAATAATTCAAAATGTTTTCAGTTTGAAAAAGTTGTTCGATAGTGTTTTTGCAAGCAAAAGTTTAAGGCAACAGAGATTATAAATTGATGAGTTATTAAAGAGGTTACATATACGATTAACTATTTAAAACTTGAAATAAAACTTAATTCATTGTAATAAAAAAATTTTTTTATAACACTTTCTAAATTTTTTCGTTCACGATATTTCTCTAACGCATTAACCGATTTTTAACCGGTTGACGATCATCGACGTGGCTTTTAAATGTCAAGAGTTGCGGAATATATATATATATATATATATATATATATATATATATATATAGTGCCGTCCAGAATTATTTTAAAGAAACTGTTTGAAAAGTGACTCTTCTAAGTTTTTTGGTATCTATTTAAATCCACTGCACTGAATCGGTTCAAATTCACTGAGAATCTAAGTTCCGAAACATTCTTCAGATCGCTACCAGTTTGGTTTGATTCAGTTCAGCCGTTTAAAGTCATAAGCGGTCAACATACACACACACACACAGACACAAGATTTCAAAACTTGCAGATCTGATGAGAATTCAAATATATTTAATTGAAAACTATATTGAATTATACTTAATTAAAAGCTTTCAACATGAAGTTCAAGTTAAATTGCTGCAGATTTCAAAAAATACAAAAAAAATTTCACAAAATAACATCTTAAGTATGTTGTAATAAGACATATATTTTACAGCCCAATATAAACTTTATTTAAAAGTTTACACCGAAAGAAATAAAATTTCAATTATGCAATCACTGTGGGGCGTGCAGTGATTTAAACTGCAACTTATTTTTGAAAGATAAGAAACAGCAGACGAACTAAAGAAAATTAAGATTAAATTTTAATTTCATTATTTCAACAATTATAAATTTAATTAAAAGCCAACTGAAACCGACTCTTGAACGAAGTTAACAATTGTGTGAAAATTATAAAAACCATTAACAAGCACACAACAATTGCGTTCAAGATAAAGTTGAAATAAAAATTTGAAAAATTAAGAAAACTGGCTGACATTAAATGCACAATTTTTAATCGGTACAAAGAAAGTGTTTTTTCGGAGTTGACAAAAAGAAATATGTCGTTCCAAAACTGGTTGCTCGTTTTTGTTAAATATTTGTGCGTCTAATTATGTTAAAATAACAATTTAGTTTTAATTTAAATTTAAGTGTAACAACTACAACTACAGACTTAGAAGAATTTAATAATAGGAAGAGTAAAGAAAACAAGTGTTAATGTATTTAATGGTCACATTTAAATCTGAGTGTGTGTGTGTGTGTGTGTTGTCGCGTATACAAAATTGTACTTTCATTGACCTTGTCCACATGCACGTTTAACTGCTCCACTACCAGCAACGAATTTTTCTCAAACCCGCTGCGTACGCAAACGGTGTGAAATGCGAAGATGAAACGCTTTTCCTACCAACTTTTTAGAGAATTTATTGGGCTGCAATTTGTTACTAAAGCATTTCCATACATCAGCTTTACAATTAGGAGGTAGCCGAATGGCCTAAGTGTAATTTACAAATACATTTCTTTTTGTTTTTCATGGTCATAAAATTATTAGAAATTTTAAATTTTTTATATTTTCCGTGCATTCCATTTTTCATATTTAATGGCGTTTTCGTTTCTAGAAAACATGTAACATTTTTTCACTTATTTTCTAAAAAGTGGCGGTTTGGAAAAGTTTTAAAAGAGAAATTATTTTTCATGAGGAATGTTGGATCTATTTCTAGTGAATTCCTTATTTTGAAACTCCAAAATGTTGCCATTTTTTGTAAAAAAAATGTGAAATATGTTGCATTATTTTCTAGAAAAGAAATCGTCATAAAACAAATTTTCTTATTTTCTTTTTTTAACTTCCCGTCAACAATATTTTTTAAAATCGGGAGATTATTGTTTTTCCCCGTCGTGTAATAATTGAGTTTTCATCAGATCTCGACGTTTTGAGTCCTCAAGAAGCGTTCCTGATAATCTTTAGCGGGTGTCACTATGTCTGTGTATGTGTGTGGCTGTGGGTGTGTGTGAGGGTGTGTGTGTGTATGTTTGAGTGTGAGTATGTGACCCGTTTATTAGCTTCGATTTCCTCTAAATTTAAACCGGTTCGAACCGGTAGAAAAATACATTTTCAAAACTGTTTAGAATAAAGCATTAAGCATTAAACACAATAACGACAGCAGACTACAGACTACAACTTGTCAAAAATAGAATACATGTGCGTATATGAGAATGATTATTTTTACTACCGCAGACAACACGGCTACGGGTTGTTGTCCATGCTGTTTTTTTGTAGTTGTAGTCAAATTAAACTGATTTCTATTTTGATGAGCGACAATGGGTAAATGCAGTGTTGCCAGTATGATATAAATAAATTCAATTATTCTAGACTTCTAGACTTTAAAATATATTGTTTTATTATACAATAAGAAGCAACAAACTATATATCCAAGCTGATGAAATGATTTCTTGTCATATATTGTGGACTTTAAATATATTTTATTGGAATAACACTATTTAAGAGTATTACATATATGAAAGCGGCTACACTGACGTTTGAACAGAATTCTACTACAAACCACAACACGTGGTTATTGATTTGGAGGTGTGGTTCTATAAATAATTAAGTAGCTGACTACAAGGCGACGATTGTAGCCAACGACTTTTGTAGTCGGTGTTCGTGTAGCCTGCTGTCGTTATTATGTTTGATGTCTAACTTTTAAGTGTCTTCGTCCATCGACTCTACAAACGAATCAGCTCCTAACGTGGATTCAAACATCGATGACCGTGAACCGGGTCAAAACCAGTTAATCTGTTCGTGAATGAAAGAATTCGAAAAAAAATATTTTTTTAGACTCTGAAATTATATATCTAATCGACTACACTAATCACCGCTTATCAGTTGAAAATCGGTGGATTTGAAAATTATATTAATAGTGTTTTAACCGGAAGAGCTCAAAAGCATAGAACAGCAAAAACACCAGGTTGTGATTGCTTTGCGGGTAAAATTAGCGGGAAGTTACATTTAGGGTCAACTATTTTTCATGGTATTTTCTACAGACTTAATTGCCATTTTCTGATTAACAAAAATTTTATTATAAACAAAATTACACATGAGTACTGATGTTGGAAATGTAGTGACTTCCGGAAACAGTTTTGTGCTGTGGAGGTTATGTATTCAGTGATAAAATTTATAAATTTTCTTCATTGCAGAATCTTGCACCGGAAACTCGTCGACTCCACGTTACGGAATAAAAGAAAATATTTATTTTGTATGTGTGTGTAGCTTCTTAAGAAATATAATGCGATTAATGCAAAAATAATTTATATTTCTATCTTAAAATATATAAGAGATTATTTTAATTTAAAAATGTATAAAACTAGAAGTAATTAAAATCTTTTACAAATAAATTCTTTCTACTTGGGGAAATGTACGCTCTTGTATATTTTCATTTGTGACTTAACACACGCTTTTTTAACAAACTGCGCTTCTTTTAAAACCTGCGACACTTTTACTTCCATATTTAGTTCGACCTTAAAGAAAAGTTTTCTGTCCAGAGCTTAAGAAACAAACAATTAGGGAGCACTTTCTTTTTCATTAAAATATGTACGATTGTAATTGTACGATCATGATAGTGATCGCATTAGTTGAACGTGCATGTGAGTCAGTGTTAATGATAAAAAAAAACAATAACAACAACACCACCGACAAGATAACTTAATTTATAATTTCTTTTTCTTTATCTTTTACAAAATCCACAATAAAATATAAAACAAACTCGCGACAATTGAATGGAAATAAAAACTGGATTTAGTTGGCTTAAATGCTCGTAAGTGATTATTCTTTGGAAGAAAAAAACAGAAAAAATTAAATAATTGCAAGCAGCAACAATCCGAATTTAAATGCAGTGAACTAAAAACTCACACACACACAGACACACACATACACACTCCATATAACTTTTACTAGACCTGAGAGAGACTGTAAAACTCAGCGATGTGTTTGTATGTGTAACGTTAATTTTTCGAAGGCATATATCGCCAGAAAAATTTGAGACAAATTAAAATCGCTTTATAATTTGGGTTCCTCTTTTAAATATATAATTTTTATAAAAAACACTTCGGGTTTTAGTGGTTCACACGAGGAGTTTTTTGCTGCTCAAATTCTTTTCAATTCCCTTTTGGAGCTGCCTGAATGTTCACACCGAGAAATCTGTTTCAAGATTTTCGTTTTCTTTTACTTCCAAGTTTCTAAGTTCTTAATTATTTCAATTTTAATTTTATTTAATTTATTTTAAAAGCATTTTTACTGGTTTTTATTTTATTTAATTTTTATTCAAAAGGATTTTTTACAATAAAATGTGTTTCCTTTCAAATTTTTAAGATTCTTCTTCACAGCCAAGCGGAGAATTAAAAGAAATGAGAAACAATAATAATTACGAATGGCACAACAAAGCAAAAATATATTCAAAAGAAGAGCAATAAAAACCGCCTCGTGTGAACCTGGACTTTTACAAATTTATTTTCATTTTTAATTTAACTGAAATTACTAAACAATTGTAGAATGAAATAAAAACGTAAGAAAATTAAAAAGACAAAGTGATCAGTGAGTTCTTATTATGACTTTGATGTGTGGTTTTAAGCTTCTCAATTATTAAAGTGGAAGTTTGAAATAAATATCTCTAGTTATTCTAAGACATTCCCTGATGATCTGCATTAGCCCCAGTGAAAGGCGCATAGGAACTAGCTAAAACCACTTTGAATTTTAATAAATAACTTTTGGGAAAAAAGAATCAGCACGAAAATAAAAGTTAATGAATATACTAACGTTGAGGCATTAAACACAATAACGACAGCAGGCTACACGAACACCGACTACAAAAGCCGTTGGCTACAATCGTCGCCTCGTAGTCAGCTACTGAATTACTTTTAAAGCGACACCACCAAATCAATAACCATGAGTTGTTGTTTGTAGTAGAATTCTCGTATTCTCTTCAAACGCCAGTGTAGCCGCTTTCATATATTTAATACTCTTAAATAGTGTTTTTCCAATAAAATATATTTAAAGTCCACAGTATATGACAAGAAATCATTTCATTAGTTTGAAAATATCGTTTGTTATTTCTATTTATAAAACAAATTTTTATTTCCTGAAGATGTTAATAAGCTGTTACCGATATATCGAATAAAAATTAGACCAAATATAATTTAATAAAAAACTACCATAAGCTTGATTAATATTATAATAAACTGATAAGGTCAATAAAGATAAATCAATAAATAAAATAAAATATTTTCAAGTTTACAATAACTGAATTTTTATATTACACTGGCAACATTGCATCTACTCATTGTGGCTCACTCAAATAGAAATCAGTTTAATTTGACTACAACCACAAAAACAGCAGGGACAACAACCCGTAGCCGTGTTGTCTGCGGTAGTAAAAATAATCATTCGTATTTTATTTTTGACAGGTTGTAGTCTGTAGTCTGCTGTCGTTATTGTGTTTAATGCCTGAATGTTATTGTTGCAACTACAATTTCAATGACCGTGTGTTAATCATTACAAATTTGTTAATCACGCATAACTGGACTGAACAGCGGCAATTGCTACGCGTATAACTCTCACTCTAAACTTGATCATTGTTGTCGTCATCATCAATCAAATAAATTGCGCACGAATTTGAGTTTGAAAGGAAAAGAAAATCGTAAAGAATATCATTTAATATTAAATAAGTTGCAATCCATTGTTATTCTTGTTGTTGGGCTGTAACAAAGAAGAGTTTGTTGAAAATAATTAGACAACAGCGGCCGCACAACTCGTCTGCGGATCGAGATACGCACAGCAACTAACTAAAAGTCACTCGACAATCACTATGAATTCGTTGGTGAAATTTAGAAAAAAGCACAGAATATTAAAAAAAACCAGGTTACAATAGCGTTGAGTTTAATATTGGCTGGGAGTTACAGGAACGACCTTTAGGGTCAACCGTTTTCCGTATATTTTATTTTACTTTTTTGCCTAAATAACCACCCCCCCCCATATTTGCAATTATTTCAAAGGTAAAGCGGTAACTTTTTGCATTCACTATTTCGTAACTATGAAGTTTTTCTTGCTAAAATAAATAAAATAAAATAAAATAAATAAAGAATTGGCCAAAGAAAACTAAACGACTTTTATGAACGTCAATTTTTCTCAATGTGTAACACCACCAACAACAAATGCGACAACAATTTCGTGGCCGGCCATAAAAGAAATGGAAATTACTTAGTCGACTCTAGTAAATGGCTAATAAGTGTGTAAATAGAGATGTCCGTCTGTCCACTCCGTCATATGTCAATATTTTTATTGCACTTACTTTTAAGTGTGTGTGTGTGTGTGTGTGTATGTACATATGTATGTACATATGCACATACCTATACATATATGTATGCTTGTATATATATGTATGTGTGTGTGTGTACATATAATTAGTTGCCTGTAAAAGTGGTAGTAACTTTTTAGCACTTTGCTCGATTTTTAAACACGACTTTAACTCATTTCTCCAATTTAGTTATTTTTATTTAAACACAACGATAGAAATGTGTGCCGAACGAAGAAGACTTAACGTCACTTGACTTGGCTTGACCATCCATCCATCCGTTCATATTATTAAAAATAAACTTGAAAATGTGTAACACTTTTTTGTGTGAAATTTTTTATATTTTTTCATAATTTTTCTATTTATTCGATATGAAAATAAAACAAAATTTCTTTTAACAATGGCAACATTTCAAAATTGTAGTCATTTGGCGCGCGCAGTTTTAACAACACGGACGGAAGTAGATCGTAATTGAAATAACAGCCATTAAATCATTTATTACTTTTAAGCAGTTCTTTTTTTCTTTTAATTTATTTTGTAAAGAAAACAAGCGCTTTATTTCGTTTAAAATAATCGATCGGTTTTTAATAATTCAAAGGATAACAATGAAAAAATGCAGTCGCAGTTTATTCGTCCTTTTGTTGTTTGGATTATTTTCTTTTTCGGAAGGTATTAAAAGAACATTGAATGGTCGAAATGAAATCGAGAAATTTATGTCTACAAAATTATAAAATTTAAATATTTAAAGAAACAATTGTGTGAATATATAAATAATATGTGTGCAAATTAAATAGTGAAAATTAAATAGTACAAGTGGAAATCGCCACGCCCACTTGAAGCATTAAACAACTAATAGCCTACTGATCCGTCAATACCAGCAGTAATACCTTGTAAATATTTCAGCAAGGTCGGGTCACACAACCTGAGCCGGTACGAGCATTCAAATATGGCTCAATTAAGAAAATTTCTTCAGAAAAATATGGAAATCGGTTGACCCAAAAGGACATCTCTGTAACTTCCCGCTGAATTTAAGCCGTAAAGCTTTCGCAACTTGTTTTTTTTCTATTCTTGCTTTTGAGGTAGTTTCAGATATAATTTCGGAGTTTCAAAAATAAACTATTTTCGAATTTTTTCATTCACGATATCTTACGAACGGATTAAGCGATTTTGACCCCGTGTACTGTGATCGATGCGGAATATCAAGAATTTATTAGTTTGTGGAATCGTTCAAAAAAGTTAATTAAAAGTTATTCTAAATAAATATTCTGTTTTACTGAAAGTTTTTTTGAGGTTTTTTGAAATCTGCCGGTTCGGATCGGTGCAAATTCACAGTACTTCTAAGTTTAAGAATGCACTTCTGAGCGCTACCAGTTGGGTTTAATTCGGTTCAACCGTTCCATACTAACACCCACACATACATACAGATATAATGAAGGGCTCCCAGAATTAGTCAGGAAAGCTTCTTATAACTTCGTAGCGTAGCGTACAGATCTGATGTGAACTCAATTTTTTTTTTTTTGCAAAATGTGCACCGTTTCGAATAAAATTTAAAACTTTCGAAAATTTTTAATTCTTCTAGCGAAAATTTAAAAATTTCCCAGCCCATCGGCCCATATAATATTAGTTTTTTTACATCTGATTCAAACATTTTCATATCAGTACTTTTCTCAAATCAAAATCTATTCAAATCTTTTTCAATTTACACCCACACACACATACAGACATAATGACGGGCTCCCAGAATTAGTCAGGGAAGCTTCTTATGACTTCGTTACGAATAGAGAGAACTCGATTTTTTTTTCTAAGATTTACCCCGTTTTGAAAAAACTTTATAGCTTTTTGATTTTAGAAAATCAAATTTAGAATTAAAAACATTAAAATTTCGGGTTTAAAAAAGCCCATCGACGCATAAAATATAATTTTTTTTACATCTGATTCAAACATTTTCATATCAGTACTTTTCTCAAATCAAAATCCATTCAAATCTTTTTCAATTTATTTTCCTTTCAATGCAGGCAAGCCATGTCCGGAACGAGCGAAACCCCACAAGACTCGCTGTGATATTTATTACAAGTGTATCGAATTGACAGCCGATAAATATGTGTGGGTGCCAACAGCCTGTGAGCAGGGGCTCGTCTATGAGCACAGTTTGACTGTATGTGTACTACCAGCTGACGATTGGGAGTGCTTAACGGGCGATCATAAGTCCAACACAAATCCTGATATAAATAGCGAACAACGTCCAAAAAAACCCAACAGCAATCGGGATGCTGAAATTTATATTGTATCGAATGCTGAGGGCGAAGATATTAACTCGAACAATAGACATGACGATGATAAAGTGGAGATTATTGTAGGACCAGACATAAGTGGCGAGGATAAAGAGGAAGAGCGAGAAGGAGAAGGAGAGTTATATGATGCTAGTGGGAATGGTGGTGAGTTAGTGGAACTGGATGACGGTTTTATGCCAGCAGCACAAAACCGCGAAACAGAAATCGATGATGTGCCAGTGATGGTACCAGCCGAAGATATGGATATTGATATGGAATTAAAAAACAAAGAGCAAAAAACCGAACAAAATGTGGAGTTGGAGGAAATGTTACAAACAATCAAAACAAAAAGTGAAATCGGCCAACCCTCTACGAATATAGACCCCCGACTAACTGCTCATTTACAAAGATTGTCGCAGCTCATAGATGGCCTAAAGCAAACTTATCAGACACCAGAGGCTAAGCCTCAAAGCGACCAGGGTCTACGACCCGATCAATTGAATGCCTTTTTGGCGCATTTTAATATTAAAAATAAATTTGATTCTTTGGATCCAGCCGTTAGTTTTCCTACAGCTGCTAACAATTCTACACCGAAGCCCAATAGAACGTTGCATTACAATACACACGAGTTGAATACGAAACTAAATCCCGAAACGAAAGTAGTACTATCGCATACGCTACCCCATTATTATGGCAGCAGTAGCTATGAGAATACCAATCCAGCTGGCGGCTACACGAATTCACAAATCGTTGTAAACCACCCTGAAGGTTCGGTTCACTTTAGTTTGCCTGAACATCATTATCTGGAGCATTCCGATTATTCAGGCGAAAATACACCAAAAATTTCCGAAGATACTTTAAAAACAGTATTGGAGTTGTCGAAACAAATGATAGCCCAGCAAAATGTACCAAAAATCATACCGAGTCCCACATATTTTGCACCTCCCATATTGCAACCCATCCTACTGACACCGCATGTTGACAGCCCCTTCTCTACGAATTATGCACGGCCAAATGTGCAGAATCTGAATTCTGCAGGATTTTCCGAGCATTATAATAACGGCCAAGGCTACAAACCGAAAAAACCTATCAAAAAACCTTATTACAATGATGGCAATAACAACTACAACGTTGACGTTAGCGACAACTACGATAGCAGCAATATGGCCAACGGTTATGGTAATAACAAGCCAGCCACTACCATCATACACAATAACGTCATACCGGTCCATGTCTCCAGCACAAATTCAGGAGAAAAAGAAGTTTTAGACAGTTACGGCCAAAGTTTAAGTTTATATCCGCCGCATCATGAAGAAAGACCCGATTCTAATTCAGACTACAGCGACAATTTCATATCAAACACCGGCTATTCAGCGAATTTCGAAAGTAACGAGTATTCGGTAACAACCACCAAAAGGCCCTCATACGTTAGTATAGCGGAAACCTCTAATCCATATAGTACGACAACCAGACCATTTCAAACGCAGCCTACTGCAGGTATCATTAACCAATATTTTACACCCAGCGAGCATTTGAATAATCATAATGTCAACAATGTTTTTTCGTTCGTAGACAATTATGGCAGCATCCCCAGACCCATGAAAGATAAAAATCCAACACTTCAAATGTACCCACCATCTCAGGAAAACGCAGAAACTGATTATGGTTATACTTCCCAAAATCAAATATTCTCTCAAATCAATAACAACAATTTACCGGCACGGCCAAATTCTCATAATTATGATAATTTTGAAAATGTGAATGAAAATCTGTTAAATAATTATCCAGATGAAAATAACGAGAATGAATCTCACTCCATAACGTACAGGTACGGAAACAAAAAGAAACCGGCACAAGCACAGTTCTCCAACTACGGTGATGTTGGCTCACAGGTTTCCGCCTTTAGCACAGTCCTGAGCAGCAACAATCCTTATATGCCTAGACCTTCATCAAGTTCTTACTACTCCTCAGGAAAAAATAAATATACACCCAGCAGTTCACCCCTATCCTCAAGCTACGGAGAAGGTACGCAACTGGTAAATGTGGGTGGAAACTTTATAAGTTTTGATGCATTTCAAAACTCTATACTGCCGCTGGTGGGCAATAACGCGGCAGCCTTTTCCTCCTCGCTCAACAACGTCGAATTGATTACATGTACGGCTGGTGTTAGACAAGTCAACACTACAGACTGCACACGCTATTATGTGTGCAGTAAAAAGGATGGCAAAGTTTTATCATATTCATGTCCGCCGTACACCGCTTTCAGTAGTGATACTCGGATATGTGATGCCAAGACCTATGCTATGTGTCATCCTAATCCTATAATTCCCACCTACTCAGTTTCTGAAAATAAACGCATTCAATTGGAAGCTTTAAAAGCCCTACAAGAAGCCAAACGACACAAACAGCAACAAATACAAGCACTCAAAGCACAAAACGTTGCTAATTTACTGCAACAGTACAGCCCCACATCCTCCTCTCTATCCATCACTAATCCATTTGGTCAAGACAGTTCCGAACAGAACATGTTAACTTCCTATATGCAACAAGCTGCCTCAATGTCACAAAATTTTGGTACAACCGCCCGACCTCAACTAACAACTCCAACGATCAAAAAACGCAAATACTATTGCAAAGAAGGCGATAAAATCGCCGATCAAACATCGATTTATAACTATTTTGTGTGTTACAAAAATGCCAAAGGTCAAATGAAGGGACATAAGATGACATGTTCTAAAGGTCTGCTATTTTGTCCCAAGACCACTATGTGCACCTTGTCAACGAAGTGTTCGTAATAAGTTCAACTTGCAAATTACTTATTATCATGTTTAGTATTAGTTTACACTAGAGGCCAATTCTGTATTTATTTATTTATTTGATTAACATGTATTTAATGCAAACTGTTCTTAGTTCGTAAAAACCACCAACAGTTTACTTTGTCAGAAAATATATTTCTCTTTTTAATAAAAAATTAGAATTTCTTTTTATTTCAGTGGTGTGTGCACATGAAGTTATAAGTCCAACAAATTGTAATATCCAATATTCACTATCCCACACAATCGCACTATCAATTTACAACAAAGTTTTAATTGCACATTTGTTTATAACAATTTGGCCGATCAATATAATAAATTTAGAACATATAAATGGGTAATTCCATGTTCAATCCACAAAGAGTTAGATTTGGATGAACTTCGGACAGAGGCTCTCTTTTATTTTATTTATATTACAGGTATATATAAAAATAAAGGTTTCCCATTCTAACATCGTTATGTCGTCGAATTTGTTCAGTTGAAATTTCGAAGTATGTATTTTTTTCGTTTTTTACATATAATTTTTTTTTTCCTGTCAAAACTTTTAATAAAATAATCGAGCTGCCTGATTTGTGAATACAATAAAAAAGTTTGAGTTTATTAGTTGTTGTTTCAATATAAATTCCCAAACGAAAGTTTTTATTTTATTTACCAAGTCTCCCATGAACTGGAAATCTATTTCATATATAATATAATATTGTCCGTACCTCTGTCCGACCGCTACAGAGCCCGGACTATTGACTTGACTTTGTCGTTCATCAATTGAACGACCATGATGTGCAGGAGGTGTAGTTTCAACAAGACAGCGCAACAGAACCACAACTTATGCAATAACAATTTAAAGAGTAATTAAAAATAAAATTAATTACTCGTCCTGATTTGTTAGAAACTGATCGCAGGATCAATTTCTTCTATTTGCCTAAGCAAATAAGAAGAATTATTTAGGAATAATGTTCTTAGGATCCCCTAACATCAAGGTTTAATTTATGCTAATAAAAGTAATATGTAGTAATAATAGGATCAAGACATTTTTTCAACACATAAATTTAATTCTATTGGATTATTTAATCCTGTTTAATATAAAATAACAATAAATAACTCACTGTCAGTTTTATTTTTTTTTTCCTTTTATTTTTATCATCCGTAACACTGCAAATTGCGACCGTCTTCTTTGTTAACGTTACTTGAACTGACTAAGGGCCAAATTAAAACCGGGCAATCCGTGTGTGATGAAGCAGCGGTTATATTTATGCTTATACCATAATATTCAACCCTGACAATATGTGTGTTAGTATGGACAAGAACCATGTCATTCTTACATATTTGGGTACACATTTACTTTTCTTGTATAACATTGTATTGGATGTCAACAGCTCATCTGTTATTTTACATTTGTTGTAGTATTGCAAAAACTTGGCCCATAACAATATCAACAGCTGGACATAAACACAACAGATGACACATCAACCTTTTGACGTTTGTAAACGAAATATGCATACAAAATACTTTGTTGGTAGTGCAAGTGAAATTCTTAAAAAATTGTTAATATTTTTTAGCTTTATGAGCCAACTCAAACAAAAATAATGGAAAGAATTGATACAAACCTTCCCGAGCAACTGGACAATGAAGAAGTACGAGAAATACTTAAGAATACCACAGATCTACGTCAATATTCCCGACAGATTGAAAAAGAGTTCAAAGAGGTTGAAAATAAATCAATAGAGGATTATATTAAGGAGTCACAAAATATTGCATCTTTGCACAACCAAATCGGTGAATGTGATGATGTATTGGAACGTATGGAAAATATGTTGATGAGCTTTCAAAGTGTTCTCAGTAACATAAGTACTGAAATCACGGAGCTGCAAAAGAAGTCGGTATCTATGTCCGTACAACTGACCAATAGGCAATCTGTTAAAGCACAATTATCACAATTCATTGAAGACATGGTCGTGTCAGAAGAAATGATTATATCTATAATGGAAACACCCGTTACAGAAAAGGAATTTGAAAAGCAATTAAACATATTAAATCATAAACTGTCTTTGGTAAAGGAATTAAGTTTTAAGGAATCCAGATCGACAGCTGATGTAGCCGATGTATTACATAAATTGAGATTGAAAGCCATGACCAAAATACGGGCATACATGTTGGAGCAAATCTATAAATTTCGGAAGCCTATGACAAACTACCAGATACCTCAAAATGCCATGCTCAAACATAAATTCTTTTTTGAATTTATTTTGTCTAATGAGCGGCTAGTGGCACAGGAAATATGCAATGAATATATAGACACAATGAGCAAAATATACTATAGTTATTTTAAGGTCTCTTTTTAATATTTTTTACCTAAAACGTTTGGTTAATATATCTTTTTCTTTAGAGCTATTCTTCGCGTTTGGCTAGTTTAAAATTTGAAGAGTCGTGCACTAAGGATGATTTAATGGGCATCGAAGACAATATTTCCAAAGGTTTGTTTGCCAAAACTACCACTTTAAGAAATAAAAGCACAATATTTACTATTGGTAAGAGGGGGGAGATACTTAACCAACAGCTAGAGGCTCCTATTATCGTCCCGCATGCTCAAATGAAAAACAGGGTAAGAAAAGAACAATAACATGGACAATTATAATATTAAAAAGCAAAAACAAATATAACATGCATGCATATTTTTTTCCAGTATACCTTCGAAGCTTTATTCCGCTCTGAGCAATACGCCTTGGTGGACAATGCTTGCCGTGAATATCTATTTGTTACAGAATTCTTTATTGTACGTGGCACTCAAGCGCAGGATATCTTTAATCAAATATTAGGCAAAACGTTAACCCTAATGATAGTAAGTTATTGATTTGGCCCTACCCAAAGTATAGTAAACTACATAAAATATTTTAAAACAGAAAAATCTTGAGACTAATATACAAGATTGCTACGACACCATAGCAATGTTTTTATGTATTCAACTAATTTTTCGATACCAGTTAATGTGTCATAAACGATGTGTCCCAGCTTTAGATAAGTAAGTTTTCCTTCCCGAAAATTCTCCTTACTCCTAACTTACTTTATTTATAGATATTGGGATTCCTTGCAAGCTGTATTTTGGCCACGATTCGAACATGTTTTCCGCTTAAATATACAGAGTATAAGAGACTGTGACCCAACGAAATTTAACAAGGAGTTAGGTCCACATTATGTAAGTTAAAGCTTGAAAGAAAAACCTCAAAAGGTACACGTTCATAAATACATATGTATGTATGCATGTAACTCATCTCACTGTATTTTTGCAATCCGCGCTGTGCACGTATGCATTTTATGGATGCTTCTACTTAAGTCAACTTATTGTGTGCAGCGCTCTTAACATACATTTACATTCGAATAGGTATATGTATGTGTTTATTTTAAATAATTTAAAACGTCGGTTTGTTATAAGACAAAACGGTGTCGCAAGATTATTGATACATACATATATATTTAAATAATATACTGAGCCAGCTTAATAAGGGAACTTTCAGTTGCCAACTGCTATCCATAACGTCGATTTCATCGTACTTTAAGGCATTAGTACGATCACAAAAAAACCGCAAAAAATATTAAATGAATTTAAAAAAAGTCATATCTAATACCATAAAACTGTTAATACTTTTAGATAACACGTCGTTATGCCGAATTCTCTGCCGCCATTGTGGGCATCTCTGAACATTTTCCGAACGAGTTAGTAAGCCGCCTGCTGTTGGAATTACAAAATGAAGTGGAATGTTTTATATTACGCATGGCAGCTATTTTCCCTACACGGAAAGAGCAACTCATATATTTAATCAATAACTATGATTTAGTTTTAGGAGTATTAATGGAACATACACGTGATAATTCCAAAGAAGCTGAAGCATTTCGTGAACAACTTAATGCTCGCAGTACTGAATATGTCGAAGAAATACTGGCTCCACACTTTGGTGGCATAATACAGTTCGTTAAAGAGTGCGAACCGTACTCCGAAAAAGAGCAATTGGAAGAGTTGCGTAAACAAGAGCGTAGAAGTTTAGCATTAGTTGCTAGTTTTTCAGCTAATTGGAAAAAATCATTAGAGGAATTAAATCGCGAAGTTTTATTGTCGTTTCCTTCGCTATTGACGGGCTCGCAATTATTACAACTAGCTTTAGCTAGTTTGGTGCAATATTACCATAGATTTCATAAACTTTTGACACCCAATGCACGATCACAATTGACCAACATACATGTGGTTATGGTTGAAATGAAAAAATACAAATGTAATTATTGAGAACAACCAGTCATTGCATACAATTATAGAATAATCATAGATATATGCATATTTGTTTGTAATATTTTAGTTTCAAATTCACGTTTAAAATTAAAAGGAAAAGCAACAAAAAATAAATTAAGAACAAACAAAATTTATCAGCTTAAAAGTTCTTTTGCTTTTACATTGCATAATGATGCAAGGATAAACTTTAATCCTCATCTTCGAACATCATTTCAACCAAATCTTTATTAGAACAACGTTCACCATCCAAACGTTGAGGTGATTTCCATCGCAGTAAAGTAGGTAGGAACACCAAATGTGTATTAGGGTCTTTGCGGAAGGGACAATTTAGGTCTTTCCAGCTGAGTCAATAAAAACAAAGTATTTCACAATTAATAACTTTTCTACACCTATTGATCATCTAGTCAAATTTGTCAAATATTTATGTAACTTCGCAGAGGCAATGAAACAACAACTATTTAATGTACTTACTAAGAACGTTCTCCAACATCTACATGCACGAAATGCGAATTTTCGGCAGCTTTTGATAAAGCACCGTGAATCACTGGTTCGGCTAAAATTTGAAGCAATAATTAAATTGAGCTATTCTGTTGCAAATCTTTTAAATTGCTTACCTTTAACGCAATAAGGACACCAGCTTTCGCCATTTTCATCTTTTCCGCCAGAAAATAAGACATGTATCGGTTGTCCAGAAGCTTCTAATTCTTCAACAACTTTTGTAAATTCATCGTAACCTTTAACGTTGTGATGCACCACCATCGTTTTACTATTATCTACTTTGTGCTTAGTTCGCTGTACTGCGTTCAAGTATATGTTCCGCTGTGATATTTTATAAATACCACCCACAAAATTCTTTATCGGAGACGTATTGATGTACTTTTTTATAAAAACTTTAGATAACAAAATTAAAAATCACTTTGGACTGCTTCAAACTTTAAGCGATGCCACCCTTTTGCAACCAAACACCAAAAAATTTAATTTATGCGATGAACAGTTTAACTTATAAGCCCAGATATTAGCCAATTATTTTGCACAATAATATTGGAAAGGTGAAATTTTTCTGTGAAATGACACAATTATCTAATTTGAAAATAATCTATCTTAAATGCTCGACGAAATTAAGTTCCCTGCCATACCATAAAACGAGTGTTACAACATATTTTAAGCGGCTGATATATAAAAACTGTACTGGACGAACTTATATATACATATATATATATATATATATATATATATATATATATATATATATATATATTAATATATATATATAATATTCACTTATAGGGTTTAGAGCACAAACATCTAGTGTACGAATAGAGCTAAACAAGGAAAAACAACTGATTATTCCTTCGACTTTTACGATATGCCGCCGGCAACTTATAAACAGTTGGCTTAGAGAATTTTCTCTAACATGTAAAATTTACATGCACATCCCCGTATTGGATAATAGAACCGTTCGTGTACTTTTTCAGTAAAATGCCGGACTTTTTAATCAGCTATCTGTGATCAGATTATATTATTTACAAATAGAACTCCCGTTGGTTCTTCGTACTGTTGTAGTAATGCAATAACTTATTAGTTGAGCCACGGCCCATTTATTCCAGACCCAATTAGCTCAATTTCATTAATTAATATATTTATTTAGGCCAAGACAAAAATATTTTATGTAAAAACTCGAGAATTATTATATTATTGGAATTTTATATTTCCTAATCGGGCGTAACTGTTTACTTTTATAATCCCAGATTTTGTGAATGGGATGTGCGGAGCTCTGCCTTTGTTCTATGCAACTGGCTTTTTTTAAAGAAATTTTTAGAGTACCATCGTAGTGCATTTCTACCAACTGTGGATATTTTTCTTATACACTTGTGTAACCGCTAAAGAGGAGAACAGGGGTATTTTTTTAAATTTTTTTCCAAGATTTATAATTACTGTTCTTATATGACTGCTTGGGAAGGCTTCGAATTTTCATTATAAATTATTTAGATATGCTTGCATTCTGCTGGCGTATGAATAAGTTATAAAACAAGATTACATATGAAAATTCTTCAATATTCGAATTGCCTTATATCCGACCATTTTTCGATGTTCGTATTATCGAATTACGCTATGTTTCAAATATTTTATAGAATAAAATTAATAATTACAATAATTACTATATGTCAAATACATTTTCTTGTGAATATTAAGGAATTACTTTTATTTATGTATATGTAAAGAGGAAATAAGTATTAAATTATTACAACATTAATTTGCTACAAATTTTTGTGTAAAATTACGGAGGAACGAGTTCGATCCAAGTCTGATTATAATTTCTTTTTATATTACACTTTTATCGAATATACATATAAATTATAATTTGTCAAGGAGCGTTGTCATCTATTAATTACAGAAATTTTGGAAACTTTTTATGAACATTAATGTACGCGAGCAAAAATTGACATTCGGCAGATTATATCCATTCCAATGCCAAAAAATTCAGAATGAGTTATAGAAACAAGATTACATATTAAAACTCTTCAATATGACCTTTTTTCTATGGCATATGAATTCGTAAACTTTAATTGAATAAAATTTAAGCAGATACAAACATAAATAAAAGGATGCATTTATGCATGTATAGATGTATATCCATACGTTTAAAAGTCACTTGCAATTTTAAATATTATTCGGGATCCAACAGACGTTGTCGCACATGCCAACGTAAACGGACATGAGAGGATTCACCTGGGATTTGATTACGAAAATGTTCCCACTCATTTTTATAATACTGGTACAAAGCAACTGGATCAGAAGTGGGTTTGCGTGACTGAGATTTCGAACGGCGAACTTTAAGAAAAATACAAAATGCTTAATTTTTTTGTTTGAAATAAAACAAGAATAAAACTTACTTAAAACACTTGAGCTATATTTACCGCGTCCACTGCGTGCGCTTGAAGATACCGTGGGACTTTGTGCACGTACAGCTTTACCAGGTGCATCTAAAATTTTATCTTGTAAGTTGGGGTCTTGCCATTCCGGTTTTTTCCTTGGCGATCGCTGCAAACGTTTTATGTGCCCAGCTGTAGGCTTAGTATTTTCCTTTAAAGTTTTAGATTTTTTTAGATTTTTCTTGTGGCTGTTCTTATTATCACCATCCTCGAAAGTCAATAATTCCTGAACTAAAGCTTGGGAGTTCAACGGTGGACTGTTGTTATATTGAGTTGCAGTTTCCCGCGGCAAAAGATTGTCTTGGTTTTCAGATATCTTCAATTTCTCCCTAAAATCCTTATTCAAAAGCTCTACATCATTTTGGTCTTCGGATTTTCTCTTTTCTTTTTGAAGTATTGAAAACTTTTCCTTAAGCACTTCTACAACAATATCTTCTATAATTGCTCGTAATGATCTAGGTGCAGAAGTCTCGGAATTACTGTTAATTCTTGAGCTATGACGCAATTCGGAAAGTTTCTCCTTTAGAACTTGTTCAACAATAGAAGCAATAGGCGAGTTTATAAATGGAACATTTTTATCAACAATTTCTTGAGATTGTTTGTCATGTAAAACTTGTGTCAAAATTTTTTTTATTAGCAATTTAAGGGATTTTCTGTTGGTTGTTATTTCGTCATCTTTATTGTCTAATTGACTCTTGGATGAGTGAGTGCTGCTTAATAGTTCATTAGAAGAAGTAGATGTTTCTCCATAATTTCTTTCGCTAAGAACTTTTCTTCTATTTGCAGCCGTTGTTTGTTTGCTGCATGATGGTTCTGCGTCAAATGATTTGGGTTTAGCTCTACCTCTTTTGTCATTCTCTCGATCGATTTTGGCTCTATAACTGGCTGTTGTTCTTCTAAACAAACTTTCGTAGTAATCATTCTGCTGAGTATTGATTCCAATGCGTTCCTCATATTTAATTAATTTACGTAGATCTAAATTAAATTTAAGAACATGGTACAAGAAAAACGTATGCTTTATTTCTTTTTGCTATTTGATGTTAACTTGACTAAATAAAAGAGATTTATATTTTAAAAGCTGCTTAGGGATAAACTGTTCTAAATGAACTCCTTTAAACTTTCCTACCGAATTTACGTACGCTTTACTTTTTAGTTTTAGCGAGAAGGCGGGGGAATACATGTCTAAAAAATACTTAGTTCCAAAAGAATTTTGGAAAAGTAAAATTACAATAGTAAAACTCGAACATTTATTTGGTTCTGAAAGTTTGTAGTTGTATATTTTTTTATATCTTGTCTGACTTCTAAATTTAAATGTCTAATACCTGTCGATGATCTTTTGTATATGTACATACACATATTCTAAATGTTTTTTACTCTGCTCGAATACAAAGCAATTAATGTTTGGGAGTATCAGCCTTTCGTTGCTAAATAACATAACGGCGTCATCCTAAACATGGAGTTTACATCGTATCGCTTTGCTATAATAAAATACTGCTTTTATAAATTAAATTTTTCACGTTTTATTATAATATTGCAACATAAAATTGTTACAATTTTATCGGTATCATATTTTTCTTTGTTTTCCGTTTGTTTGAATATGTGTGTGTGTGTGTGTCTGTATGTATACAGTGTGTTCTAATTCTTTCAAAATATTTACCACATATTTATTGTTAATTTTTAAAGGTTATTACATTCAAATATTACAAGAAATTTTACAGTTATTCATGTATAATAATAAATATTTCTACTTTACAGTTATTGATGTATAATATTAAATTTTCTACTTTATTTTTACTCTACCATGTGAAATTACTTTTAATATAATATAGACTGAAATATTTGGCCTTATTGCGGTTGCCAAATCGGCAATTACCTAAGTCCAAGATAGAAGAAACTGACGACATTGTTCTTTAATCTAGTAAAAATGGCTAGTCGATTTGATAGCCGTAATAAGTCCGTTTTAGTTATAAAAAGAAAACATGAAAATAAAATGATGACAAAGATAAGTTAAGAAAATATTAACCTTATTGGAAAATTAACAAAATACGTATTTATTTATTTATTTAATTTACTACCACAACTTATGGTTTTATTTAATTTTTTTAGTTTTGTAACTTAAAGAACATACATTAACTATGAACTATTACATTACAATTAAAACTTTATAATTTATTTGTTTTTCTTTTTCTTATTTATAGATAAAAAAATATATATTTAATCTTTACATTTAGTAGAAAGAAGAAAACAAAAAAAAATATTTATTTTATTAAAGACGAAATTCTGGCACAACTGAGTTGCGTAAAAAAGAAGTGAAATTGAACATAAACTAATTCGGAAAATAAACAAAACCAAGTGAAATCAAATATCTAAATTCTACCTTTAAAAAGAAAACATATTAAACAAAAATATCAACAAAAATGGAGGGATTTCTAAACTTCAAAACAAAACAAAATTTAGTATACTTTTGGAGTTCTTATAATAATTACATTAACATAATTTTTGTTGGTTTTTGTATACAGGTTTTATACTAAGTTCTAGTTTTTTTTTATCTTTTTTTATAATAAATTACAATGGGTTTTTTAAATTAGAAAATCTATCTAAACATTGTTTACTATTAATGTTTTTATTAAGTTCTTTAGGACTTTTTCTTTTCATCAGTGAACTTTTTCTGTATCAGATATTTTTATTGGTAATTTTCAGTCAAATATTGGTATTAATATATAACCCTGACCCTATCTGCGATAGCGAAAACGTCGAAATGGCGCCCGTAAACGTCTGCAAGTGACACGAACTTCTTTTTTCAGAAACTGTGATATGGCCAATGATTTAACAGCCGCTGTTGCAGCCTCAGCTGCACAAGTTGCCGCATTAGTGGGTGCATATTTCGATATATCAAACTTTCTTCTTGGTGTAACAGTGCTGTTGCTATTGTTGTGTAAGGATGTGTGATGGTGGTGGTGGTGATGATGATGATGATGATGATGATGATGGGGATGGTAGTGGTCATCGTCATCGATGCCAAGATTTGTTGCTGACCGAAGTTGAGAATGTGAATTGCTTAAATCCATATCGGTATCTAAACCATCTGAAGAAACAGTAAATATATCGGAATTGTCACCAGCCTTCTCGCTAGGACTGAGGCAACTACCTAAACTGCCGTTAAGCTGTGGTGTACGGCGCAAAGCGCGCATGAAAGGTGTGGTGGGTGTGGAAGTGTGTGCCGAAATAGGATTTAAAAGATTTCTTTGCAGTTTTTCCACTGGACTCTCCTCGAGGTCACGTAGCTGTTTTTCTTGAAGTTCATAAGAATCTTCATCATCATTTTCTATAATTTTAGGTATAGTTTTCTTACACTTCTTATTGAGTTTTTTGTTAAAATCCAGACATTTTTGTTGAAGCTTAACTCTACTTGAGTCACATTCCTCGTCTTCGTCGACCTCTTCGATATCAGCATCTTCATCGGAGCCATCCTTTTGTTGCATTTGCTCGAAATCAGGTAATGTTATGTCGTCTTCAATAACTTCTTCACAGTCGTCTAAATCGTCTTCTTCCTCCTCTTCGTATTCCTCATTACCCGTTTGAGAATCTTCAATGGGAGCCATTTGTGAATCTTCTTCCATCATAAGACTTTCTTCATATTCATCAATTGCCATACTGTTTTGTTTTCCAATATCATCAATCTCGTTTTCCGAATCGGGAGGCGTTATAACACCTCTTTCTCTTGTCTGCTCTTGTGTAGTATCATCCCCATCTATGATCTCCTTATTAACTATCACTTCGTTCTTTAAACTCATTTTATCTTCTCTTATGCTACCATTTTGAAGAAAAAATATTTTGTCTTGGTTTGACTGTTGACGCGTTACGGCTTTCTTTTTGGGCGCTTTTGGCCATCCCGTGCGATTACTTTTAGGGTTTTTGCGCTTGCGATAGTATTTATTCATAAGAACAGTATTATAAATACTAAACTTTTTCGATCTATGGTCAAGATGATTGGAATAGTAGCGTTCTTCCTGCAGGCGTTCGTAGCTTTGGCCGATTATATCACATAGATCAAAATCACTTGAGAAGTAGTCAGTGGCGGGTGGAGTATTAAGAGCAATATCACTTACAGCCGGAACTGTGTTGTCCAAAGTTTCTAAATCACCCTCCCTGTGGACAGTATCATCGGGTGGTGTAATAGCGTTAACGGAAGGCAAT
The DNA here is from genome assembly GCA_963675445.1 of Linnaemya vulpina. Lineage (NCBI taxonomy): Eukaryota > Metazoa > Arthropoda > Insecta > Diptera > Tachinidae > Linnaemya > Linnaemya vulpina. The sequence goes on from OY776276.1 coordinate 105,883,633, forward strand.
ATCAAATCGTTGTCATATTCCTTATTGTCGGATATTAGAAATTTATCTATTTGCCACTCCAATAGTTTTGGATTAACATAATCAGATGTAGCTTTTTTCAAAGCCTCAATTGCTACATTGTCTACATCGAATTCCAATACACCCTTCTTAGAACCAGTTTTACGTATAGAAGTCAAAACATTTTCAGTATTCTTCTGTATGTTATTGTAGCCCTTTTGTCTGCCTCTTCTTCGACGTCCTCGGGTCACTGCGTTGCCTTTTGTATGAAGTTGTACATTCGTATTTGGAGTATGAGATCTCTGCTGGGTAAAGGAAGCTAAGGACGAAACTGAATCTGTAACTTTTTTGGTACTACCAAATAAATTAACCACACTCTTGGAAGGACCTTTCCCACGGCCTCGAGCAGAACTAGCCCTTCCAACCATTCTTTGCACAAAAGGCGGGGAGTAGTCGTATTTATTGCGCCCTCGTCTCATTCGTTTTACCGTCTCCGATATTTCGGTGGCAAAACGCAATTCTTCTATAGGCGTGGCAGCTTGTGATCTAGTTCTTGGTGAGTTTATTGTATTTGGAGTTGGAGATTCTACAGACGCTTTGCGCGTTGATGGTGGCGGAGTTTTAGAATTTTCTTTTGCCAATACATCACAAGCATTTAATTGTTCTGCAGTCATTTTCAAGATTTTAGATTCTGTTTCTGTGGGTGTTGTTGGAGGCTCGTCGATATCTGAATTTGGTTTACTTAGGGAATCTTGCCTCTGTTTAATTATACAGCTAACTAAAGCTAAAGTTGAAGCATGTTCTCGCGGGGATTTTCTAGGAGGTAACTCCAAGTTGGCCAGAAATGATACTTTATTCAGAAGCTTGTTACGTATCTTCGTCGATTTACAATTAGTGTGGGTACTACTGGCACAACTACTGGCATTACTGTGAATGGATCCCGCGCGATCATTTCTGGAAGGCAAACAATCCTGAGATACTTCCTCCGTCTTAATTTCGGAAGTACCAGTTTTTATTTGTTCTTCCAGTTTCTGACGTTGCAACAGCTCCTGCTGTTCTAATTCCTGGCGGTAACGTTGTAACAAATGTAGCTTTTTGTGTTTATGAGCATACGATTTTGTTTCCATGGTATGTGAAGAGCTATTTAATTTGGAATGTTCTTGATCCATGACATGACTGCTATTATTCTGTTCTATTTGTTCTTTGTTATGGTCGGAAGATGACGAACAGATATGATGTTCCTGAGATTCGACAGAGTTGGTGTTATTTTGTGACTCGCCGGCCTCTGACTTTAGATCTAGTTGTAAATCCCTACGAACGTGTAACTTTTTAGCCTTTTCTCCTTCCGTTTTTAGCCTACTAGCTTCGCAAAGTTTGCAACATATTTTATGTTTGCTGTTATCGATTAGTGTCGAATCAAATGGTATGGGACCCAACTCATAAGGAAGTTTTCGATATTTTGTCGACCCAAAATATTCAAAATACTTTTCTTCGCAATTATCTTGACGTTTGTAGACACGATACCACAAATCGGAAGACGGAAGTCGTTCAAAGGAATAACTCATGCCTTTTAAGCGTTCACTTTTTGTGTGATTGAAATATCGCGAAAGTTGCGAAGCCTCCTGTTTAATGGGTGATGTTGTTTTTAACAAAGATTTCTTGGCAGAAGCTTCAGATCGAGATAGTTTCAAAGGTTTCGGTGGAGACTTTTCAGGAGAAGATTTTTCTATTTTCTTTTCAACGTTCTTGGGCTTTGGAAACTCTTTGGTAGGTTCTTCTTCGGATCCAGTCTGTAGTTCTAGTTGTAGCTGTGTAATAATGCGACTTTGACGTCTAGCCAAGCGTTCTTCACGCACAGATGTATTCACTAGAGTTGTTTGCGTGGATCGTCTGCCTCTGGGTGATTTTGATGATGGTGAGGTATTTTGCATCGCATTAGCTACAGTTGCTGCCGCAGCCTTCTTTGAAGATTTCTTTATTGATTTGGATGCTAATTTGGCCTTTCCTTTGGATATTTGAACAATAAAATCTTCGTCTTTTTCATCATCATCGTCGTCTATAGTAATATCGTCATCATCTTCATAGTCATCTGCATCGAAAGCATGTATAAATTTCCGCTTATTTAAAGAATTGCACGGCTTTTTATCTGTGTCCCCCATCCTATCCTCCAATTTTACAACTGATTTACGACTACAACGCAATTTTTTCGATTTAGATGGTATGTTCAAAATATCATTGCCATCGTCATTTTCATCTTCCACTTCCTGTTCAGAATTATAAATTAGCTCCTGTTTTATTTGTATTCTCTTGGCTGATTGATGCTGTTGACCAAGAGGAAGAGAAGCAGTTGGCAGTACGGATTTCGTTGATGCTTCCAACTTGTGTTTGCTTTTGGCAGCTTCAACCGCAGCCTGTAACAAACGCGTACTAGTTGTAGCTGCAGTAACAATAGCTGTAGCAGTTCGACTACTTTTTCTTGTAGCCTCTGGCAACACGATTTTGTTGGAAACGATCACATTTTTTGCTTTTGAAATGTAGTTTTTTGACGCTGGTATTGATTTTCTAATCGTCGTTGTTGTTGTGGTTGCTGTTGTAGGTAACCTTTCACCTTTCAGTTGTTCATTTGGCTGGATGGGGGTCTTTGGAAAGCTCTGCTTACGTTTCCCTCCTGGCGTAGATTTAGATCTCGATGCGACGCTTACTTTTGACGATCTTCTTTTAGCTTTAACTATGGCCCTTTTGCCATTGTGTGCTGGCTGGAGTGGCTTCAGTTTGACTCCAAAATCCTCATCGGGATCTTGTTCTTCGGACGAAGAGGATGATGTTAAAATTTGTTGAGAGGGCTGTGTATGCTGCATGCGATCGGAGGTCGTTTGTCTATCTATATCCGTTGATAATTCGCTCGAATCACTCCGTTTTTTGGGGAACATGAAGTTTTCAGCTTCACCATTTAATAATTGAAGTTCTGCGGTGCGTATTTTTTTGAATTTCACTATTATAGGAGAGCCTACGGCTTTTGAGTCACTACTTAATCCAGATGCTAATCCCTTTCCTCGAGCTGGTGTGCAATTTACGTCAGCGTGAGCTTCAACTACCTTGTACATGGAATTGGGCGGCAACATGGCACGGATAGGCGGTGATACAGCTGTAGAGGATGCCTTCTTTTTTGTCAAGCTTGTTTTTACATCTAATGAGCCTAAGGGTTTCTGAGAGCTTGAATTCTTTGGTGATTTATTAGTAGTGAGCGTACAGTTCTGAAACTTCTCCGAAGAGTGTTTTCCTTTGGTAGATCTCTTCGATTTCTCTCTTAGGGTAGGGGAAAATATCTTTTGCTCCGCAGATTTACGTTTGTTGGTAGAAGAGGACTTTTGAGATTCATTACAATCCTCATCATCCTCATCGTCATTATCATCGTTCTGATCGTCATTTTCATCATCACTGTTTTGTAAAGGATCTTGTTCAATGATTATTAAACCTTCATGATCCACTTCCATTTCTTCCAATTCAGTTTTTATATCTAGTTTTCGATTTTCATCTAAGAACTTGTTAACATCGGCAGAAGAATGAATCAATGAATCGAGGGCTATAAAGTTCTGAGAATTTTTCGCAAAGTATTCGTGATCTTTTGTTTTCAAATGTATCGTAAGTGCGTCATATTCTATTTTACAGATTTCACAAACTCCGCATTGCTTATCGCTGGAATCTTTTTGATTTTGCGGTGTTTGATTGTTGCATTTAGTCAACTGGTTTTGTGAGTTAGCCGGAGATTTTGCACGATCATTTCCTTTATTCGTTAGATTGTTGTGATGATTTTGTGAGGATTTTGTACGAGATTTACGTGTCATATTGTCACAACCTCCTATAGAATCTAAGATTTTTTTCATGTAAATTGCTTTCTCTAAGCTTTTAAAGCGGGAATTTCTTTTTGCCTCTATTTTTTTTAATTTCAAATCTTTTTTTGGCGACAACCTAAAAGCACCGTCCTCCCGATTTAGTTCGATTTTGGGCCACTCCTGTGGCTTCTTAAATATATGATAGTATGGCCTGTAATTCCGTTTGAGCGATTCAAATTTTATGAAAGCTCCTTTTAGACTTATAGGTTCGATAGCATTAGGCTTGCTTTTCGTCTTACTCGATTTATCTAAGTAGTCTTTAAGTTCGTGTTGAACTTTTTTGAAAAATCTTAATGCGATTTCACATTGCCAAACCACATAAGGGAGCGGTTGATTAGAGGCATCATTATTGCCTGAATGATCTTTATTTTTCTGAGGTGTTATGGAGCTCGATTGTTCTACTGTCGAAAGTTTGTTCTGAATTTGAGATGTTGTGGGAGTAGAAACGTTTATAGTACTTTGTCTACGAGCTCTGTTTAAGATTGCATCGGCTCTTGAATTCCTAATAGGTTTCTTGCTGGTGAGGCCATTATTGCCTTTTGAGTCTAAGCATTCTAAAGCAAATGGCGTTTGTGGTGTTTGCGGTGTTTGTGGTGTTTGTGGTGTACCCGGACAACTAATATTAGGGTTGTTGCTACTATTTATATTGTTATTGATTGGCTTGTCAGTTACAAAATGGGTAACACTAGGCGTTAGAAAAAACTCTAGTGCTCCTCCAAGTAGTTTGATTTGTTCCTCTATGCGTTTCGTAAGTTGATGATCACGTATATCCAAGTAAAATTTGAAATGACACAGAGGTTTATTACATTTGACTACTTTAACAGCAGAGCTGCGCTTTGTTGCAGCTGCTGAAGTTGATATTGGTTTATCTTGTAATACTGATGCTGATTCTGTTGGTCGTGTTGTTGGTTTCCCAGATGTAGGTGTTTTTGGCACTTGTTGCTGCTTACTTTTAAATTTGCTTTTATTGTTGATTTCCGAGTGCGGTTGCATACCTTTAAGCGCAATATGGCTATTTTTCATTCCGTATTTTCAAAAGGAGAGTGATCATACACACAGAGACAAAGAGATTAAGTTTATTTTACGTTCATTTCAACAATATTTTTGCAATGACAGTGGCGCATTTTTTGATTTTATAGTACGAAATATAGCAGCATACGTGGAAAAGAAGAGCAAAAAATACAAAAAAATCGAAATGAGTTATAAAGTATTTAAACATTATCTATCTAAAGAATATTTTACGATCAACCACTTATTATTGCACAACCAAACATTCAGCTTTCTTGCAATGATAAAATTAATATAAGGACATAAACGGAAGGATATGAAATAAGCGAATAAAGTAAAATACCAAATATTTAATTTACTCAAAAGATATAATAATTAACATTAAAAATTGTGAAATAGACAGATGTTACAGACCATCCCTTGTGTTATACAAAGTGTGATTCTACATGTCATGTGCAACATACGAGCAAGGATTTTGTGTTTTCCTTTCCGTCCCAAATAACAATACTCTTTTCCAATAATTAGCAGTGTATGTACCTACATATTTTTAATTCAAGTACAAAGGCCTATTTATCGGAATAACTGAAACGGTTCAGATATACTTAGGTATGTGCATGTATGTACTTTAACTATATTAAAACTTCACGAAAATCAAATTATTTTAATAAACTATGGCATTTCGTGATATCCTACATTCTTATCACCAACTTATACTGACATTTTTTCAATAGAAAGGTTTTTGCTTCTCCTGTAAAATTCTTTAATGTAACTTCAATATGTATATCTCTTTCACTATATGGAAACGTTTGGTTTGTAAAATACATATAAACATTGTCAGTGTATTTACTATATATAATACTTACGAACGAATTCTTTTTAATTTGCTGAGTTTTTCTTTAGAAATGAATGAATATACTTATGTATGTAATTCGCAGACCTTCTATAAAACCGATAATCATTATTACCTTTCTCAGAAACACGATAAGAAAAGAATGACCATAGAAATGATTCCTTTAAAAATAAATTAAGGAACTTCAAAATAAGCAGATCATATTACAAAAGTATTAATATGTTACAGGATTTTTAATAGAATTCATAGAATTTTATATAAAACAAGAGTAATTTTGCTAATTGCGGTTTATTAAAATAATTTTATTGGGGTGATTGAGGGTCTACCTTTTTCCCTTTGGATATGTCTATCTATATATGTATACAGTGAAATCTTGCAACATACATCCGAATTGGCCCAAAAGATAGACTACCCCCTATAAAGTCAGATGAGTTAACTTTTTCGCAATCCTACTGTATATGAGTGTATGTATAAAAAATACCTTAAAATAAGTATGTTATATTAATTGGATGCATACATGAATGTGTACGTTTTTATAACTCTTTCCTATGTATGTATATTAAATAATATTGATTTTTAGTTACCAGGTTATTTATTGAAATTTAGAACGAGTTGAATATGTAATATAAGCGCAATTAGTTTTCAAGTACTCAGTGCAGACTACCATTTTTGTTAGAACATTTAAATGAGAAATGCATATAAAATTTTTCAATATATAAGTATATACAAACTGCAATTAAATGTGCAGATGTACATAGATATTTACACATACATGCATACATATGTATATGCACGAATGTATTAACATATATACATCAGTATACACATAAACACATATTTTTGAATGTAAATTAAAGTGTAATGATATGGAATTGCCTTTTTTTAGCACATTGTATTGCACATTTGGATTTTGCATAAAAGTAAATAAATATGCAAATAACCTACATGTATTTACTAGTTCTATGTTCTTACTATTGCATTTCACATAAAATATATACATACGTACGTACATATGTAGGTATGAAACATAGTATGAGCTATAACTATCCCATGCAATTCGTTACAAACCATTTTTGTTATGTTTAACTTCGAATAAATAGTTTGCAAGAGCTTTTCGAAGCTTTTCGATTTTGATATCAGCTTGTTAGCAAGGTCGTTTGCGATATTTTCTCTTGCTTTAAACTATATATTCTCATTTCAAAATACATTGAAATCCATTATGCAAAGCTTTAGATGTTTATTAATCTCTATTGCCTGCTTTAAGCTGTGTATACGAAACAAGAGAAAATATCACAAATATTGGAACACAATTTGTAACAAGCGAGTCTAAACACTGTTTATAAGGTTCATGTCCACATATATGCATGTAGATCGCCTTAAGTTTCTTTTTTTTTGCATTTTATGCAAATTTTAATATGCAGTACAATCTGAAATCTCCACAAACTTGTCTTAAAAAGTGTAATAACGAATTGATAATAACCGATACGTATAATAAATGTTCGGGAGACAAACTACGGCATTCGATTTCGATCGAAGCTTCAATAAAACTTATATATAAATTTCGATCGATAATATAGTCCCCTGATTGAATTAACAATGATTTTCTGTAAGAACCAATAAAATCCGAGCATATTTAGACAAAATAAATCTGTAAGAAAAATTTGATACTCGGTTTGTAATTGATACAAAACTATATCAATTAAAACCAAATACGAAGAGACAAATATGCATGTTCATACATATTTACATACGCTCATATGTAATTGTCAAAAAAATTTTAGTCGCATTTGTATTCCAATACGTTTTTGAAGTTACTGGCTGTAATGCAAAATTTACAATTTTGAATTTATTTATTTTTTAATTTATTTATTGAAGTCTATGGAATACATCTTATAGGCGTTAATTACAATAACTAATACAAATACTAACAAAATATATGCATAAATAGAAATGATTTACAATGCACAGATGATTGAATAAGTAAAATAAAATAGTTATGCATACGTACATATGTACATAATATATTGGAATATATTTTGCACTGTGATTAGGTTAGAAGGGGCGTCAGCAGTATTACTAATACAATAAACTACACAATTATATATGTATGTATAACAAAATTGCATACATTTTTATATATATGTAAACAATTGGTTGTCGACAATTATTAATAATTCAAATATGCACATAAATTTGTATGTACTTATGTACATACATGTAGTCATATACATATCGGTAGGTATGGATATGGGCATGGGCATAGGCCTGTATGTACATATGTACACGTATATAAAATATTTGTTTGCAATGTTTGGAAATATTTTTGAACAGATAACAAATAACTAGATAAGTTTTGTCTGTTATGTGTTATGCACGTCTATATATTCGCATTTCATAAATTCTTACATCAAATCATCAGTAGACTTCAAACTATAATTAAGTGATTACTTAATTTAAAACTATTAAAACGGCAATCAAATGGGTAAGATATATATTTTAAATATTCTAACAGCATGAATAAGTGTTTGTAGATCTAGCACTACCACATCATATTGTTGCACCATGTATGGCGCGTTAGATTACATATCTAAATTTTGACACGTCTAATTATATTAATATTATATTTATGCCAACATATAGTTGATATGGATATACTTTGCTTTCAATACACATCTTTTTTTTAGTTTTATTATATATATATATATATATATATATATATATATATATATATATATATATATATATATATATATATATATATATATATCAAACTTTACACCTCTTTTATGAGATTTCCGAATATCTATTGATTTATGTTTTCAAAAAATCGTTGATTTATTTCCTTGCACTATTTTTCGTAAACAACTATAGAAAACGTTGCCATACTTTTAGTTATTACCCGCAGTCATTTGTCATTCACATTATAAGATGTACTAGTTATGTGTGCATCTACAAAATAATAAATTCGATGCAGTAAATAGACTAATTAAATTTTCATCCATGTTTCTTTAGTAATAAATATTTTCATATATCTACGTATATAAAATTAAAAGTGGCAGCGCGTCTAATCCACAAAATTGCTATAATTTAACTTTGGTGGTTACTCAACGAATCTTATTTTTTTTTTATAAATAAAACTTATTTGTTGGTGGTTAAGCAGCGTCAATATATGCGTTTCATTGGTGGTAGGTAGGTATATCATCAATTTCAAACCTCCCATCTTATACACAGTATTTCAGAAACCATTTGAGAATAATCAAATTGTTTTCAAAAATCACATCACAATAAGTTAAAAATTACTTAGTTAAACGAATTTACACACTACTTATATTTATCTACCTTGTCTTCAATTCAAATCTTATTAATAATCTGATATAATTGTAACTGCGGGAGGAGCAGTAACGAATATATATCTGTCACATATTTATGAATTATAGAATTCATATTCAAAGAAAGTTTGAACATGAGCAAGTAACCCATAAGACCTGCAGAGTCTGGCCCATAGAAGCAATAAATGCAATCTGATTTTTATAAACAGACACCTTCAGCCGGCTTATAACCGCCGCCCATCATTTGTAGCCTTCATATGCCGGCTTTTTCTCAACGTCTTCTTTTCATTCAAAATACGGTACACGAATTTCATTATCTCACCACATCCAGAGTTGCATAAAATTACCTATATTTAAACGGTTATTAACACAGTTATAACTAAGGAAATGGCCACTATTTACTATATTTAATTATAAACAAATTATCAATTGAATGAAATAAATACACATGAGCATAAAATAAAATACACCACTGTCAAGAAAAATAAAATTTAACAAGAAATAGCACGCACAAAAAGTAGAAGGGAAAGGAATGAAGATAAAGAAAAATGCCACAATAGCAATTCTAGAAAATATTCTGAGAATACATACATACGCGTGTATATAACTAAATTGTAAATACGTTTGCTTTTTTAATAAAAGAGAAAATATAAAAATAAAATGTTCATGTTGTCGGTACCAGCAGTAACACATTAAATACACAAAAACAGAAAAACTCCGCAACCAAGCCAAGTAACAACGTTTGTTCGCATTCATATGTATGTATGTATGTATGTACATCCATATGAAGTCACATATGTACATGGGTATATTTTTTTCATTTTGAGGTAGTGGAAGTGTGTATACGTTCATGCATACCCTGAAAAATATAAGCGAACATAAAATATTTAGTAGATTTACTTATTTTGAGGACGTTAGTTGGAATGGCTGCTTGCTTTGTTAAATAGATATGCACGTTTGTACATACACACACAACGGGTAGATGAACAAATCGACTGAAATCCAAATCGTCAGACCTAAAAACGAAATGCTGTTTTTTCTCATGTATGTACGTATAGAAATATGGATGTATTATCGTTGCCATTAAGTTGTTTAATTTTTGTGTTGTTAGGTGTACCCATATGTTCCTTAGCTTGCACATAGAAACAACATAGTGTAATCACATATACGAAGCAGCCGGCATTATAAAAAATACACGGAGGTTGAAAATATATTGTTAAAACAAGAGCTCCAACTACAATATAACTCTACTTGTTTATTCAATATTTGTAGACGACAGGATATAACTAAATATATTTATATCATGCAAAAGAATTCAATATTAACTAGTTTTTATTTATAAGAACGAGCACACGTTCGAGCTTGTGAACAAACAACGTATCCAGCAGTACCATTTAGATATGTAAATGAATGATGCTTTTTTTGTTAAATAATATTCGGATTTGTACAGTTAATACAAGTTAGATTTGTTGTACCATGAGTTAAAATGTAAAAAACTAAATTTGCGTTATAGAAAAAAGAAACGAATTAAACAAATAAATGGAAAACAAATGTTTTGTTTACAATAACACGCTCGCACTTTCGACCTCTCACTCTTTCAGACGCCAGCACGAATAATTTAACTCATTCACTCTTATACCTAAGCTTCCATTATTAATCTTTTAAACATTTTGATTTTATTGCCATTCTTTACCTTTTAAAAATTCCTTGAGTTGAGTGGCTGATATATTTCTGAAGCCCAATTCATTTAAATAATGCAAAATGGCGCGTGCATCCAAAGGCAAATGTGACATTTTCTTCTGGGCCACAAACTACTCTCATGCATTGATTCCGTTCAAAGAAACACTCGTTTACGAAAAACACATCCAAACAAAAAGAAAGTCCCCACACAATTGATGTTTTATGCCGTTGTTATTCTGTTGTGTAAATGAATGTACAATATATATTTAATACATTCGTATGGTTCGCATGTACTTATGTATATTCACGAGCTAAGAATATGTATTTTTTTGTAATATATCTGGTTATTTTTATAAAAAAAAAAGTTTGGTTACATTTATTTTGCACTTTGTAGGTATATAATTGAAAGAAAAATATATAAATTGTTTTTATTCTACGCTCTTTTCTCTTCAAATTTATCGCTTCTTTTGCTTGCTTCTTGCTAATGTCTTGTCTTTGCAGTTCTTTTCCTCAAAAATTTTTAATCTTTATTAAGAATATAATTTAATCGTCACTTTTTAATGTAGTATGAAGTTTAGCGTTACCGATTTCACATTTCAACAACAGCATACCATTTAATTATTTTTGGTATTAATAATGGTTTCTTTTTTCACACACACATCTAAGTTTTTCTTGCCTTTGGCTTGGTCTTTTGTGGCTGATAGTATTTATAATAGATTTAATAGCAATTGTGCTATAGTAAATATTTTGTAAAATTCTTATGCAACCTTCACTTTTGGTCAGTTTTTCCAAAGTTTTTTCTTTTAATTTACTGTAGTTTTATTTCAATTTAATTTAAATGTGTAGTAGGTAAAATTTTTCCAATCGTCGTTTCGTTTCGGTTTGACGCTCGTTTTTCTTGTATTATCTTTTTCTCTACGTTCTTTTGTTCGTGGTGAATTAAGCATGTCTTACCTCTCATTATTCCTGTTCCTAATACACGCAGTGTTGCTATCATGAACACAGAGTTACATTTTCCAGTACTACTAAAATAATTCAGAAACAATTATATAAACATAAGTAGGATATATAATATTCATTGCTAATTTTTCTTACGATATAACAGTACCCGTGAACAGGGACCTCTCACAATTGTAATATAATCACGCCATTTACAAGTTTACTATATACTATATAAATATATACCATATAAATATAGAAGATTTGCATGATATTGGCGCACAGATTAAGATGGGGTAACAAACATGTATTGGCGATGCTGTTAACCCACTTTTTATGCGCCACTGTGACTGACTGTACACGACTTATTGTGACTTCTTTAATATGATATCATAGGAAAGGAATATTGAGAAAACTGTCAGGGAAACTTTGCCACAGCATTAATAGTCTGTGTTGATATAGCACTATGAATAAAGTGCCGATGATATATATGTTTATATATATATATATATATATATATATATATATATATATATATGTATATATATATATATATGTATGTATATATATATGTACACACACATATATATATATATATATATATATATATATGTATATATATATATATATATGTATGTATATATATATATGTACACACATATATATATATATATATATATATATATTCATAAACATTTTATCGTGCGGCCGTCGCAACCTATATATTCAGTCTTCAGCCGCCGTCAAATGGTTTTAATCGAGTTGCGTCATTGACGCATAGTAAAGAGAAGGCAAAGGAAGAACAAAAGCAGCATAATTTAAGAGAACATTTTATATGTAGATATTAAGTGCTTTTAAAAAATTATACATATACACACAAATCTGCGTACAAATTTATATCTAGTGCTACTTAGGAAAAACAAGTTAACAAAATAATTAAAATGTGTAAAAAGTTTTTAATAGCTTTATTAATAGGTAAATAATATTTTGAATTACAGTCAGAAACAATTTTAAAGAAAAATAATGACATATACTTGAGTGTGTTTTTCTCATCTAATTTTATGATCCAGTTGCCTTGACCATAAGTTATTCCGAAGCTGGTAGCTTACGAGGTCGTTCTAGTGGCTATAGCTCTCAGCGTAGTTACTATGGTTCAAATCAGCAGCAACCTACCCAAGCAGCCGCCATCTCTCCCAAAGAATATTTGGATAAAAAATCTGGCTTCTCAACCTTTGGTATTATTGCCCTCATATTTGTTATTATTGTTAGTTGTTTAGCTTTCTACTATGGCATTATCTGCTATCCATTTTTGTGTCGAGAAGAAAAGAAGTATCATTTTATGGACGTTTCTTCAACTATCACATCTGCCACATCACGTTCCATACAGTCAATAGAAAACTACCCGGATGACCAAAAACATGAACAAATTGGCGATGTTCATAATTATAAATAATTTGTAAGCAATAATGATGGCTATTATGATAGAATAGCAGCGACAGGGAAAACTAACAAGGAAGCAAAATTTTAAATGATAAATACCAAGTAAGTGCGATCAATCTACAGCTTCATTTCTTTATAAACATCTTCATTCTTCTTAAGTATATGAATAGGTTTAAGTTAAGATTAGGTTAAGATTTTTTATTAAAAACAAAAGAGAAAGAAAAACAGAAAATTCTGAAAAATCTTAATAATAGAAAACATCTATGTATCTCATTATTGATTCGCAGTCATTTTTCAAATAGGGTAGCCATAATGTTTGTAAAACTTATTGACGATTCATGATTTTTGTATTTTAAGTTAGAAATTGAAAAAAGAACGTTGTTTTGGTGTTTAATATGATTTGGTTTTCAAAAAATCTTATTTGGCGTTGCGTTTTTTAATACCAGAACGCAGTACACCATTATAAAATTACCACTTGCGCCCTCAATTTCTAACTACAATGTTCTCTACCTAGTTTTTCCCTTTAACCATAATTTTGATTGCTTTGTTGTTATATACATATATATTTATGTGTGTATGTATGTATATACACATATGTAGTTACCTACTTATGTACATGCGTATCTTTAAGTAAACGTGGTTTAAATCTCAGTATTTTTTATGTTGTCTTGTTCATTATAAGTGTAGCTAACAATTCTTTCATTTTTCTCGTTACGAAGATATTTCATTGTTTTCCTGTTTTGCTTCTATTCATCTCATTACCAGCAGGTATAACAAATACTCCCCATATACATGTTAAGCATTTTTAATATTAAAACATAGTTAAATTGTATTGTTTGATAGTAGAGGTCGTTGGGAAATGATTCATCTTGAAATTTTTAATAAATGTGTGTTGAATAACTATTGGGATCTATTTCATATACATACACGTAAAAATAAGTATGGATGTCGTGGCAACCTGGCTAAACTAAAATTTTGTATCTTATAATCGTTATAAGGTCACACATACAGGCATGTAGCAAAGTGATTTGAAATCACTGAAAGGGTGTTCTGCTTGCGAACATTTTTTATATCTCAATAACCGGTTAACGATATCTACTTGCATCTCGGGTTTTCAATTATTTCATTTTGAATTTGGTAATAAAACGATTAGATATACGTTTTTGACAGAAAATACAAATTAAAAAATTAATTTGTTAAAATATTCTAATAAATGTGCAAAACGTAACATGTTTATTAATGTATTTTTATCATACGAACTTTTTTCGTGTATTAGAATTTTGATTGATTGAATATTTTTTAACCGATTCTTAAGATCAAATCTGCCATGATCTTAAAAAATATTCAAAATATTCCATTCTTAATAAATTTAACAAATTCAAAAAAAATATATACTTCGATGGCAAATTTGAATTTAGAACCTGTTAAATAATTTTCAACACATTCAATTTTAGACAAAGCTCACGGTTTTTAACGAATTCCTGCTGACATTTGATATTATTTGAATAATTTGGGTACTTTTTAAATTGTGAATTCAATAGGGAACATTTTTAAGTTTAGTAGAAAATTATTTTTAAAACAAATCAACAACGGAAGCTTATTTCTTGGATTTTATTTTTTAATTCAAGTTTTAAATATTCTAAAGAAAAGTACTACATTTACAGCTCTAAATCAATCAATTACAATATATATATATATATATATATATATATATATATATTCTAAATCTAAAAAATAAATCTGCCTTAAATTTTTCAAGTTATCCATTTTAAAATAAAATATATTTTTATTTCTTGTATACATATTTCAAGTATATTGTAGGTTGTATTACAATTGTGTTGTAGATGTAATTAATATTTAATTAAACTCAATATGTATGTATGTACATATACATCTATATTAACTGTCTTATTATAATACTTATCAATGGTTTATAAATATGTATTTTCGAATGTAATTTTGTTTTATAAACCGTTAATTAATTATGGTGAGAAACATTTTCACGGCGGCATTCATAAAAAAATGTTTGTGTAGAAATTTGCCAAATATGTAATTAATTTTATATTAATAAGACCGTTGGTATTTAAGCAATATATTCTTTCGTAGAAATAAAAATTATAGAAATATTTCTATAAATACAGTAGCAATTAAATCTTTTTTAGAAATTAAGTGCCACATTTTCACATAACTTGCTTTTATTATATTTTTATATAAATCTTATATACATACAAAACTTTTTTTTATAATATAATAAATAAATTCAAATAACACATTTGGTACAAAATTAAAAAAAAAACGCCTTTTTACATATATCAGTTGCAAACTACAATAATATTCAACGGTTTTAAGCCATAATATTTGAAAAATAAATCGAACATAATTGCCAATATTGTGATAATCCCACAATTACAAAATAGCTTTCGTTCCGTAAAAATACAATTATATTTTAACAACTCCAATCATAGTGTAGCTCAGGAGTCAAGATTGTTGGTTGGAGTTTGTTAATTTTCTAACTTAATAATTCTTCCCCCACTTTCTTAATTCTTAATATGTTCTGGATTAATGTCATTTCCATAGGAAACTATTGTATTCTATGTCTATTCCACTCCGGTTGAATTTTCACTAGATGTAAGCAACGAATGATCAATAATACCTATCGATGCCATCACTAATTAAATCTATTTCAGAAGGTCTGAAGGAATCCATTATTCATCTTTGATAAGTTATTCAGTGTTCCTTAGCTTTCAAATGCAATTTCTAAAAATTTGTCTAGCTATTCAACCAAGTAACCCGAAAAGAGCTTCTTTTCTACCCAATATCCTACAACACTGTGCGCTCTTTTAAATACTTCTTTTTATTTTCATTATAACTTGCAACTAGAAGATTACATGCGAGAGTATTTTTTGTAAATTTCAAATACAATTTATATAAATACAAAGGAAAAATTTTATTTTAGATTATTAAATGCATTTTATGAAAAAAAAAATCCACAATGATTACTTAAATGACTGTCTTATTAGCTAAATTAAAAACAATAATTTGTTTTTTTTTTTTTGGTGGCATGTTATTTACAATTCATCTTTGACATCATCATCATCAAAATCTTTGTCGTCTTCAGTAGGTAGTTCACCATCTTTACCGTCCCAAGCTGGCACAGTATTGATCTTTGGCTTCTTGGCGCCTTTAACGGGAGCAGTTCGGCCACGGCCAAAAGATATATCACGTAGAAATTCATTAATGCCATCTTTGGAGAAGGAACCCTTCAGGACAGCGAATTTCATTTTCTTGAAATTAACTACAGCCATGGCAGGATAACCGAATCCACCAATTTCCAATGATTCTTCTAATTCTAATTGTGCACCTGCCTCTGACCACGCCCAACCCCATTGTTTCTGCTTGAATTTATCTCCCAAACTACGGAGTGTATCTAGGAATTCGTTACGGCACTTAGCATCACAGTCAAGAATATGTGGTAGCACAGATATGATACACAAAGGTTTGCCTTCGCAGGCACTATCGAATGATGATTCGTCAATGATTTCAACTAGCTCAGGTGGAGGTACATTGGCCGCGTGTTTGTCCAATGCCCATGTAACAATATCTGAAGATGTGCGGCCACCGTCGTATTCTTGAGCATCAGAGGAGCGTTTTTTACCAGCTGGGAAATACTTGATGGTAGGATATCCCTTGACACCGTACTCAGCTGCTTTTCGTTGGTGTACTGTAGCGTCCAGCGCACCCATTTTGACCTTGCCTTTAAGTTGTGTTGCAGCCTTGGCCCATTCTGGAGCCAAATTCTTGCAATGGCCACACCAAGGAGCAAAGAATTCAACCAACCAATCATCCTCAGATTGTAGTACTAGTTTATCGAAATTATCATCTGTTAACTCAATGACATCACCATTGCTTGAAGAACTGCCGCCGCTACTGCTACCACCAAATGCTGACTGTAATTTTTTCTTCGCTTCGCTTAAGGCCGCCTCCGCAATTGCTTTGGCTGTACGTTGACCATTGTAAGCAGTGGGCGAACGTTTGTTGGTACCAAATATTTTAATTGTAGGAAAACCACTCACACCATACTGGCCACCCAACGATTTATGTTCATCAGCGTTCACAGAGCCGACTTTGAAAATGCCTTTAACAGATTTAGCCAATTTTTTATATTCAGGGACTAAACTTTGGCAATGACCGCACCATGGGGCATAAAACTCTACTATCCAGATGGCATCGTCTTGTACAACTAACCTATCAAAGTTGGAGGGAGTCAACTCAGTTATGCCGTCACTGGGAGAATAAAACGCCCACGACGAGGGCAGTAGCAACGATAGGAATAAACAAAGACTCGCTAAAAAATTTCATTTTAATAAACGCACGAAATAAATTTTACTTTGCTGCCTACCTTTTATAATCATTTTTTTTTTTTTATCTGCAAGATGGTTTCTAGTTTTTTCTTATTAATCTGAACTTTGCATGCGCCGGTGACGTCGACAGTTTTTTCTGCTTTCGTGCTTCTGTTAAAACGGTAAAAATGTGTTAATAATATTTAATTGTAAGTTTTGAAA
The DNA here is from genome assembly GCA_963675445.1 of Linnaemya vulpina. Classification (NCBI taxonomy): domain Eukaryota; kingdom Metazoa; phylum Arthropoda; class Insecta; order Diptera; family Tachinidae; genus Linnaemya; species Linnaemya vulpina. Next base: position 105,901,331 of record OY776276.1, read on the forward strand.
CAGTGATTTTGTTTTAAAGTTAATACATACAAGTTTAATTTAAAAATTCAACTTACGATTTAATAGAAATCTGGAGTTGTTTATCTTACTTTGTTACTTTATATACTGTCAAAAAATTTGCGGCTCTCTTAAATTTAAAGTTCTCTTTTAAACGTATCGTTTTCTGATTGGCCAGTCTCATTTCTATTTACAGCACCGCATTAAGCAACCCTGTTAACATGCTAATACCAGTGGTGCCACAAGGAACTTTGCCATTTTGTGTAATATTGTGGTTGGATTTTTGTATACTATTTGGATTTGATATAAAGAAAATTTATTAACTATAAATAATTTTTTCTGTAGAAAGAGAAGTAAAGATTATTTACAATAATTCATAGCAGTGCAGTGGTTATAAATTTTTGAATATATGCGTGGTACGTTGGGCTAGTGCCGGGGCATTTGCATTAGAGCAGGAATAGATTAACATACATAAACGTGGGTGGGTGAGTGTTGTAATAAACAGGTGGCATTACTACGCATAATGAAATGTTTTGGCGCAATTTTAGTTTGCATTAATTCGTTGTGGTATTCGCATTGTAAATTTTTGTTAGTAATTTTATTTCTATTTAACAGGATTCAAGTGTTTATATAAAAGTTTTAATATCAAAAGTGTGTGTTAAAATATGCGATTAATTATATTAAAGCTGTTAACAAAGTAAATAGAACTGTTGATAAATAATTGCTCAGTCGCTTTAAGGCTGGTTACAAGTGAAAAAGATTTGTTGAAAAGATTTTATATGAAACCATGAACGCTTTATGTATTCCTGATTATTGCGATATACGTGATTAATATAGGACAACAGAACTATTTAAGTGCTTGTGTTCAACAAAATATTTAACATAAATATATGCACATGTAAGTTAAGAATTATATATATTTGTGTATACAATAATTTTTACCGTCTTCGGTAACTTTACACGAACAAAAGCTACTGTGTTCGTGATATATGTTTCGTTTGTTGCCCCAGTACTGCAACCTTGAATTGATACATAATAGTTGGATTGAAGATTAGCTACTCCATATGGCAGCACTACATATGGTATAGAGCTGGACCATCTGGCATCCTATATGTAGGCTTGAGAATGTGATTATTTGATTCGTAAACCTTAAGGTTCTAAGCTTCGCTATAATACGTGTTTATAAGAAGTGAGGACACGTCATCCACTATTAACAGTGTTGAGTTAAGACAACAGTACAGCACAAATGTATAAAGTAGATAAAGTTGTTCCTATCTTTATCTAACATTTGTGGCTATTTTATCTGATTTTATAAAAAGTATTTTTTGAAAAAAATGCGGCGAAAAAGGTAATAATTGTTTGAATAGGTACTTTCCGAAATAGTTACTTATTGTCCCTGTACCATTTCTCTAATATCGACTATTCGATTAATCGAATAATTGGAGAGATATAATATGAAAATAAACACCCTAACAAATGCGCAACAACCTCAACACAAGGAAAAGATATCAAAATTAAGTAAATAAAAACATTATTTTTATTAAATTATAATGCATATCGAATGTCAAACATAAACATGATGTACAATAGAAAGTCACACAGCCCTTTATATTCAATCAATGGCAGACGACGAGTGAGTGTCATAAAGGGGTTAATATAATATATCCAAATTGCTTTCTCAACACCACATACGTACGAATGAAATTTCAAAACACAATATGACTTCGATGTAAATATGCAGAAGTACAAATAAAAGCGTATTATTTGGCCATAAAGTGCTGCAGTTACGCGCACTTACTCACCTACACACTCTCACACACACACACACACACACACACACACACACACACACACATACTCAAACGACCATTATTTATTATATTTTTAACATACATACTTTCTAAAAAAATATTTATGTTTTGATATGAAAATGTAATAGAAATATTGATATGACATGTACTATTTGTGCCTTCATGGCATGACCGCATTAAGAGCGAAGACGTTGTAGCAGTTAGCGAGTGGGTGTTGGAGGGGTGGATTTTGTTTTGAATACACTTCCATCCGCCTGAAGTTAAACCATAAAAATCCTTTTTAACTTAAATAAAAAAATATAAAAAAATCTCACGCTCAGCAAATGCAACAGTATGTAAATATATCTGCACAGTGGTGCACAATATATGTAAAACTTGGGCAAAATTTTAAAATGTTCACTTCCAATTTTGTTAAAAACTCAACTTAATCGATTAACTTCTGCGTTTTATTTATTCCTCCTAAAATAAAAATTATTTCTTGAGTTCTATTTTCTCATCAGGAAATAAATTTTATTTCCTTAAATTTTCTGTTGCCAAAATTAATATTAACCGGCATAGTAAATAAAATATTTATTTATATTCAGTTTGAAACAAAGATATATATAAAAAGGAAATTAATAGCGAAAATAAAAGTCAAGAAATAACTTTTATTTTCTAATCGAAAAATAAAAGTCAAGAAATAACTTTTATTTTCTAATCGAAAAATAAAAGTCAAGAAATAACTTTTATTTTCTAATCGAAAAATAAAAGTCAAGAAATAACTTATATTTTCTAATCGAAAAATAAAAGTCAAGAAATAACTTTTATTTTCTAATCGAAAAATAAAAGTCAAGAAATAACTTTTATTTTCTAATCGATAAATAAAAGTCAAGAAATAACTTATATTTTCTAATCGAAAAATAAAAGTCAAGAAATAACTTTTATTTTCTAATCGAAAAATAAAAGTCAAGAAATAACTTTTATTTTCTAATCGAAAAATAAAAGTCAAGAAATAACTTTTATTTTCTTATCGAAAAATAAAAGTCAAGAAATAACTTTTATTTTCTTATGGAAAAATAAAACTCAAGAAATAACTTATATTTTGTAATCGAAAAATAAAAGTCAAGAAATAACTTTTATTTTCTTATGGAATAATAAAAGTCAAGAAATAACTTATATTTTCTAATCGAAAAATAAAAGTCATGAAATAACTTTTATTTTCTTATGGAAAAATAAAAGTCAAGAAATAACTTTTATTTTCTAATCGAAAAATAAAAGTCAAGAAATAACTTTTATTTTCTTATAGAAAAATAAAAGTCAAGAAATAAGTTTTATTTTCTTATAGAAAAATAAAAGTCAAGAAATAACTTTTATTTTCTGTAGAATAAATGAATACTAAAAAATTAATTAAATTTTCTGCTCGAAATATAAAAATCAAGAAAAAAACTTTATCACGAGATCGACTCTCCTCGACAGTCAGGTGCCGAATTTTTCTGACCTGATTTCGTGCGAGATTGTTTTATCTCAATGGTGAAGCTCGCTGAACAATATCAGCAGAGCTGAGCACCGTCGTGTACTAAACGAACAGAAGAGAGCACCTTTCATCTGTCCTCTTACCACCAGCCCCTCCTTTCAAGTTGTCGAACAGTGCATCACAAATGTAGGGGTCCAAGACAAAAAAAATTATAATAATAATAAAACATCTTGATTTCTTGTAGTTCCTGCAATTACAAATAAAACCTTGAGAGCATTGACGGAGAGAGAGAGAGAGAGAACAGCACCCACCATACAAATACAATCTGGTGCGATCCAGTATTTTTTTAACGATTTTAGTTGTCTACAATTAAAACTCGCAACGTTAATTAATGTTGCGACTACACTAGACATTTTGGCCACATTTCCCTCATTCTCAACCACTGTTCAATAGATCAAAATTTTACCTCCACACACACACACACACGCACACCACGAAACACATAATCCTTTTATGTCAAATGTTTGTCAATAATGATGATATTTAATGCCAAAAATGATTATAATGCCGATGACGTCGACGGCATTGAGGCTGATGTTGAGATAATGCCCAAAGGAGTGGAGGCGGGGGGCAGGCCCATCCATTTGTTTGTACAAAAGAAAAAAGCAAAAAGTGTAAAAAAGTGTCATAAAAAGAGGGGGGGTGCGTAGATTTTTTGCGTGTGCAAAAAGAAGGAAAACAATGAAATCGGTTGTTCTTTTTTCTCCCCCTTTTCTATTTATTTATTTGCCTCAAAACGTCACTGATGTGCTGAGTCAATGTTTGTTTTTGCTGTTGTTTGCATTGATACTTTGACACTGGCACCCACTTCGAAGCCACTCGTTTTAAAATATTCCATCAGCAAAAATTTTGTCAATTGAATTGAAATTTTCTTGGCTAAAAAAATGGTTTTTCAAGTGCAATCGCTTTAACAACTTTTTATTGGGGCTGAAGGTGAATGTTTTCTGGTACTTCTTAAGTAGCTGATCTGTTGTGTGAACGAGTTGAGGTTGTTTGGAGTTTTGCTTTTCGGAAAACGGGTGCATGATGTCTTATGTCAAATATATATTTTAATTAATAGCGTTCTCACACTGACTTGGTCTAAATAAAATCTGGTTTTAACCTTAAAATCAGTTGTTAGAAACCGGTTTTGATATTTAAATTGATTTTGTTAAAACCAACTTTAAAATAATTTTTGAGTTGGTTTTTAGTCAGTTTCATGAAGTGCAGCCACGTTTTTGCTTGTTTATGTCTGTGCTAAATTTGAGTGCTACCAAGTTCTGTATTGGAAACACAGACGGATGACGTTTGAAGAATACATAGAAAAATCACCGTTTACCACTTGGGCACTGGTCGATTTGAAAATTAAAATAAAGCCTTAAACACAATAACGACAGCAGGCTACACGAACACCAACTACAGAAGCCGTTGGCTATAATCCTCACATCGTAGTCAGATACTTAATTATTTTTAAAACGACACCACCAAATTAATAATCATGAGTAGTTTGTAGTAGAATTCTCTTCAAACGCCAGTGTAGCCGCTTTCATATATTTAATAATCTGAAATAGTGTTATTCCAATACAATATATTTAAGATCCACAATATATGACAAGAAGTCATTTCATTAGCTTGGATATATAGTTTGTTGTTTCCTTTTGATAATAAAACAATATATTTTCAAGTTTAAAATAATTCAATTTATTTATATTATACTGGCAACACTGCATCTACTCATTGTCGCTCAGCAAAATAGAAGTCAGTTTAATTTGACTACAACCATAAACACAGCAGGGACAACAACCAGTAGCCGTGTTGCCTGTAGTAGTAAAAATAATCATTCTCAAAAACGCACATGGATTCTATTTTTGACAAGTTGTAGTCTGTAGTCTGCTGTCGTTATTGTGTTTAATGCTTAATGTGACTACAACCGCAAAAACAGCATGGACAACAACCAGTAGCCGTGTTTCCTATAGTAGTAAAAATAATCATTCTCCTAAGCGCACATGGATTCTATTTTTGACAAGTTGTAGTCTGTAGTCTGGTGTCGTTATTGTGTTTAGTGCTTAATATGACTACAACCACAAAAACAGCACGGAAAACAACCAGTAGCCGTGTTGTCTGTAGTAGTAAAAATAATCATTCTCAAAAACGCACATGGATTCTATTTTTGACTAGTTGTAGTCTGCTGTCGTTATTGTGTTTAGTGCTTAATATGACTACAACCAGAAAAACAGCATGGACAACAACCAGTAGCCGTGTTGTCTGTGGTAGTAAAAATAATCATTCTCATAAACGTCCATGTATTCTATTCTCGACAAGTTGTAGTCTGTAGTCTGCTGTCGTTATTGTGTTTAATACCTTGGTCTTTTAGCTGGAAAAACTCAAAAGCATAGAATAGCATAAAAACCAGGTTGATAGTGTTGCGATTAAAATTAGTGGGAAATTACAGGGATGGCCTTTAGGGACAACCGTTTTTTAATACGAAATGCTACGACTCTGTCGATGAACAGGCAGTGGGGCTTCCATTTAATTTATTGATCGTTCGTCTTTATCACTTCACTATTTTATTGCAAATTTCAAAAACAAAAACGATGGCATTTTATTAGAATATAAAAATACTTGTAAACCCACTAAGAATCCGTTGGAGGATCTGAACTTCTGAATATATCAAAATAAATATCATGCAACCAAATCTCTGTTATGCACTTTTAATTATCCGTTCGAATTCAATTAAAAAGAAAACAGAAAATAAAACAAGAAAATCTTAACAATTTTGTGTGTTCTTTTAATTTAATAAATTCTTTTCTGCCACTTTTTGTTCTCATTTCGCAAATAATTGATTGGAAAAGAAAAGAACCGTCGATTTGTGTGGTTAGCAGGAGCCCCAATAGACGAAAACATATAGAAACTGTTTGGAACAGAGTTTCATTTGCTATTTTTTTCATTAATTATAAAAAGGAGAATATTGGTGAATGTTAGGGTGTTCAAGCGGCTAAACTTTCTTCGATTAATCGATTAATTTGAACGATTAGCTGTTCGAATACTTTAATTTGCTTATATTTGATCAAGAAACTATTCGAATAATATGAAGATTAATCGATTAATCGGTTTCTTACAGTACAAATTTGTTTTTTCTTTTGTGTACAAAATAAATAATTATTTAAAAAAATTAAGTTTTTGGTTTTATTTGCATTACGAAGCAATCGATTAACCGGATAATATATTCTATTATTATTCGATTAGAATTTTTCGAAAAATAATGCAGTTGTTGTGTTACTTTTTTAGTAAAATTTTTACTTCAAAAATCTAATTCTTGATTTTATTTCCAAACTACTAAAAAGTACAAAATCAAAATTTATTCGATTAACCGAATAATATATTCGATTGTTAATCGATTAAACTTTCAACTCTAATAAGTATTCACAATTGTTGTCTTGCTTTTTTAATAAAATCGTTTATCAAAAATCTACTTTTTGGTTTTATTTTTAAACCACTAACAAAGACAAAATTAAAATTATTCGAATAACCGAATAATATATTCGATTATTAAATTTCCTTCTCGAATAATATTTCACAGTTGTTGTGTTACTATTTTAATAGAATTTTTACTTTTCTTTCCGAACTACTAAAAAGTACAAAATTAAAGTTTACTCGATTAATACAATAATATATTCGATTGTTAATCGATTAAATTTACATCTCGAATAATTATTCTCAATTGTGGTGTTACTTTTTTAGTAAAAATTTTGTATCAAATATCTAAAATTTGGTGTTATTTCCCAACTACTAATAAAACGGAAATTATTCGATTAACCGAATAGTAAACGGATAGCATATTCGATTATATTTACATCTCGAATAATTATTTTAAATTTTTGTGTTTGTAGCTTAAAAATTTTTACTTCAAATATCTAATTCTTGATTTTATACCAACAAAATTGAAATTATTCGATTAAATTTACATCTCAAATAATTATTCACAATTGCTGTGCTATATTAAAAATCTACTTTTTTGTCTTATCTGAAAACTACTAACAAAATTGAAATTATTCGATTAACCGAATAGTATATTCGATTAAATTTTTATATCGAATAATTATTCACATATGCTGTGCTACTCTTTTAATAACATTTTTACTTCAAAAAGCTTATTCTAAATTTTATACCAACAAAATGGAAATTATTCGATTAACCGAATAGTATATTCGATTAAATTTTTATATCAAATAATTATTCACATATGCTGTGCTACTCTTTTAATAACATTTTTACTTCAAAAAGCTTATTCTAAATTTTATACCAACAAAATGGAAATTATTCGATTAACCGAATAGTATATTCGATTAAATTTTTATATCGAATAATTATTCACATATGCTGTGCTACTCTTTTAATAACATTTTTACTTCAAAAAGCTTATTCTAAATTTTATACCAACAAAATGGAAATTATTCGATTAACCGAATAGTATATTCGATTAAGTTTACATCTCGAATAATTATTCACACTTGTTGTGTTACTTTTTTAATAACATTTTTACTCCAAAAATCTAATTCTTGATTTATACTAACGAAATTGAAGTTATTCGATTAACCGAATAGAAATAGAAAAATGAAATAGTTATTAGAGATGTAAATTTAATCGAATATAAAACTTACATCTCGAATTATTAATCACAATTGTTGTGTTACTCTTTTGGTATAGTTTTTCTTTCAAATATAAAATTTCTGGTCTTATTTCCCGACTACTAACAAAATGGAAATTATTCGATTAACCGCTCAGTATATTCGATTAAATTTACATCTCGAATAACTATTCCTTTTTTCAAAAATCTAATTTTTGGTTTTATTTCCAAACTATTAACAAAGATAAAATTAATGTTATTCGATTAACTGAAAAATATATTCGATTGTTATTCGATTAAACTTTAAGCGATTAATTGTATACCCTACAGAGTACTCACTCGCACCTTTGGCTGTGTGTGTGTGTGTGTTGGTATAAGCGAAAATCAGCTTAGGGGCTCATTATCCACGTTTATAAATAATGAACAAAACAACACCAACAACAGAGAGAGAATTAAGAATAAAAAATTGTAACAAAAAATATTTTTAATTAATTTTTTAACACAAAAAAAATATAAAAGAAAAAAGAATTGAAGCAACTAAAAAATAACACTGGGAAAATGTTGCTCATCAAGAAAAGGAAAAAAAAAGTGTGGCAGGAGGGTGGATGCGTTGCTCATTTTGGTCTTGTGGAGGAGGTTGTTGTTGTAGCCAGCGAATTATTATTTTATAATATCCTGGATATTTCAAGTTTCTTTCGATAAAAAAAAGTACAAACAACTTATTTTTGTGGTTTTGATAAAAAGTTGGAAAGAATATCCTTTTTTACTTTGATAATTATTTTTTTTCCTGCATTTCCTTCAAATGAAATCCTTAAGGAAAGGGATGGAGTTGTTTTTGTTTGTCAGGTGTAACTGCCACATTCTTCTTGCCAACAAACAAAACTTAATAAGAAACATTTTTTTTTTGCGTTTCTTTCAAAGATTTAATTACATTTGCGTCCATTCAATATGAATTTAAAGGCAGCAGAAATTATAAAAAGCAACGAAAACACGGGCATCAGTTTGAAACTCATTAATTGATTTCGGTTTATGTGAGAAGAATCCCTTTTCTTTTTGAGAGTTTCTTATTAAACCGCAAAAACAACAACAGTGGAATAGCCAAGTTATCGAAAATACAGTGGAAAATTTCTCAACTTTCTATAAAGACTCTGGGGATTGTTATTGGGTTTCGAGGAACTCATTGCACAGTGGAGCACAGTGGAAAATATTTTGCATCCCGGAAATTCTAAATATCCTCGAACTCTTTTGCCCTCTTCTGACAGGCCGTGAATATGGAATCGAGTTTTTTTTTATCTGCAGTAGTTAGTGGTTTCGAGGAACTCATTGCACAGTGGAGCACTGTGGAAAATATTTTGCATTCCAAATGTCCTCGAACTCTTTTGCCCTCCTCCAACAGGCCTTGAATATAGAATTGAATTTTTTTATCTGCAGTAGTGAGTGGTTTCGAGGAGGTCGTTGCACAGTGGACAACAGTGGAAAATATTTTGCATTTCGAAAATTCTAAATATCCTTGAATTCTTTTGTCCTCTTCGGATAGGCCGTGAATATGGAATCGAGTTTTTTTTGATCTGCAGTAGTGAGTGGTTTCGAGGAACTCATTGCACAGTGGAGTACAGTGGAAAATATTTTGCATCCCGAAAATTCTAAATATCCTTGAATTCTTTTGTCCTCTTCTGACAGGCCGTGAATATGGAATCGAGTTTTTTTTGGATCTGCAGTAGTGAGTGGTTTCGAGGAACTCATTGCACAGTGGAGCGCAGTGAAAAACATTTTGCATGTAAAATATTTTGCATTCCAAATGTCCTCGAATTATTTTGTCCTCTTCTGACAGACCGTGAATATAGAATTGAGTTTCTTTCGATCTGCAGTAGTGATTGGTTTCGAGGGAATCATTGCACAGTGGAGCACAATGGAAAATATTTTGCATCTAAAATATTTTGCATTCGAAATGTCCTCGAACTCTTTTGCCCTCCTCCAACAGGCCTTGAATATAGAATTGAATTTTTTTGATCTGCAGTAGTGAGTGGTTTCTAGGAGTTCGTTGCACAGTGGACAACAGTGGAAAATATTTTGCATTTCGAAAATTCTAAATATCTTTGAATTCTTTTGTCCTCTTCTGACAGACCGTGAATATAGAATTGAGTTTCTTTCGATCTGCAGTAGTGATTGGTTTCGACGGACTCATTGCACAGTGGAGCACAATGGAAAATATTTTGCATCTAAAATATTTTGCATTCGAAATGTCCTCGAACTCTTTTGCCCTCCTCCAACAGGCCTTGAATATAGAATTGAATTTTTTTTGATCTGCAGTAGTGAGTGGTTTCGAGGAGGTCGTTGCACAGTGGCCAACAGTGGAAAATATTTTGCATCTAAAATATTTTGCATTCCAAATGTCCTCGAACTCTTTTGCCCTCCTCCAACAGGCCTTGAATATAGAATTGAATTTTTTTGATCTGCAGTAGTGAGTGGTTTCTAGGAGTTCGTTGCACAGTGGACAACAGTGGAAAATATTTTGCATTTCGAAAATTCTAAATATCTTTGAATTCTTTTGTCCTCTTCTGACAGACCGTGAATATAGAATTGAGTTTCCTTCGATCTGCAGTAGTGATTGGTTTCGAGGAACTCATTGCACAGTGGAGCGCAGTGAAAAATATTTTCCATGTAAAATATTTTGCATTCTAAATATCCTCGAATTCTTTTGCCCTCCTCCGACAGGCCTTGAATATAGAATTGAATTTTTTTTGATCTGCAGTAGTGAGTGGTTGTGCTATTTTTTGTTGCCTAGTGTAATTGTGCTCTTTCCCATCAGCTAATTTTATGAAATTAAATTGGTTATTTTAAAAAAATATCAATTAATTCTTTCTTTTTATTTTCGCAGTATATTCTCTTGTTTGCTTAATTTATCATTTACAATAATTTCTAATTTAATAGGGCCATTCGTTGCCTTTTCAGATTTCATTTACTTTTCCATTAAACAAATATTTGCGATATTTATTCCAACCAGATTCAAAAGTTTTTCCCAACCTAAATCCCGTGATACTCGCACTTTCTTCTTGATATTGCAATTTAACCGATCAAATAACAATAACAGGAATATGAAGAAGAAGAAGAAGAAGAAGAAGAAGGAGAAGAAGAAGAGCAAGGCTTCTTACGCTTAATTAAATATTCATCAAACACAAAAGAAAACTTTTAAATAATCATCACCAACACAAACGAGTCCCCACCAAACGGAGAAGGCAAAAGATATTGAAATTGAATTACAAAACAGGGATAAGAAAGGATATTTTTTTTTCTTTTTTGGTTTAGTTTTTCTAACGGTAAATATTTACATAAGAATAAGATTTTCCTCAACTACTGCTGCTGCTGCTGCTGCTGCTCACATGGTAAAACAAAAAGAAAGAAGGTTGTGAAAAAAAGAAAAACATCTCATTGCATGCACATTCACGCACGCAAATAGATAAACACACACGCACACTCACACACACATACACACATGTACACACTCACATGTAGTCTTTCATATGAAGCAAACAAATACAAACTTTAAGTTTTTAACGATTAGCTGATGTTTACTCACACTCACAAAAACTGCTGTACAAACACACACACGCTCGCAGATCCCAGTGTCTTACAATCGTACATACACGAGCGAGTGAGTATCGGCAGGAGGTGGGGGGAGCATTTTATGTTCAACTAAGAAGACATGTCCGTTTTAATCAATAACAACAAATCATCGGTTTACTTTGTATTTTAAATCCTGCAATTAAAACCCTTTCTCGAACGCCTAAACGTATGCTCTGCTTATTGTGTGTAACAATACAGCAGCGTATTGTTTGTAACCTTCTGCTCGCAGTTACTCACATATTCCCTTTTGGGACATTAAAAACTCATTTCCACTTTCCTGCGCTCCCCACTCGATGCGTGTTTTTCTGTTGTTGTTGTTTGTTTGGGCCAGCAAATATTCGTGCGATTCCAGTCGAGTTTATTCCGTCATTGTCTTAACAACTTGTTGTTCATTTGCCACTTGGAATGGTTCGTTGGTTGGTTGTTTGGTTGGGAAAGTTTTCAAGATTTTATTACCCCTTTTCGTGTGTCGTGTCGGTTTTTGTTTTGCTTGTTATTTACAATTCAAATTCAATTTTATTTAAGCACATGCAAAGTTTTCTTACAAAAAAAAAAGCCAACAACAATAAAGTAAATAGATAAACTTTAAGTAATTTTCAAGTGCCTGCTCAAGTATGTGTGAGAGTTATTGAAAAGGGTTTCTGGGAAGAAATCTGTTTTTGGTTAAGGAAATATTCGCCTAGAACTGGAGTAGTTGGCAGGCAGCGGAATTGTATCACGAGATAAGAAATATTTCAAGTCTTGACACTGTGCTGTCCAGTGTCGACGCGATGAGATGTTTGCGTTAATAAAAGCACCGCTGGGCATAGACTTATTGCCAACAACGTACGAATAAATTTCATTTATTTACTTTTTTCCAACAATAAGTGTCGAAAATTCGAACAAATAGTTTTATTCGATTCATTTATTTCAATAAAAAAATTAGATGCTCGATTAAAATTATCCCAATAAATTATGCGATTAAAATTAATCGATTCAGTTATACGATTAAATATATTGGAATTAGTTATTTGATTGAAATTGTTCAAATCATATAAATAAATAAAATAGTTAGAATCAGCTTCTCGTTTTGAATTGTCCGAATCAGTTATTCGATTAAAATTGCTCAAATTAGTTATTCGAATCACATAATTTGAACGTTAGTATTCGTATAGAAACTATTTGAAGAGTAGTTTTCGAAAAATCTGTGCTGGAAATATATTATTAGATCATCTATATAATATTTTTACGATTAAAGTTATTCGATTAAAATTAGTCGATTCAGTTATGCGATTAAAACTACTTATTTGATTGAAATTGTTCAAATCTTATGTATGAATAATTAAGGATTAAATATTCGCTTTAAATTTTTCGAATAAGTTATTCGTTAAAAATTGTTTAAATCAGTTATTCGAATAACATTGTTAGAACAAATTATTTGAATAGTGGTTTCCATGTTGGCATTATATTAATCGACAAATTTTCTTTTTGTTTGAATATGATTATTCATATGAAACTTATTCGAATCAGTTAATCGAATATATTATTCGGGTTTAATTATTCGTATGTAAATTATTTGAATAGTACCTCCCTAAGAATCTGTGCTGGCAAATTATTATTAGATTATTTATACAAAAGTTTTTCGATTAATATTATTCGAATATATTATTCGATTAAAGCTAGTCGATTCAGTTATACGATTAAAATTATTGAAAGTAGTTTTATGATTGAAACTTTTCAAATAATAGAAATAAATAAGATTATTAGAATTAGTTACTCGTTTTAAAGTGTTCGAATAACTTATTCGAATAAAATTGCTCAAATCAGTTATTCGAATAATATAATTTCAACTTAATTATTTATAAGAAAATCTATTGAATAGTAGTTGGTAATACATTAATTGACAAATATTTTTATTATTCGAATAATATTACTCACATAAAACCTATTCGACTAAGCTAATCGATTAAAAATGTTCAAATTATTTTTTCGAATAATATTATTTGAACCTAATTATTTGAATAGTTGTTTCCAAAATATCTGTGCTGGCACTATATTATTCGATTATTCATATGAAAGTCATTCGAATCAGTTATTGTATTCAAATTCTTCAAGTTAATTAATTTAATTGGAATTCTTCAAATTAGTTATTCGAATAATATTATTTGAACTTAATTATTTGTGTCGACGTTTCTTAAAAATCTGTGTTGGTAATATATTAATCGACAAATTTTTTTTATTATTCGAATATTATCATGTATATATTCGAATCAGTTATTCGAATAATTTTATTTGAACTAATAAAAATAAAAATTATATCATATATTTTCTTTGTATTCGAATATAATTATTCGTATGCAAGTTATTCGAATCAATTACTCAAATAAAATTATTCGTATCAGCTATTAGAATATTATTATTCATACGAAAGCTTTTGGAACCAAATTATTCAAGTGCAAATTATTTGAATAGCAAATCCCTAAAGATATAAAACGACAACCTATAATTCGATTAATTTTCGCATTATTCGAATACATATAATTATTGTTATAAATTGCTTTTCTAATTTTATTCAAAAAATGTTATTCACATATTAATCGAATAATTCTTTTCAATAATTTTAATCAAACAATGCAGCTCAACAAGATTATTCGAATAAGTTTATTCGAATAACTTCAAACGAATAATTTTTTAGAATAACTTTTTTCGAATAATTTTGATGTTCATAACGTTTTTATGAATAATTTTAAACACAATTGAGTTGTTATACCGTTCGATTAATACAAAATTCTCAATTTTCGTTTAACGATTAAATCGGATATTTTTATGCTTTTAATTCTTCCAATCACTTTCGCGTGAATTAATACGAAAACATGAACTTTTTATAATATTTTTTTTTATAATTTGAGATGTTCCCAGTTCCCAAACATTTTCCCCATTTTAAAGTTTCAGGTATGGCGCACCCTGCATTAAATTAACTTTTTAGTTTACAAGTAATTTTATCCCGGCACACATACTTGAGAAGTTCACAGCCGTGTTAGTATGTGTGAATCCATTAAAAATCACTTTGTTTCGAAGCTATAAACGATACCCTTTTATTAACGGTAGTTATAAAATGTGTATGTGAGTGTGTTTGTGTGTGTGTGTGTGAGGATTTTGTTAAATTACAGAAATATATTTGCCAGCACCGTTGGGCTCGTGTTGCCTTTTTAACATTTTGTTTATTTATTTAATTTTGTGTACTTAAAGTTCGATTTGCATATTTTTCAAAAGTGCAGTGCCGTCAACGTCCTGGATTTTCTAATGGCCTTAAGAAATACGAAAACAAAAATCTTGAAGTTTATTTTCATACGTTTTTATTAAAGTTACTTGATTCTTTTTGTACAGAAAGTGCCAACAGCACTTTCGAGTTGTTTGTTTTGACGGTAGAACACAAAAATTGCGACTTTTCCTTGCACGCATTCACAGACTGCTTGACTATAGGAAAGTCCCTAATTATTGAGAAAAGATATGACGCGATAATGCCCAAATGAAATTTGGACACAATCAATAAAATTGAAAAAAACAGTTTTAATTTAATTTAAAAAAAATTTATTGTAAATAGTTAATTTTATATGCCTAAAATAAGGTCAAACTTTCCAGCTCTGGAGCCATATATTGGATTTTGCTTATCTTCAATACATAAATCCACCAAAAAATTTCAATTGTCCAACTCTGGAATCGTTTTATGATTCTTAGTGCCAATAAATTTATTTCTAAAAAAATTAGTTTTAAATAGTTATTTTTATATTTTACAGAAAATTGCAATTTTCCAACTCTGGAACTCTGTGGCTTTCCCAATCTCTAGTACCAACAAATTATTTGGAAAATTATCATGATATTTAATTTACAAAGAAAATAGTTTTTTGAAGTTGGTTACTTTTATCTAACAAAAAGCTTCAGTTGTCCAACTCTGGCATCTTTTTCTTGCTTTCATATGATTTTTAGTACAAAAAATATTTCTGATTGCAAAAGAAAAATTTGTTTTAAATAGTTATTTTAATATTCTCCAAAAATTTGCAATTTTCCAACTCTGCACCTATTTTTTTTTATATTATCCGATGTCCAGGACCAATAAATTACTTGGAACTTGTTAAGAAAAATATATAATTTTTTCAAATTGGTTACTTTTATGTAACAAGAAACTTCAGTTGTCCAACTCTGATATCGTTTTCTTGATTTTATTTGATTTTTAATACCCAAAATATTTTTGATTGGCAAGACAACTTTGTTTTGAACGCCATTACTTTTGTTCCAAACATAATTGTAAATTGTTCAGCCCTGGCATTTGATTTTATTTGATTTTCAATACTAATATAAATGTTCTTCCTAAAAATGTGTTCATTTAATATAAATACTTTTCTTTAGTTGCTTTAATATTCCATAATACGATTTGTTGATTTTCCAGCCCTGGGTTGTGTTTTTGGCTTTTCTTGTTTTAAAGAATTTATTTTAGAAGTGTCATGTACATTTAATTTATAAAAATACGCTTTAAGTTGGCTAGTTTTATGAATAAAAAAAAAATGATTGTCAATTGTCCAACCCTGGTGTTGAATTATTGATTTTCCTTATATTTTTATTAAATATTTTTCCTTCAAATTAGAGCCATGAAAATTTATAAAAAATTACTCGTTATTATGTTGAATAAATTTGACACAAAAAACAAGAAACTGTCTGATATGAAATATTTTCTAAAATTTTTAAAAATTTATAACTTTAAACTTACTTGCGGCCTTTTTAAAAACTTTTGACGAACTAATAAATCGTTTATCTTTTATTCTGCACAGCGAAAATTCGCAAAAATAACTTAATTTTTAATTCCACTCAGAAAATGAACCCCACTGTGCAATGGCACTTTCAATTAAATTATTCGTTCCCAAGAATAGTTCTTCTGAAGGCCCACAAAAAAAGGATTCAATTGATTTATTAACTGAATTGATGGCTTTTATTTTTTCTACGATTACCTCAGTACCCCTTATTCTGTAACTCTTTGGCAAAGTCACGTTAAGACCATATACCAAATAGAGCTAATTAAGCGGCTCTTCCGTCATTCTTGTCGTAGAAAAGCAGGAGTCGGTTAAAAGCAGGCAGTTGTTAATAGAAAAGGAGAGCGCAAGTGACCTTTTTCTGATGCCGCCGTGACGTGACCTTGAGAATGACTTACAGAATAAGGGGAAATATGAAAATGATGGTGAGAAAATTAATGCTATTCCTTTTAGTTGTAGACCTTATTGCCAATCTTCTTGGCATAGGCCACAATCAATTTGTACGGCAAATTAAAAATATAGTCCGATGCTTTCGTTGGATGCGGCTGCCTTAAATTCAAACTGTCAACGATGTCAATGAAATCATCGAAATAACTGTCGTGCAACGCCGCCGGTATGCGATCCAAAAATGGGTTAATTGCCCGCACGTTTTCTGCGAGAATAAAAATATCATAAATTAAAAAAAAAAAAAAGGGTAAACATGTTCTGTTCTGTCCCACCTTTAAAGTTTTCCACACCTTCATAAACATATTTTTTGTTTTTAAGCTCTACCTGGATGTCGGTAAATTGCGCCTCCTTCAGCATGTCCACAAACTCCAAATCCGGTGCACTCGAATAGTGCAAAGGATTAATGAACTGGTCGACATTTTTCATGTAGGAAGACCACTTGTTGGACTTGCTTAGCGCCCGGTAGACATCATAAACGGGATTGAATGCCAGGAATACTAAAAGGCAGTCGCCGCCCCCGTCCGCCTTCAAGAGATCATAAATATTTCGCACTGCTTGTCTGTAAAATATTAATCATTTCAATTCAATCCGCCATAGTTTTCGCATCCCTTTCCTCTTACCTTTTATTTTGTATCCAGTGTAAACAATAGAACGAGGTAACATGATCGAATTTCCCTTTCATATCCCGGGGCAAATCCTTCTCCGTGCCAATATCCAACACCTCGAAATCACACTTCTCATACGATCTATAAAAATCTTTAGCATAATTGATCATTTTCGGTGAAATATCGGAGCCGACAATTCGGTGAAAGTTTTCCGGCATAATCGTATAAATGAAGTCCATTAAAACATCTCCAGAACCGGTGCCCACATCCAATAACGTGTCCCCACCATCCATACGCCACTGCAGCTTATGAGAATATTCCCTGATGACTTGTTCAGCATCATGTCGCTGCACTTGATTGGCTCTGTGATACAAACAGGGCCTATTCATTTTGTCAAGTCGCGGAAATTATTCACTATTCGTTTGCCTCCGCTTTTAAATGTTTATGATGTCCCGCACTTTTCTAACCACTGAGTCATTTATTAGAAACGCATTTGCTTTATATACAAACACTTTCGCACGATTGAAACCCAATAGTTTTTTCCATCATGCGTGACTCAATAATAGAATTTAATATCATTCTCTCTCTCTCTCTTTTTGTGATCACATTGACGTCTCATAAAAATAGTTCACATCACTGAGAGTGTCATATTAATTAGTTATTCATAAAATTTCTTTAAATGATATTCAATTTAAATATAAAAATTTCCTCGAAGAGAGAGAGAGTCTCCGAATGAGAGTGTTTCTCGTTAAGCATTTTTATGTTTCAATTATGAATTTTATGACCAGAAAAACTATTTAATTTTATTTTAATGATCAAGATCAATTTCTAAACAACATCATTTACATCTGCGTTTTAGTTTTAAATTTTATTGTCATGATCTGTTGATAACATGAAGCGGTGGGAAATATTTAACAACGTCACTGCGATCATTTCAGTTGTATTCCGGTTATTACAAAAACATCAGTTCTTTTCAAAGTGGTATAAAATGTTTTCTGCGATCGCTGGTATTGTATTCCATTTAAATTCGTGGAATTGGATTTTTACAATTTAATTGCGCAAATCATTTGTAAAATATTACAAAATATCCCTGCAAGCATTTCATCACATTCTTTTTATTGCCACCACCAAAAATCGTGCGATTTAAAACTTCTGGATTAAATTTTTTGCTTTATGTACAATTTACAGCGGGCCACTCTTTATTATAATTCTCGGCCTTATCATTTTCATGCATGTAAAATAACAGCCCCCCTTAATTTTACAATTTATTTACTCAATTTTTATTCTCTTCTTACTTATCAGTTGGTGTCCTTCGGGGCCTCTTTCTTGCCATAAGCAACTATTAATTGATAGGGTACAGTAAATATATAATCAGATTGTTTGGAAGGATGTTTTTGCCTTAACCCTAGACTACTAACAGCATCAACTAAATCGTCCATATAACTGTCATGCAAAGAGAGTGGCATGCGATCCACGAACGGGTTAACTGCTTTGAAACTGTCTAAAGTTTAGAAAAATATATTAATTAAATTTATAATTAATTAAATTTATAATTAATTAAATTTATAATTAATTAAATTTATAATTAATTAAATTTATAATTAATAAAATTTATAATTAATCTAATTTCTAATTAATTAAATTTTTAATTAGTTAAATTTATAATTAATTAAATTTATAATTAATAAAATTTATAATTAATTAAATTTATAATTAATTAAATTTATAATTAATTAAATTTATGATTAATTAAATTTATAATTAATTAAATTTATAATTAATTAAGTTTATAATTAATTAAATTTATAATTAATTAAATTTATAATTAATTAAATTTATAATTAATTAAATTTATAATTAATTAAATTTATAATTAATTAAATTTATAATTAAAATTATAATTTAATATAATTTCTTATAATTTAATATAATTATAATTATAAAATACCTTTAAAGTTTTGCACTCCTTCATAGACAAAAACTCTATTTTTAGTCTCCACTTGTATGTCAGAGAAGCCCGCGTGTTTTAGATGAGCGTAAAATTCCAACTCTGGATCCGTTGCGTAGCTCATACCTTCCAGATATTGATCAATATTTTCCATATACACACACCATTTCTTCGATTTACTCAACAACTTGTAGGCGTCGTATATCGGATGGGCGGCCAAAACCGCCAGAAAACAATCCCCACCTTCAGATCTCAAAAGCTTAAATATATTTCGTACAGCTTGTCTACGAAATGGCTGCATTAATACTCAACAACTTTCGGACAATTTCCAAAACTCTTTCTTACCTCTTATTCAGTATCCAGTGAAGGCAATAGAAGGAAGTGACATGATCGAATCGCTCTCTCAAGTCCCTTGGCATGTCAGTTTCCGTGGCGATATTCAAAACCTTGAAACCGCATTTCCCATACGAACCGTAACAGTCTTTGGCATGATTGATCATGTTAGGCGATATATCCGAGGCCACCAGCCTGTCAAAATTTGGCGGCATGAGCGGATAAATGAAATCCATCAGAACACTACCGCAGCCGGAACCAACATCCAATAAAGCATCGCAGCCATCTGAACGCCACTGCAGTTGATGCGAGTACTCTTTTATCAACTCTTCAGCATCGCGTCTCTGCAAATGATTGGCTCTCTGGTACAAACGGGGTCGGTTCATCTTTTATTTTATTTTTTTTGAAATAAAATTTCGTTTCTCTTTAACGTTCCGTATTGGAACTCTTATCAGAAACTAAAGAATTTAATTTAAATTCGTTGCTTTTTATATTTCTAATAGCTTTTTGATTAAAATGCAAATTAAATAATTGTTTTCTTCTTGACGCATAATTGACACGAGTTGTGGGTGACTCATGAATGCACGTGTAAGAAGATTGTGCCGAAAAAACTGCCAACCACCTGAGGAATATGAGTGCTGATACATGAGTGCCAAATTGTTAGTTGCTGCCTTCACTTGGTCCATAAGTCAGGTAGTTTATATGACGAGTACTGGGCACTGTCATTTGTCAGACTTGCAATGAATGAAAGTCACTGCCTGCCGTGTGAAATGTGTGATAATTCCATAAGACAATACGAGGGCTCTTTGATAGCTCCATGACCTCCTTCGTAGCGGCCGCAAATGCAATACCGCTACCTTCAATCGTCATCTATTAACAGACTGTTTTGCTTCGGTTCACCATTCATATCAATAAAATCGTTAAAATGAACAGCATAAAAATCATTATCGTTTGATGTTCGATAAGTAAAAAGACAACAAAAGCAGCGATATCGCATATCGTTAAAAGACAGAATAGCGAAATCGCTAAGCTTTCGTTGTACTTATTTCATCGACAGGATTATCGCAATGAAAGTTATTGAATCGCACTACAGGAGATTAATGAAAATACCAACAAAAAGTGCTGCCATATTTATTGCTTTCATATAACGACTTTATTTTGAAACAGAACAAGTCCGCAGTTTGAGACAAACACGCTGCCTGATGAATAAAGCCCATGATTAAATTGATGACAACAATTTCAAAAGCTCTTTTATATATTTTTATATATATGGGGTATTCGTACTGTGTGCTATTTAGTCATATAGTCTTAAAGTCATAAACCAGTTTAAAAATATTGTTGTTGTGCTGCATACAAAAAGGTCATAAAATAATATTTGGGGTATTCATGTGCTATTAAATCATGTTGTCATAAAGTCATAATATTTTAGACCAGTTAAAAAAGGTTGTTGTTGTGCTGCACACAAAATAGTCAAAAAATAAGAGTCATAAAATAATATTTGGGGTATTTACATTGTGTGCTATTTAGTCATTTTGTCATAAAGTCATAATATTTTAGACCAGTTTAAGAAGGTTGTTTGTGTGCTGAATAAAAAAAAGTCATAAAAGAATAGTTATAAAATAATATTTGAAGGTTTCACACTGTGTGCTATTTAGTCATATTGTCATAAAGTCATAATATTTTAGAAGAGTTTAAAAAGGTTGTTGTTGTGCTGCATACAAAAAAGTAAAAAAAAAATAAGAGTCATAAAATAATATATGGAGTATTCACACTGTGTGCTATTTAGTCATATTGTCTTAAAGTAATAATATCATAGACCAGTTGTTGTTGTGCTGCATACAAAAAAGTCATAAAATAATAGCACGCTTTCAGGTATGTATTTTCTTCGTCATAAAATAGCTCTAGAGACCTAACTCGAACGGCTGGAAATCTTTAAGCGAGACGCCGATAGTATATATTTGCCGCCGTTACTAATATATGATTCAGCACTAAGGAACGGCTAAAAAATTACTCATACCTTTATGTCTGTACATTAAATGATATTTTTATAACATAAGAAAAAAATATTAAGACGCGAACTAAATCGCAAAATATAAAACAAGTGAAAAACTATTCTCATTTAACTTACGTAGGTGGCAACCACTGGATATTTTCCCGTATGCGGACGCAAAAAAAATTGTATTCAGATCATATCAAATCTGTTATCTTATCAGCTGATCGATGTTTGAAATTTCATACTAAGTTATGACAGGTTGTTCACACTAGTCATATATATCGTGCCTTTATTTTATGACCTTATGACTACAGAGTGAATCCCCCAATTATTTTGTTCTCATTGTTCTGTTAGCAAAATCAATGAAATTAAATCAAAGTATGGCAACATTTTTGTGGGGATGAATATAGAAAAGTGGTGGAATAAGAAGCAACTCTGCTAAAATAAAATAGACTCTATTTCGAAGCCGCTTTCTCTGGCAAAGTTTTTTATAAAATTATATGGAAAAAGCCCCGGTTCTGTTATATCATTTAAAGAGGTGAAAACACCGCTCTTAACTTTACAATTCATAACTCAGTTTAAGAAAAAATTTAAGAGATTTAAATTGTCTTATCGTAAATACTTGAGTTACAAAAGCACCAAATTCATTATCTATTAATATTTTTAGTTCCCTCAAATCTAAAGAGCTTCTGATGCACATTTCTACGACTTGACCCTGCCTATTGATTTCAATAGTTCACTGAACTTTTTGTTAATCTGCTGTGAAAATGTGTGTGTGTGTGTGTGTTGAAGAAAACTAAAGAAAAATTAATGTCAAAAGGTCTCATGGAAATATATTTCATTTATTGAATTGTGATAGTGAGTGAAGAAGTGCAGCCTTATCGGACGCCAGTAGTTCTTCAATTCCATTATTGTTCTTAAAAAGAAGACAAAAAGAGTAAAACAGTTTACCTATACTCTAGAAAAAACACCCTGTGTTATTTCAGTTATTATACTTATTCCAATTTATTATACTTTATTCCAACAACATTTTTATTCTCTCTCTCTCTCTCTCTCTTCACAGTGAATGCATCGACTTTATCGGTTTGAAATCTTTGAAAATAGATTTTCTCTTTGAACTTGAACTTGAATATCTTTTCAATTATTCATTTTTTCATTCAAATTGTTTGCTTTTTAGTTGGAAACAATTTTGAATGCATGAGATGCTCATAAAAATTTAAAATATTTAAAAAATCAATTCTTTATTTTATATATAGAATTTCAAAGCCACTGACCTTTTGAATGTCAATGATGTGAGAAATTTTAAGAAAACAACAATTCTATTGAAGCCGCACAATAAAATCTGATGATTAGAAAAGAAATTGTTTGTAAATTGAGTTTTTATTGCCGCACGAAAAAATGAAATCTGCAGCGCACAAAAGATTTGAAATTCTTTATTTTTATTTCTTCATGATTTTTCGGAACTTTAGCCAGTTTAATAATAATAAGTCGGCCGCTGAGAGTGGACATTGAAAGGCTTCCTCCTGGGAAAATTTAAAATCTTAAAAATATCGAGAAGTTATTGGTTGTGTCCCGTTTTGAAAATAAGTCGAAATTTAAATACAGTTTCACGGTTTGAGGTCCTGGGAAGCTTCCCTGTCTAATTCTGAAAGGCTACCACTATATATTTTTATGTGTGTGTAAGTGTGTAAGTGCTTGTATATGTATGTATGTGTACGTGCACCGCTCACAGCTTTTGAAAGGTGTGAACCGAATCAAACCAAACTGGTAGAACGTTCTTAAACTTGGAATTCGTGGGAATTTGCACCGATTCGAAGCGGTTGATTTCAAGATACTCAAAAAAACTAAAATTATAAACGCACTTTTCAAAGAGTTTTGTTTTATTACCCATAAACTGCTTCACCGATCGATTCCACGAACATTTAAAAACATTTTAAAACCACGTCAAACACCGTTAACCGTTTCGAAAGCGGTTAAGCCGTTTACGTGAGATATCGTGAATGAAAAAATTCGAATAAAGTGATTTTATTAGAAAATCATATATCTGAATAGTCAGTGTTTTCGTTGCTTTGATAGTGATCGAGAATGATATCCAACCTTCACGTGACAATCGATTAATTTGAATATAAAATACAATTCTCGTATTCTTTTTCATAACGAAATCGGTGCAAATGGGAATTGTCATCAGATTCAGTTAAAATACTTAATACTTTCTTTTATAAACAGAAATACACACGAGTTTTGATGATAAAAGTGTAGCGGCTTTCGAAAACAGCCGATCTGCTCTGCTGTGTAAGTTGAATATATAAAACGGTTGTTGACTTCTCCTTGTGCTTTGGATTATTTATCAGGTATTTCGGTATTAAAAACACTCTTCGAACATTTGGAATACCAAATTAAATTTAATATAAAATATGAGTGTTTTCGATCGCAGAGCTCTACAGCAGAGAACAGCAAAGGAGCCAAAGTTACGATAGCTTTGCGGTTAAAATAAGCGGAAATTAACAGGGATGGCTTTTAGGGTGAACCGTTTGGTATATTTTAGCATGAACCGTTTTGTACATTTTAGGGTGAGCCGTTTTGTATATTTTAGTTTGAACCGTTTTGTATATATTAGGGTGAACCGTTTGGTATATTTTGGGGTGAACCGTTTTGTATATTTTAGGGTGAGCCATTTTGTATATTTTAAGGTGAACCGTTTTGTACATATTAGAGTGAACCGTTGTGTATATTTTAGGGTGAACTGTTTTAAATATTTTAGGGTGAACCGTTTTGTATATTTTAAGGTGAATCGTTTTGTATATTTTAGGGTGAACCGGTGTGTATATTTTAGGGTGACTCGTTTTAAATATTTTAGGGTGAACTGTTTTTTATATTTTAGGGTGAGCCGTTTTGTATATTTTATGCTGAACCGTTTTGTATATTCTACCGTGAACCGTTTTGTTTATTTTAGGATGAATCGTTTAGTATATATTAGGGCGAACCATTTTGCCATGGAATAAGTTGGAATATTAACCTCGTCTATCAGTGTCTTCATTATCTTTATGATATGTATATTGACGCTTCGGGCGGCCGCTTAAGGCAGCAACACTACTCCAAGGCATATAATATAAGGCCGCAAACATGCTCGTTCTTGCATTCCCAAGCAACCAAGCAACCACAACCGTGTGTACAAGTAAGAATGTCTGTCATTTCGGTTTTATGCTCGTAAATATACCAGTGTCCCCCCAAAACAATCTGGCCACCTCGGTGCAGGTATTGGGTTCACTTTTTTGGGACAACCAGCTGCTGCAGTTGTGTGACAATAATAAATCGCAGTAGTGGGCTATGAAATATTTATTAACATGCTAATAATTTCATTTCAAAAGCCACCATTAATATCGTAAATGGAATTTCCACCAGACGACAAAAACAGCGCGAATTTCGTCCTTTTTATCTAAATATTTTTACTGCTCGCATGTGCGTTTGTGTGTGTGTGTGTGTGTTTTGTTTAAGCGTCAAATTATTAAAATCATGTCGATGACTAGAGAAAAATTATGCAAAAGGGTTGTAATTATATTTATGAACAGGCAAGTAGGCAAGTAGGATAAAATGGGGCAGAATCCTTCAAAGTTTATAAAGTGCGCGCAACCCGCACACAAAAAAGAGTCGTGGAGGTATAGAATGTTAGATTCTAATTATTAAGTTTCGTTTGGCTGTTTTGTTGTTGTTGTTGTTTTCTGTTTTTAACTCACTCTTTCCCATTCCATTTGCGTTGTTCATAATGGAAATGAAAATATTTAATATAAAGCGTGTATGTGGCGTTTTGTTGAAAGGAGTTACAAAAACAACGTGTCATAACAGTTCTGCAGAAGAAAGACGTTTTATTTATTTATTTTTTTTTTATTTTTAACCAGGTATTTTGGGAAAATGTTTAATTTGTTTTGCGACATTTAAAACGGTTTCGTTCGGTACGAATTCCGCACTCTTACAAAGAACCACACACACAAACACACACATACGCACACATTCACATCCAACATCATCACCGCGGAATTTCAAAATGAGTTATCAACGTTTAAATATATCTAAATAATTATGGAAATTTTTTCTTATTTATTATCTCGTTTCGTATCTGTTTACTTCTCATGTGATGCTTCAGCCAGCCTTGCCATGCCCATGGCGTTGTGTTCAAGGGCTGATTTTTACTGTATCAGTTTATTTGTTTTTCTATTTGCAGAATTGTATACTGTTTTCTCATTAATCCCTTATTATTGTTGTTTTATTTTAGTTCCAAGTTTGTTGCCAGTGTGTGTGTGTGTGTGTGTGTGTGTGTGTGTATCTGATGAATAATACGAATTGTAATCGCAGACGTTTCTAGTTGAAAATCTTCATCAAATCTCAGGCATCATGTCATTTATTATTATTATTTTGCCCGAGAAGTTGTTTAATTTTAAGCAAACTCACGCCTCAATAATAGTATTAGAAAACAATTTTAGGTGTTGCCAATATAGCGTTTTAAGCTCAACTAACTGACGCTTTTCTTAGGCAACTGAAAAGTACCTTTGAATTTTTATGGAGGCCCTGGGATAAGATATTAAAAGAAAAACTGTTGTTTAAGAGGATAAAAAGAAGTTTGAGTTTAATTTTGAAAATAAAAATTTAATAGAACTCTGTGTCATCAAACAATTGTGAATGAACAATACGAAAAGAGAAGCATTCAGATTGTTTCTTTTAGCAAAATAAAAAAATTTTAATCTTTAATTTTAATTTCCTGCTGATTCTTCTTCTGAGGGTGTTTAGGAATTTTTAGTAACATTTTGGGGAAAAAGAATGAACACGAAATTAAAATTAAAGATCCCAAAAATAAGTACTACAAGACCTTAAACACAATAACGATAACAGGCTACAGACTACAACTTGTCAAAAATAGAATACATGGGCGTATATGAGAATGATTATTTTTACTACTACAGGCAACACGGCTACAGGTTGTTGTCCCTGCTGTTTTTGTGGTTGTAGTCAAATTAAACGAATTTCTATTTTGGTGAGCTAAAATGGGTAAATGCAGTGTTGCCAGTATAATATAAATAAATTCAATTATTGTAAACTTGAAAATATACTTTTTTATTATGCAAAAAGAAGCAAAAAACTATATATACAAGCTAATACAATGATTTCTTGTCATATACTGTGGACTTTAAATATATATTTTTCTTGGAATAACACTATTTAAGAGTATTAAATATATGAAAGCGGCTACACTGGCGTATGAATTCAACTACAAACAACAACTCATGGTTATTGATTTGGTAGTGTCGCTTTAAAAATAATTAAGTAGCCTACGACTTTTGTAGTCGGTGTTCGTGTAGCCTGCTGTTGTTATTGTGTTTAATGCTTTAGTTTAATTTGACTACAACCACAAAAACAGCAGGGACAACAACCAGTAGCCGTGTTGTTTGTAGTAGTAAAAATAATCATTCTCATATACGCACATGTATTCCATTTTTGACAAGTTGTAGTCTGTAGCCGGCTGTCCTTATTGTGTTTAATGCTTAATTTATATAAATATTTTAAAATTTGAAAGAACATTTTTTTTCAAACACAATAATATTTTGTAACATTTTCAAACTTAAAGTTTCCTTTTGGTGATTTAAATAATTTTTTAATAATTAATCTAATAATTAATTTAATTATTAATTTAATAATTAATTTAATAATTGCTTCAATTTAAATAATTTATTTATTTAAATATTTAATATTCTCAAGAAGTTGCACAAAGAAATATTAGAAAGTAAGTAGAAAATTTTTTTATGCAGTACGAAAAACTTTAAAATTTACCTTATTATTTGAACAGACCTCGGGCATGATAACCAAAAAAGTTACTTTGGGACATGTTATGTATCAAGTAAAATAAAACCTGGACGCACTAACATTTAGAAGGACTTTATGGACACGTTCAAATATTTTGGGGGCGTGGCAAATTTTGTTTTCTGCTTTAAAAACCTCAAAGTCTTCTATTTCATTCCATAGGAAGAGTAGCACAATTTTCTTCTTTTACAGAGCCCGAAACGCCTTGTTATACACTATCGAAACCGGTCTGTTTCCCAACCAAATCAGGGGCGGGATAGTGGCAATTCTTTTCTATATAAAAGAAATTTCAAAGGAAGAAAACTTTTATAAATTCAAATGATTTTTACAAACATCTTACAACGAAATTAGTTTTAGTAGATACAAACAAATAATTTAAGTGGTTTTTTATGTGATTTTTCCACCTTTAGAGTTGGCAACACTTTCCAGCTGCTTGGCAATGCCGCACTATTTCCTTCCTTAACAAATTCCTGTTGGAAACACAAGACAAGATTACAAACTCGCACAAACAAACATTTATTGTTTTAAATAATCCACACAAGATAAGAATTAGAGATAGAGAGAGAGAGAGAGAGGGAGATAGAAAGAGAGATACTGAGAAAGGGAAAACGGGAGGCCAGTAAAGGAAATCTGATGACGATGATGACGATGGTGATGAACTGCGAAGAGTGAATATTGTTCAGGGTTAAAACGAATGTTTGTCTTAATCTTTGATTTGTTTTTCAAATGTAAACGACAGGAATTAATTTAGATAAATGATTTTTGAAGAGGTTTTCATACTTCCTCGGCAACACTTGTGTATCTTACGGCTGCCGCCTGCCACAGTCAATAGCAGCCGTCAAGAGTGCAGAAGCGTTTAGACATGCCATTAAAATCTTTTTGCTTAAGAACTTGATTCCATTCCAAATGCGGCAGAAATCGTTATAAATTGTTTTAAGCCAAAAACAAAAACAAAAACAAAATAGAACTAAATTCGTATTGAAATTTGATTTATTTGTTAATTTGTTTGTAATGAATTTTCCCCAACTCCCATTTAATACTTCCCCTTCCCCTCATTTCATGTTGTTTAAGTATTTTTGTAATTTTAAGTATTTAATTGGCTGCATTTCTCAGCCAATTTCGCTTTGGCCGGGTGGCTGGCAACTACACGACTACAATTTTAGAAGCCAGAAGAAAGAAGAGCACCCAGAAGTTGTTTAGTTGTGGCAAAATGTTTTCCTTTTGCACTTCATTTCACTGGGTAATTTTCTTTTAAAATTTAATTTAATTTTGTTAAATAAAGAAAAAACAGCAACTGGTTTCCTCTGGGTAGATACCAGAGCTGCCGTTTTATATGCTTTATTTGAAATTACAACAACAAAAAAAAGAAAGAAAAAAGTATGGGAGTCGTGGCTTTTTTCTTTAGCCTCTTGGCTGCTCTTTGAATTGTGAAAAAGTTGTTGCAGAAAGAAACAATTGAATAATCATCAGCATCATCATCGTCTATCTGTGCAGCCTTTGAAGTATTTAATAAGTTTGAATTTTTAATTAATTTTTAATTACTTTTCTAATTTACAAATAATTAATTTTTGATTATGTTTTCGAATCACAGGAGAGTTTTTTTTCGATTATCGGAACTTTCCTCTGCTGCAGCAAAGAAATTGTTAAGGTGGACTTAAAACGGAGGGAATTCAACTGGCCCATAGTGCGGCTGAGCAAATATATTTTATTTTATTTATCAAGTGTAACAATTACAATTAAACAATGGAAAATATTATTTGAGATCTTATGAAATTAAAGTTTCTAAAGCCTTAAACACAATAACGACAGCAGACTACAGACTACAACTTGTCAGGAATAGAATACATGGGCGTATATGAGCATGATTATTTCTACTACTGCAGGCAACAAGGCTACTGGTTGTTGTCCATGCTGTTTTTGTGGTTGTAGTCATATTAAGCATTAAACACAATGACGACAGCAGACTACAGGCTACAACTTGTCAATAATAGAATACATGGGCGTATATGAGAATGATTATTTTTACGACTACAGGCAACAAGGCTACTGGTTGTTGTCCATGCTGTTTTTGTGGTTGCAGTCAAATTAAACTGATTTCTATTTTGGTGAGCGACAATGGCTAAATGTAGTGTTGCCAGTATAATATAAATAAATTGAATTATTTTAAACTTGAAAATATATTTTTTTATAATCAAAAGGAAACAGCAAACTATATTTCCAAGCTAATGAAATGATTTCTTGTGATATACTGTGGGCTTTAAATATATTTTATTGGAATAACACTATTTAAGAGTATTAAATATATGAAAGCGGCTACACTGGCGTTTGAACAGAATTCTACTACAAACAACAACTCATGGTTATTGATTTGGTGGTGTCGTTCTAAAAATAATTAAGTAGCTGACTACGAGGCGACGATTGTAGCCAACGACTTTTGTAGTCGGTGTTCGTGTAGCCTGCTGTAGTTATTGTGTTTAATGCTTAAATGTTACTTAAAAATAATTTTTATTCGAGTTTTGACAATATCGGCAGCATTTAAATAAACAAAATCAGCTGTTTCATTAAGTAAAAAAGTTATTCATGAGCATTAAGAGATATTAAATTATGAGCCACCCTGCTTCATTAACAGCTGGTTGACTACATTCAAAACTATTTTTTTCGATTAAACTTATTATGGAAGTTAATTTGAGTTCTTGCCAAATACTTCCTCATTTCCCCAAAGTTTCCCACTGATTTTCTTTGTTCAAGCTTTTGCAATATTCTTGGAAAGACTATTAAAAATTAATATTTTATTGTTACAAAATTTCAAACATTCAAATACACCTTCAACTGGTCATGCACCGGCATGCACAACGAGTTTAATGTATTTTTGGCCAAATATTTGTGGTTTAATACTTGAGGTCGTTTAATACAAACCACAGGTGTTGCATACATTCGAGGCTTTGCATTAATTATGAAATTCAAACTGAAAGAACGTTGCAAGTTCAGGGCAATTTTCGCAAACAAGTAAATGTGGCAGGCAACTGCCAGGACTAATTTTAGCACTAAGAAATACAATAAAAGAAGTTTTATGCTCCTGACACACACACACACACACACACACACACACACAGACAATAATTACATGACATGGCATGAAGTGTCTAGTAGAACTGGCCAAAAAGAAAAGCAACAATAACAATAGAAAGAAAACAGAACAGTTTAGAAGATCGTTTGTGGCTTGAATACTTGAAAGGTTAACTGATGATTTGCATATGAAAACTATTTGCAACACTTGGCGCCTCTACACCCCAGACAAAAAATATGAAACACAAAAACTGTGTAAAGAACTCGTACTCTGTAGTGCGACAGCAATTTCTTTTAATAATTCCTCAACGAAGTTTGCAATTTCAGAGTTCTACACCCGAAATGTTCGCCCGTATTATGAATGACGTCGTCGACGTCACATCAACACAACAGCCAGGAATTGTCTGGTACTTGTCGACAGAAATAGACTGCTGCTAACATGTTCTATTAATATTATATGCCTTAGAGAATACCAAAAGGTTGTCAATAATAATTAATACTTGTCGACAAGTGACAATATTTTCCTGTGTCGTGATGATGCGACGTCGACTTCGTCATTCATAATATGGGCCATTATTTAGTGGGCTGGATAATTGTCGTTTAATAATTAAGATGTTATTTTGATTATTAATTTCAAGATATTTCTCAGTCCCCAGATAACTCCCTTTAGGGGGGGGGGGTCTTATAAAAATTTTAATTAATTATTTGTTTTACCATGATAAATTTTTGAAGAAAAAAAAAGATACATAAAAAACTATTGACCCCAAAAGAAACTCCAGTATATTTCCGCTTATTTTAACCGCACAACTGTCCTAACTTGGGCTCTTTTGCTGTTCTCTGCTGTAGAGCTCTGCGATCTAAAAAGGTTTTTAATTCCGAAAAACCTGATAAATAATCCAAAGCACAAGGAAAAGTCAACAACCGTTTTATATATTCAACTTACACAGCAGAGCAGATTGGTTGTTTTCGAAAGCCGCTACACTGTCCTCATCAAAACTCGTGTGCATTTCTGTTCATAAAAGAAAGTATTAAGTATTTTAACTGAATCTGATAACAGTTTCCATTTGCACCGATTTTATTATGAAAAAGGATACGAGAATTGTATTTTAATATTTAAATTAATCGATTCCCCTGTAATCAGCGGTTGTGGATGTTGTTTTCGATTACTCTACAAGCATCTTGAACACTAACTGATCAGATATATCAATTCGAAAATTTTTTCTTTCAAGAAAATTATTTTATTAGAATTTTTTGGTTCACGACATCCCACGATCAGGTTAACCGATTTTGAAACGGTTTGCGGTGGTCTACGTGGTTTCTAAGAACTGATTTTCGTTCGCCGAATCAATCGGTGAAGCCTTTTCAAAGTTGATCTGAAGAAAAACCCTTTGCAAGTAAGTAAATTTTGTTGTCAGATATTAAATAAATTATGGACGAAAGTTCTCGGACTGATGGATTGGCAATGAACTTAAATAGAGTGGTATTGCAAAATCCGAAATACGGTTCCAGAGCTGGGAGGCTTACACCTATTTCTCGAAGAAAAATCGATACCAAAAACCAATTATTTTTTTATTTATTTGTAAATTGAATCTGTTTCATGCCTTGGGAAGCCTTAATTGCCTATTAAAAACTAAAAAAAAATTTACCAGGGACGGGAATTTAATATTTTTTTGCACTTTTAGTATCTTGTAGTACAAAATGTAGTACTAAAATGTTTAAAAACTTTTAGTATTTCTTAAATAAGACCGCTTAATACTTCATGAAGATTTGCTTTGAAAAAAAAGATTCAAATTTCGTTTCCAGGGGTGGGAAATCGTTTTATTTCTAATTCATAAAAGTAGCCAAAAAGGCAGCTGACGTTGTTTTTTTCTTTGCTAACTAAAACTCCTTTATAACTTGGGAAGAACAAAATTGGTGCTTAAAAATATATGTAAAGCCAGACTTACCTTGGTGTAGGGTATATAAGATTCGGCACAGCCGAATGTAGCACTTATACATGTTTATAATAATTTTCCCCTTTTAATGAAGGGAAAAAGCAAAAATTAAGAAATAATTTATAAGTTAAAGAGGTTGAGCCCTTGACTAATTTGCCTCCTATTCAGTTTTGTGAGAGTCCGTTTAGTCCTTTTTGTATTCAAAGGACCAAAAGTGCTTAAAATCCTTCACTTGAACCTTGAACTGGAGCAAAAATTTATTTTATTTTCTATAAACTTTTCCTTGAGTGTAAATTTACAAGAAAAAATTTCATTTCTTAAAACTAAAGTTGCTTCCGTTTCCTGCCTAATAAACGCAGTGTGTGAACTACTCCACACTAACAACAATACATTCCACTGAAGCCACTAAAACATGGGGATGACTGATGGTTATTAAAGTGCAGTATGCGGTCGGTTTAATATTTTCTTACCAATAACAACTTGAAATCAACCAACTTTATAATATTTTCATTTCCAAACGAACCGTTCCACCGACTCCCTGACCTTTTTGCACTCATTCCCTGGATATTGAAAAACTTTGCCAACTTTTAAATGAAGAAGATTGAGTAAAAGGTTTTTATTTCTTTTTTGTTTTGTTTTCTCTGCCGTTTCATATTCAGTTTCTTTATTATATTTTGCATTATAAGTTTTGAATTACAACAACTTCCAAAAAAAAAAAAGAATGAAGAAGAAGAAGAAGCAGAAGGGATTTAAATTAGAAAGAGAGGAGAATACAGCAAAAGGTCTAAAAGTTCTTATTATTTGGTACACTCGATGTGTTGTCGTAGATGGAGGAGAGTACCTGAAAGTATGCAATACATCCTGTTGTTTGCTTTGCTTGTGTTTGTGTATGTTTTAAAATTCAAATCGATTTCTATGTAACCGCATCCATATGCTGCTGCTGCTGCTGCTGCCAAATGAAAGTGTACTTTTGAGAGAACAAACAAAAGTTTTACTTGCTCGAGAAGTATATCGAATTTATTGAAATGTTTGAAATGTCCTCCACCTGTTACCAAAACCCTCGTATTGGTTATTAACTTAACAATACGAGCACAACAGTAATTTGTCCATTTAATGTCTAGACAAAAGCCTCCAATTACCTTATCCGATTACAGACACAGATTTCCCACTGTCAGTCAGAAGTGGGAAATGGTGTTTGCATTTGTTGGCTGGGCGGTGCAAACTTCGCACGTTGGCCCAACGCAGAGGCAACAGGCAGCTTGTTGTTGTACTACATATTGAATTTTGGAAAATTAGTAACTGGTACAAAATTAAATTAAAAAAAAAATTTTTTGATTAATTGTTTCTTCTTTGAAATTCACTTTTTATGAAAAGTAGGTTTTTTAAAAATTTTATGTGACATAAAAAGTACTTTCTATAAAAAGTACCAAAAGTAGATTGTGATACGTAAAAATATCCCTTTTGTATAAAATAGACTTCATATGAAATGTTTTTTTTTTTATAAAACGTTTTGTGCATTAAAAATTGCTTCTTAAGGAACTGATTTTTTAAAATATTCTTTTAAAGAAACTAATTTTTTATGAAACTCAAATTTTTTCAAAATTTCTTAGTTGTTATAAAAAGTACGTTTCATAGTTAATAAAAGAAAGAGATGTACTTATAATTTGAAAAAATAACTTTTATAAAACAACTTTTATAAAATGTCGTTTTTATAAAGTATCGCTTATAAATAGTATTTTATTTAAAGTACCTTTCGAAAAAGGTACTTTATTAAAATAACTTTTAGAACTTTCTGCAAAATGCAAGCAGTCTTTGCACATTTTTGTAAAGCTACGTTATAAAGTTTAGGGTACTTTACTCAAAGTACTTTTTATAAAAAGTACTAATTCTTATAAAAAGTTCTTTTTATAAAGAATCTTTTATAAATAGTATTCCTTTTAAAGTACCTTTTGAAAAACATTCTTTATCAAAATAACTTTAAGAAGTTTGTGAAAAATGTAAGCACTTCACAGTACTTTACTCAAAGTACTTTTTATAAAAGGTACTTCATTTAAAGTACCTTTTAAGAAAGATATGTAAGCACTCTTTGATCGTTTTTGTAAAAGGTACGGTATAAAGTTTTTAGTACTTTACTCAAAGTACTTTTTATAAAAAGTACTAATTTTTATAAAAAGTTCTTTTTATAAAGAATCTTTTATAAATAGTATTCCTTTTAAAGTACCTTTTGAAAAACGTTCTGTATTAAAATCATTTTAAGAAGTTTGTGAAAAATTTAAGCACTTCACAGTGTTTTACTCAAAGTACTTTTTATAAATAGTACTTCATTTAAAGTACCTTTTAAGATGCGTAAGCACTCTTTGAACGTTTTTGTAAAAGGTACCGTATAAAGTTTTTAGTACTTTACTCAAGTACTGTATTAAAATAACTTTTTGGACTTTCTGAAAAACGTAAGCACTTTTTGAATTTTTTTTTGTAAAAAGTACCTTATATAGTTTATAGTGCCTTACTCAAAGTACTTTTTCTAAAAAGTACTGTATTAAACTAACTTATTGCACTTTCTAAGAAGCTCGCGAACTTTTTGCATTTTCCTAAAAGCTACACAACTTTCGCACCTACCGAAAAAGGCACGTACCACAAAAAGTACTTTTTGTATAGATACTATTTTCTATACACACTCATTACAATCATGCTGCTCTATAAAAAGTATTTGTTATACAAAATATTTAGGCCGCCATATTGATAAAAAAAATTTAAATTTATTTGATATCTATTTTAAGAAAATTATGAATAAAATTTTTTTAATAAAATACAATTGAAAACTATTTAAAATTTTACGATATTGGCTTTTACAAAAAAAGTACATTTTATAAATAGTTTCCCACATAAAATTATCACCCTTTATAAAAAGTATCCTAAATAAGTAGTATTGCAAGTACTATTTTTAAATGAAACTTTTGTAAGAAGTACTTTTTTTAACTTTCTGTGATTTTTATATGCTCCATTTTCAAAACACCCTTTGCAAATAGTACCAGTCATAAAAATTATCTGTTATAAGAAGTACATATAAAACGTACCTATTAAAATAAGTGGCTTTTATAAAAACTACTTTTTGTATAAAGTACTTTCTATAAAATAGTACCGCAATAAATTTTAACAAGTTCTTCTGATAACAGATGTATTTTTTATGTTTCTTTTATTCGAAATTGTTAAAAAAAAGCAAATTTTAATTGTAATTTAGCTGTTTTTAAAAAGTACCTTTTACAAAAAGTACTTTTTTCCCAAGCAGTTTTTATAGAAGGCTTTTTTGTATATATTTAACTTTTTAAAAAAATATACCTTTTTGTAAATAGTACTTATCATAAAAAGTACTTTTTGTAAAAAGTAAATTAAAAAAAATTACCTATTAAAACAAGTATCTCTTATAAAAATTAATTTTTTTTAAACTACTTTCTATGAAATAGTACCCGCAATATGTTGTAGCTTTTAGAAAAAGTAATTTTAATATGTAAAAAGTACTTTGTATTGAAATTACATTATTTTAAATATAATTTCTTATAAAGAGTACATGTTTTCAAAGAAGTACCTTTGAAGAAATAGTACCAATAAAAAAATTCTTTTTTTAAAAAGTACATATAAAAGTGCATATAAAAGCTACATTTTAAAAGTACATTTTAAATGAAATATTTCTTTCATATATTACTTTCTTTATAAAGTACCTTCTGCAAAATAGTACCCATAAGAAATTTTAGCTCTTGTAAAACGTACTTTTAATCAAGTTTATATATTTTAAGTATTTTTCACTAGAAGTTGTTTCACAAAAAGCAAATTTTAAAATTAATATGAAATGTTTTTGATAAGTACCTTTTATAAGCAGTACCTTATATACAAAGTACCTTATATTACAAGCAGCTTTTTTAAAAGCATATTTTATACGAAACAGCTATTTTTAAATATGTACCGTTTCTTAAAATATATTTTTATAAATAGTTCTTATCATAAAAAGTACCTTTTACAGAAAGTACTTTTTATAAAAAGTACTTTCTATAAAAAGTACTTTTTATAAAAAATAATTTTTATAAAAAGTGCTTATTAAAAGTACTTATTAAAATAGGTACTTTTTGTAAAAACTATTTTATGTGCATAAAATAGTACCTATAAAATAGTACCTGTAATAAACTGCAGCTTATTGAAAAAGTAAGTCTGATAAAATTATATTGAAATAAAATTTTACAAAATGTATTGTAGTGAAAAGTACCATTTATGAATATTATTTATCGTTAAAAGTGCCCGCTTGGAAAAATTAATGCAATTAAAAAGTTTATTTTATAAAAACTTTTGTTCCTTAAAAGTATTTCCATTCAAACGTACCCCTCATCACAAACAGAGTTGACCGCCTCTGAAAATAAATATCTTTTTACCTTAAAATTTTACAAGAAATTATTGTTTTAATTTTTTTCTTCCAACTTATTTTTGCTGTTCCATAAAATCCACTCGTGCAACACTCCAGTTCAGAATTTGTTTTGTAACAAAATACAGAAACATAAACTTAACCAAAATGGAGCAGGACGGACAGAAATACTTCAAAATAAAGCAGCCAAAGTGTTCAAGTAACTCAACTAATAAAAGTAAATGAAAGAAAGAAAAAAGGATTTAATTGAAGTTGAGCCTTTTAGAGCAGGTGTAAAGTTAAATCATAAAATGAAATTAAAATAAAACACCATCATTTTGTATGCAAAACAAAAACTCAACTCCAATGAAATCAAAAAAGTATATTTTTTTTATTTTCTTTCCTTTCCGAATGTCCCTTTTGCCGCATTCGGGAAAATATTTATTGGGAAAAAGGGTTGATAGATTCACTTTCGCATTGAAGTTTCGAAGAGATCTCAAGAAGCTGGAAAAAATACGCTGCCTTTGACTCACATTTTTGGTGTTTGCGAAGAGAAGGATTGAAATTAAAATCGTATTATTTCATGTCCTTTGAGATTATTTTTATGTGAAGTTTTTTCTGATGCCATTTCGGCGTGTAAATTTTGCATTTTTAACTTCAAAATGCGTCTATTTGTTTGTATAATTATTTTTTTTTTGATGTTTTGCCAGGGATTAAATACGTAATTTGTGCTTAAAGCCCCTTCTCAACTCAATTAGCTGCTTCATGTTATTAATTTTGTGTGTGTGTGTGTTTTTTCTAGGATATAATTTTTTCTTAATTCTATAGAATTGTAAAAAAACGACAACAAAAAGTTATTAAAAATTTATGTAATTAAAAGATTTTTGTGCGGTTTTTTTTGCAATAAAATTCTACTTATAATATTTAGAAGAAAATGGTGAAGGGGCCTTTTGTTTGGTAAAAGGGGAGGATGACAAAGTCCAAAAGCATTTAAAGGTTTTTCAGATGATACCCACCTAATTAATATACAACAAGAGGGTGAAGTGGGCGAATTTTCTTAAGTAGCACAATTTAGCAGTTGATTTAAAATATAAAAGAATTTATTTAAGAAGACTTTTATATATTTACGATATACGAGTTGTGCTCGAAATTCCCAGTCTGTCTATCAGTGTTGTCAACAGTTGGATATGAAAAAGCGCTCAAACAAGAAACGAATGTTTTTATTATAAAAACCGATTACACAATATACGAGTGGGGCTCCGAATTCCCAGTCTGCTTTTTAGTGATGCCAATAGTTGAATTTCAAAAAGCGCTGAGACCAAAAAGAGGCATTAATTGTTTTACAAAAATTTTTTTTGTTATAAAAACCGATTTAAGGATATACGAGTTGTGCTTAAACTTCCCAGCCTGCCTATTAGTGTTGTCAACAATTAAATTTCAAAAAGCGCTGAAACCAAGAAAAGGCATTAATCGTTTTACTAATTTTTTTTTATTATAAAAAGCGATTTCGCGATGTACGAGTTGTACTCGAGACTCCCAGTCTGCCTATCAGTGTTGTCAAGAGTTGAATTTTAAAAAGCGCTAAAACCAAGAAAAGGCATTAATCGTTTTACTTAACTTTTTTTGTTTGTTTTGAAAACCGATTTCGCAATATACGAGTTGTGCTCAAAATTCTCAGTCTTCCCATCAGTGTTGCCAACAGTTGAATTTTAAAAAGCGCTAAAACAAAGAATACAATAATTTTCATAAAATTTTGTGTAAAAAATGGTATCAAGGGCTTGAAATGTTGTCAATGGGATATTCTCCAAGTGAAATATCCAGCTAATAAAAATTTTATTTTAATCGATTAATAATGGATTTATCAGTTATTCGATTAAATCGATTAATTTTAGATTAATTAGATAACTGACTATTTTTAGATTAATCGGTTCTTCGATTAATTTTAGATAGATCGATTAGTCGACTCATTTTGAATTCCTGGGTTAATCGATTAATTGGATAGCCGGTTAATTTTGTTTATTTTTCTTGTCGAAAAAAGTTATTACAACAACTTTCATATAACTTTGTCCAAAAAATATCGTCGGTGATTGTTCTCCAACTGAAATTTCTAATTAATCAAAATTTTATTTTAATCGATTAACTTTGGGTTAGTCGGTCATACAATTAACTTTAGATTGATCAATTAATCGATAGATTTTTATTTCATTTATCAATCGATTAATTCTAGATATATTGGGTAGCCGATTATTTATGGGTTAATCGGTTCTGCGATTAACTTTAGATAGATCGGTTAGTCGATTATTTTTGTATTCCTTGGTTAATCGATTAATTAAATAGCTGGTTAATTGTGGATCTTTTCTTGTTAAAAAAAATTTATTACAACTACTTTCATATAAATTTTGACAAAAAATTTATTTAAGGGTTCGGTAGTACCTGAAATGTCGTCGCTGATTGTTCTCCAAGTCAAATTTCTAATTAATCAAAATTTTGTTTTAATCGATTAATTTTAGGCTAATCGGTGATTTGATTAATTTTAGTTTGAATGAATTAATCATTGGGTTTTTAACTTATTTACTAATCGATTGATTCTAGATTATTTGGATAGCCGACTATATTTCGATTAATCGGTTCTTCGATTATTTTGGAAGAAATTTCATTTGATTTTGTGTAAATAATGGACTTAAGCACTGGAAATGTTGTCAGTGGCAAGCGATGATTGTTTTCCCAATGAGATATTCAATTAATCGGGATTTTGCTTTAATCGATTAATACTGGATTAATCGGTTATTCCATTATGCGATTAGTTTTACTAAAATCGGTTATTCGACTGATTTTGGCTGCGTTATGTAGTCGATTATTGTTAGATTAATTGAATATTTTAATTCTGAATTAATCGATTAATTTTTAATGATTGGACACTCAG
Source organism: Linnaemya vulpina (assembly GCA_963675445.1). Lineage (NCBI taxonomy): Eukaryota > Metazoa > Arthropoda > Insecta > Diptera > Tachinidae > Linnaemya > Linnaemya vulpina. Next base: position 105,941,152 of record OY776276.1, read on the forward strand.
ACCGTTTGTGTCCGGAACAGTCCCAGTGGTCATGAGCCCTAAATTAATTTTTTTATTAAAAATATTTTTGCAATTAAAATGTAGGGTTTTAAATTAATTATTTCTATGAAATTAAAGAAAAATCCTGAACATATTTTGCTTGTGAAAAATTCCAAATTGGCTTAATTGACTCTCAAATAAATATTCATGATAAATCCGGAAAACGTATGCGCTGTGATTAATGAATTCATCATTTTTTATTTTCTTGCAGTGGCCAATACGTTTTCACGAGTGTGCAAAAATTTACATTTTAATATCCGCCACATCCTTTTTCGTTTTAATTACAATTGAGATGATGTTCACACTTAAATAATTTCGCAACTTTTGATGTTGATTGTTGTTCTCGACAAATAAAGCCCCAAACGAAAATTGACCGCCCATTTGACGTTTTAATATTGTTTGACGGAAATTCCATTTAACGCTAATACAAACACAAGCACACACACACACGCACACACACTCATACTCTAGAACACGTGAAAGGAAACAAATAACCAATGAATGGTTTTTTCGTTGATGAAGATGATGATGATGATGATGATGATGATGATGACGATGATGACGATGATGGACAAACTGCATTTGCATATGAAACGCAATCAAAATCGAAATACAGGAAAAACAAACAAACAATCATCGGTCAGTCGTACATCGAGTCGTATGAAAAGTAAATTTGCACAAGCATACACACACACAAACACATGCACACATATACACACACATGTGTATAGATTCATTTTGAAATAAACACATCCTCAGGCATGACCGCACCTCCAAATAGCAAACGCCTACGAAAATTAATGTTTATTTAAAATGCTACACGTACACACGCTTGGCTGTCTGCATGAGTATGAGCTGGTTGCTGTTGAGTATGTGTGTGTGTGTGTGTTTGTAACAAAAACAAATCAAGTGACTGAATGAATGTCTGTCTCGCGGTTTGGGTGACCAACGACTGACTTCATATTATTCTCTAATTTGTTTTTGAACAAACAATCGCACACCTTCCGAGCAAATAAAAATGGAAACTCAATAGAAATCACAATAGAGATGTAGACACACACGAACTCACTCACGCCTACACGAGGGTCCTCCCTTAAGTTTTTTAAAAGTCTTTAAGTTCAAAACACTTATAAATCTTTTCTGCGAGCTGCAAAATAAAATACTTGAACTTTTTATCCAGAAAAAAATGGGGCAAAACGGCAAAGAAAAGTTTTACTGAAGCGTTTAGGCAGGTCCCACGATGTCACCAGACATTTCTTGTCGCCCAATTATATTGGAAACAAAATCAGGGACTATCTGCATAGACCATGACAAAAAAGTCTAACATTGACTGCATGATCTTCTGGTGACTCATTGAGGTCACGTTCTATAGCGTGTTTTTTATTTTTAAAGTGTCACAACTTTGAGTTGGCATCACTGTTTTATTTAAGCACCCATTTAACAGCTGACAGCTGCTTTGAGATGTCATTACGAATCGTTTTACACCAGGGCAACGTGAGCAAATTGTTGAAATTCTTAATCGAAATAATTGTTCTCTTCGTCCAACTCATCTAATCAAAATTTTATTATCCGATGAAGCCCCTTTCCGGGATGAATGGGTGCATAAATAAGCAAAATTGTAGTATTTCGAGTGAAAAGAATCCACGAGCTTTTTCGTTGAGACACCATGATATCCACAGAAAATTATTGTTTCGTGTGCTTCATGCACTCGGGGAGTCATTGGCCCCCATGCCTTCAAAAACCTTGATGGTCAAAAGGTTACTGTCCATGGGGAACGGTAGAGGACCAGGCTTCGAAAACTTTTCGTAGCTCAATTACCTGACATTAATCCTGCTGATTATGAGGTTCCTACAGGACGCAGCCACATGCCGCACAGTGGGCGCTACAATTATTTTATGCAAAGAAGCTTTTGATGAAAAAATGGTCCAATTAATAGGCTACCAAAATCGTGTGATTTAACCCTATTCGATTGTTTTTTTTTTTTGGGTCATATTAAGTCACTTGTCCACATCGATAAACCACAAACAATTGAGCACCAGGAAATCAACATTCGAAGAGGAGTTATCGGCGAAATATTGGCCGCAAATGCAGGGAAAAGTTGTTGAAAATTATTGGTCCAGATTGCGCCCTCTACATGCCAGCCGTGGTGGCCATATAGCCCAGATCATATTTAAGCAATAACTTCATAAAATTTTCTTTCATGTGAAGCCCACTTCATTGATATTAAAAATATATATCCTTGTTTTAATACAATTTAAACTTGAGTTACTCTAAAAGAGACACCCATTAGGAACATCTTATACAATAAGCACGGTCTTATTGCAGCCGTGCGAATTTTTATGTAACACAGTGTTAAATTTTAGTTGATGTTCGAAATAGAATTTAAGCAAATTATTTACTACAAAATTTTTATTTCAATTCCCACAATATGAAAACGTCGTGGCTTTAAGCGATTCCAGATGTTATTGAGCAAAATCGGCAACATTCTCGGCTGTCCAGTTAATCGATTAACCAATGAATTGAAATTTAATCGACAAACCGATCTATCAAAAATTAATCGAAGAACCGATTAATCCAAAAATAGACTGTTATCTACTTAATCGAGAATTAATCGATTTAATCGAATAACTGATAAATCCAAAATTAATCGATTAAAATAAAATTTTCATTAGCTGGATATTCCACTTGGAGAATACACCACCGACAACATGTCCAGTACCATCGAGCCCTTAATTCAACCACAGTTATCGTTATCACTAGTTCTCCTGCAGCTAAGAAAAAACACCCGTTATATAAGTAAAACTATTCCCAACCCGGTATTGATATTCTAACAGTTTTCAACTTTTATTAATAACAAAAATATGAACTCATGCATTCGAAATTGAACCCCAGGCCATTGATAAAGAAGTTCCCAAAATGTATCCCCAAATGCCCCACAATTCTTAATCCATCGAATACTGGAAAATAAATACTGAAATCGATTTACAATCATTTACAATTCCATTTAAAAATGCACAACAGTTGTGGAGAAAAGTAACAATTTCATTTAAATTTCAATATCAAACTGCCCAGAGAACACATTATGAGATGCCTGCAGCCACACAAAAAATAATACCTGCCAACATGCGATTACCAGCAAATCGAAAAGAAGAAGAGGAAGAAAAAATTTAATAAAAAAAAAAATTTAACTGGCAGACCAAAGAAAACAGAATCAAATGAAAGTTGTTGCAAATATTTTTCTCATTCTTGCGGTCAAATGAACAGCAGCTGAATTCAATTACAACAATTGATGAAACCACAAATTGGACGACAGGCCGCAGACAACCCAAACCACTGTGCACTGCTTAACTACCAGCCGAGCTGACAAGCAGCTTATCTAGTTTTTATGTTTGACAATATATTTTATTTCTTAAAATAAAATTATCAACAAAAAAAAAAAGAATTAAATAAAATTGATACACTCGTTTAGTTGCTGACAGTATTTCGTAGCAACCCCTGGACATTTCAATCTATTTCTGCTTCCAATTGGCCAAAGATGAGTTGGCAAATTAAAGTATACAATTTTAAAATGATGAAGTGCTTTTGCTGCCTCAACATTTCAATTAACTTTGAAATGAACAGGAATTTTGAAATTTTTCCTCATTTCATTCGACTCTTCCACTTGGCGCAACTGTCAGATATGACATGTCAAACAAGTTAATTTATCAAAGGCCGGCAGTAGTGGCTGGAGTTTTGACTGAAACTTAAATTGTTGTTCTCCATATGCAGCAGTCCGTTTGGTGTATTTTCGTATTGAAGTTGTAATTAAATAAATTGGCTTATTTTTGTGTTGCCACTGCTCGTTTTTTGTTGCTTTTTTTCCTGCCGTTTGCCCAACGTGACTTAACAATTTAATTTAAAATAATGACACCAACAATAAGTTCATTCATCAATATTTTGCTACCCCCTTCTCTGTCGAATGTGTTGAATCGCTGTAAAATAATTTTGTTAGTTTTAAGAATTGTTTTTTTTTATTTATTGAAACAGTTGGAAACATGTTGAGACATGCACTAGCAAGTTGCCGAAGCAGTAAAAGCCTTGCCAGGCTTAAAATTTTGAGTGAGCTGAAGTAGTTAACGCGTAGTCTGCGATGACAAGGATCCCGGGTCCCCTTTCTGCCATAATTAAGTTCATTGATGACTCCTTCTGTTTTTATTTATCAAAACAATGGGAAACATGTTGAGACATGCACTAGCAGGATGCTCAAGCCGAAAAAAGTCTTGCCAGGCCTAAAATTATTAGTTAGCGATTGCTGTGTGTTGAAGTAGTTAACGCGTATGCTAAGATGGCAAGTACCCTGGGTCCGATATCTGCAATCATATACTTCGTTGATGACTTTTCCCGATCTGTAACGAATTTCCTCAATGATCGCTCTAAAAATATTGTTATTAATGCGATCTTTTCAAAAGAGTGCCAGATTAAGTTCAGGAGTATCGCAAGGCTCTGTTTTACAGCGTGTTTTTATTTTTAAAGTGTTGGAACTTTGAGTTGACATCACTGCTTCGTTTAAGCACCCATTTAACAGCTGACAGTTGCTTTAAAATTTAATTACGAATCGTCTTAGACCAGAGCAATGCGTTCAAAATTGTTGAAGATTTTAATCGAAATAATTGTTCTCTTCGTCCAACTCATCTATTCAAAATTTTATTATCCGAGGAAGGCCCTTTTCGGGATGAAAGGGTGCGTAAATAAGCAGAATTTGGAGTGAAAAGAATCCACGAGGTTTTTTGTTGAAACATCATGACATCCACTCTTTATGGACAGGCTGAGTCCTTCCCCCCATGCCTTCAAAAACGATGATGGTCAAAAGGTTACTGTCCTTGGTGCATGGTAGAGCAACAGGATTGAAATTCTTTTCGTGCCTGAATTCAGTGGCATTAATCCTGCTGATTAAAGGGTTCCAACAGGAGGCAGCCACATGCCGCACAGCGGGCGCTATAATTGATTTACTCAAATAAACTCTTAAAGAAAAATTGTTCAATGAATAGGCTACCAAAATCGTGTGATTTAACCCTATTCGATTGTTTTCTTTGGGGTCATATTAAGTCACTTGTCCACATCGAGAAACCACAAACAATTGAGCACCAGAAGATCAGCATTCAAAGAGGAATTATTGGCGAAATATTGACCGCAAATGCAGTGAAAAGTTGTTGAAAGTGGGAAGTGTTCCATATTTTCCCAGTGGTAAAGTGGGTGCTGCATACTTTTAGGCCATGTGGCTGATATCATATTCAAACATAAATTTTATAATACTTCCTTCCAAATGAAGCCCGTTTCGGGATGAATGGGTGCATAATTAAGCAAAAGAGGGCGCTACAATTGATTTTTCTTTGAGTAAATCAATTGTAGCGCCCTCTGTGTGGCATGTGGCTGCGTCCTGTTGGAACCCCGTAACCAGCAGGATTAATGTTAAGGGCTCTAAATTATCTTCTATGCAAAACTTCCAATGCCAAATTCATATAAAAACCCTCTCCGACCTTAAAAATTTCCAAAACTACTCCATCAACTTTAATACCCCTTCAACTAACCATTTTTTTAACTGCAAAAACGTCTAAACTGGCTCCAACTCTCCCTTAAAAACAAACAACAATTATCCATTGAAAAAATAGAGATGCACTTACAGCCACTCAATAAAAAGTATCTCAGAATACTCTGGCTTTCATGTGTAATTTTTTGAATTCCTTTAATTTCATGCTAAATTAAAAATTGTAAAAATATGAACAACAAACATAAAAAATATAAATACAAATACAAATACAGTAATCGAATATCAAAATTTCTTAAACGCAAAGCAAAACAAAAACATAAAAAACAAATTTACGAAAAAAGTCAAAGCAGCAGCTTATCGAAATATATAGAAAAATAAAAATAAAACAAAATTTCCAACTCATTGATTTTCATATTTTTAAGCTCTGTGACGATTACCCAACAGCGCTACAACTGCAGGGAAAGTAAAAGAAGCCCGTGCAGGAGGCGGACTATGAAAGCAGCAGAACAAAAAATATATGCCGAGTGTCTGCAGGAGATATAGAAAACAATAACAAGAAATAAAAGAAAAAAAAAACAATAAAGAAATGCAGTATATCAAAAAATAGTAGCTAAAAAATATTATAACTCGCCTAAGGTTATGCTACAAATATTAAAATAAATAAACGCCTGACTGAATGCTACATATTTTATAATATGGAAATAATACAACAACGGAAATATACTTTAAGGCGCGTTATGAATTTTTTTCCTACCATGCAAACAGCTACTTTCTAAATATAATAATAATAATAACAACAACAACAACAACAACAACAACAACAACACAAACAACATGCGAGTACCTAAACAAATGAGCATCATAATCTCTCCCTTCCTCTCATTCTACGCAACCGTTCAGTTCCCCCTTTCCAATTGCCTTAACAGATTTGGCTGGTATGATGTTACATTGTGCGGAGTGTAAACGAATTCTATTGACGGCGGGGAGGGGGGGGGGGAACCCTGCTTCGAAGTGGCATTTAGAAATCAACAAATAGCGGCGAAACCAAAATCGCTTAATGTTTATTGAAAAAACATCAAATTCGTTCTACCAGAATGAAAATATGCTTTTGATACAAATAAAAATATCGCATTTTTTTTCTCAAACGCACTACGAAAATGTTTTTGTAGGATTTAAAATAAAAAATTTATTCTGGCAAACGGCGATTATCATCCCCCTGATTGATTCCGTTACACATACGAACTCATTGTGTGTCATCCCCTTGAAATATACTACACATTTTATTTCTATTTTTTTTTTCAAATCGCAATATCCCACCGAACCAAAAAGTTTCGACATTTTGTGCAACGAATTCGTTGGGCTATTTTGGCGGAATGTGTGAAATTTTTGCGGGCTGAACAACTTCCTTCCAGTTGCAATTTTTTTAATGTGAGTTTCAGTAACTAAACTTTTTTTGTTTTTAATTTACTGCCACGCCCAGTTTACTACTATGAAATTTTATTCGTTCGGTTCATAAAGAAAAAAGCTTACTTCAAAAAGTCCCTTTTAAAAAAATTTATGTATTTCGAAAAATTACTATTCTCAAAAACAATATTTTCATAAAAAACTTTTCCAAGAAATTTTTCCAAAAAACTTTTCCAAGAAATTTTTCCAAAAAATTTTTCCAAAAAGTTCGATGGAAAAAAATACGTTTTTTCAAAAAGTACTTTGAAGAAAATAGTATTTTCGTAAAAGTACTATTTTCGAAAACAATTACTTGAAAAATAAAAAATCTTTTCCTAAAAGTACTTTTGCCAAAATTAACGACTTAACAAATTGTACCCATGCCAGAAAGGAATTTGTCCGAAAAGTACTTTTCCTAAATAGAACTTTTTCTAAAAAGTGTTTTTGCTTAAAGAAACGTTTTCCAAAAAGTATTTTTCCCAAAAGGAATTTTTTCTGAAAGAGAACGTTTTGCAAAAAGTATTTGTGCCAAAAAGGTATTTTTTCCAAAGAGTTCTTTTGTAAAAAAGAAAGTACTTTTTTTCATACAGTCCTTTTGGTTAAAGTACTTGTTCTCAAAAAGTATGCTTTCCAAAAAGTATTCGTGCCAAAAAGTACTTTTCCTAAAATTAGTTTTTTTAAAAACAAATTTTCCAAAAAAGTTATATTTTTGGAAAAGTACTTATTCCAAAAGGTAATATTACCAAAAAGTACTTTTTCCAAAAAATAAATAACTTTTTCCAAAAAGTACTTTTTCCAAAAAGTACTTTTTCCAAAAAGTAAGTTTTCCAAAGAGTACTTATTGTTACTAAAAAACATTTAATTACTGAGCGTTGGAAAATTAAACTTATTTTTGTGGGTACGTTCTTTGATCTTCCAAAAAAGTACCCAAAAAGGGTAGGAATTCACCCTTTATTAAGGCCGAGTTAAAAAAATGCTAAGAACTATTCGAGATTGTTTTCAGAAGAATAGAATGCAGCCAAAAAATGAGTTCTGCTTTGTTCAATTGCTTGGTCGGTGGATGAAGTGCAAAAAGGTACCAAATTCCGTTTTCGCCTCTCACTGTCCAAACATCGAGGAAGTACCAAATTCACGAGAATTACTTTCAAGAATATTTTATATGCTTTCGGAATTAATTTATGTGTATTTTCTGGTTAAGAACTCGGTACCTTGACGGCCCCGAAATCGGACTATTTTGCTGACTAGTCGTTACGAATTCCTTTTGATATCAAAGTACTTGGGTTTGGTGGGATGGCAGTCGTACAAACATGCCTAAATGCATTGTAGCCTTTTGGAAGGCATATATGCGTATGTGTATGTGTGTGTTTGCGTGTGTGCGTTCATACATTGATATGCCTGCCTGCCTTTTGTTCCTTTTGTGCTACGTATCCTTAACACGGAAATAATTTCATGGCTGCGTGATGTGCGGCAACAAAAATGTTTGCATTTAACTTTATTATTAGCATATGGAGTAACCTTCAAAATTGAAATGTGTTCGTGTGTGTGAGTGTGTGTAATTTTGTGTTTATCTCTTCCCAACAAGGATGACAACAATTTCCACATGTTTGTCATTTTGTTGTTGCTCAAATTTTAAAGAATGTCTTGTAAGACTTTGATAACTTTTTCATTGTTCTGTTAAGAAAATTTTGCTATTCAGTGGTTTCGTTTATATTCTTCTTCGAATCCCAAAAGTATTTACAGTGAAGTCAATATGTCACTTCAGTGAACGTGGGGGAGATTGTCTGTCCACAAATTGCTGAAATACCAAAAAGAAAAATATTATTTCTTTAATGTTTTCTTGCAAAAGAAAATTGTTCAAGAAAGTTAAACTAAATGCAAAATAATTTTAATTTTATTATTAAATCAATAATTAATTTAATTAATTTATTTATATTTCTAAATGGTACCTATTAAAACTAGAAGAATTTCATTTTTGTTTACGGGCAATTTTAGTTACCTTCGAAAGGCGAAATGTTATCGCGAATCTCCCTCCTGCTATCAGTTCGCTGTGAATATATAAAAATAAAAAAGCTGTTGCGAATCTTATAAACCCTTCACCACCGCGTGTTTGATGCTTTTATTTAACAACAAAGTTTAAATTATCCAACCCTGGAATCTTCTCTTTCATTTTGTTTAATTTTTAATGTCAATTTCATATTTCCTGAAGTTTAATTAAAACAAAAAATTTGTTTGAAATAAGTAATTTTATACACCAAATATAAGCCCTAATTTCCAGCTCTGGAATCATGTTTTTCATTTAGCTGATTTTCAATAGCAATTTTCGAATACCTCCAACCACCCAAAAAAAAAAATTTCAATTATCCAACTCTGCAATGATCTTTTCCGTTTGATTTTCACTACCAATTAATTTCTTTTTAAAATACAAAATGTTTTATTAACAACAGAAACGAAAAATTATTTAAAATAGTTGCTTTTATATTCCGATTTGTTTTTTTAGTTTTAAATATTAAAATTTTTCAAATAAATATCTTAAAACTAATATCACATTTTAAAAACTCATAAAGTAAATGAAGCAATTTATTTAAGTTACTTTTATGTATAAAAAAACTTTAAATTTTCCAACCCTGGAATCGAATTTTCGGTTCTGTTTGATTTGTAGCAACAATTAAAATGTTTTATTCTATTAACATGCAGCACATATTCAATTCTGAAAAACAACAATTTTTATTTAGTTGCTGATATATGTACTTCAAAATAAATGTAACTTTTCCAGCCCTGCACATAACTTTATGGCCTTTTGATATCTAATACTAAGAAATTTCCTTCAAAAATATTATTTATAAAATATAAGAAAATATTTGTTTCACTTGAACACATTTATGTAATAAATATTGTCAATTATCCAACCCTGGTATCGAATTTTTTTATTAAATTATAATATTGATATTCAAATAAATTTCAATGATATTATATTAAAATATTTATTTTACTTAGTCACTTCCATGGTAAAAAACAGGGAATAATAAAATTTTAATAAATAAAATTTCCAGCCCTGCCTAAGTTTTTTTTTGCTTTTGTGATTTATAGTACCAATAAGTTTCATTAAAATATATTGAATATATTTGATATATACAGGAAAAGAAAATATTTATTATAGTTGATTATATCTCAGAGCAAAAATAAAACTTCAATTGTCCAGCCCTGGAATCGAACTGTTTAATTTAATTATAATATTCATATTGAAATAAATTTCAAATATAATATATTATTTTTACTTAGTAATAAAAAAAATAAAAATAAAAATTAAGTAAATAAATTTCCCAGTCCTGGATAAGTTTTTTTTTTTTGGTTTTGTGATTTATAGTACCAATAAGTTTAATTAAAATATATTATATATGTTTGATATATACAGAAAAAAATTTTTTTATTATAGTTGATTATATCCAAGAAAAAAAACTTGTCCAGCTCTGATATCGATTTTATATAAACATATATTTGAGTTTTGATACCAATTTAGGTTTTCCTGATACATAAAATGGGTTTGATTAATAAACAAAAATTATCTGTAGCTGGTTATTTTAATATGCAACAAATTAGTTTAAGTTTTCCAGCTCTGGAACAGTATTTTGATTTGATTTGAAATAATATATTTAGGACCGTAGCCAATATACCAGTCCAAGAATACATTGCCTAGCTTTTCTGGTTGCTGCGATCTTAGACAGACGAACTCTTCTATTCATAAGGACACAGATTATATATCGTACCCTAAAATGCAAAATAACGTAACATAATTTTTCTGAACTTTACAATTGTGAAAAATACACTGTGAATTGAAAACTATTCGAAATATTGAATGAAGTCTAGATTTAAATAAAACAACTTGATTTTTTATCTAGACTTTAAAATTTTATTTTAGTATATCAAGTTGTTTCAATTTCATAACGGTTTTGTCTTCTCTTATAATCTGTTGCAAAAAACTATGATACGTTATTTTGCATTTCAGGGCACGATATACTTTGTGAGTTCGCATATTAAGGAAATTCCACACGGCATAACAAACCTGTATATGTCCTTTCATAAATTTATTCAATTTATATTTTTATTTTGTTTATTTTATTTTGTTTATTTAAAAGCAATTTTTAATTTTTAATTTCAAATGTAAATATTTTTTATATAAAAAAATTATTTTAAATTTTAATGTCAAAAATTTAAAAATATAACGCACTTCTGCAAGCTTTAGTGTATCGTAACAAGTGAAATTGTATGCAAAATCAATCAAATGTTGTTAATAATTAAAAAGATGTCCCACCCCTTGAATATGTCAAGAAATAATTCGCCAAAAATCACTAAAAATTACAAAAAATTACAAAAAACAACCTGTTTTATTTACATTAACACTCTGGGGCCTTATTAGCTCATATAAAAACAACAATTCCATGTCATTCACACATAAAAATACCGTTAACAACAAATAAAAACAACAACAACCTCTATTCATTCACTCTATAAATTTTATTTATATAATTACTTGCATTCAAATGACTCAAAGCTCTTGAAAGAGTTAAATTCTTAAAGTTTTTTTCCTCCAGCTGTTTGTGTGCATGTTGACAAGCTAAAGAGTTGCTTAGTGAACTTTGTTGTTGGTGCAATACATTGTTTTCAAATTCTTCTCCTCATAAACATGCACACCAACATGCACACACACATACACCACTTTGAGAGTGATGCAAGAAAACAAAACAAATATTGAGAGCACTTAAATCATTTCGGGTGTTTGGCTGAAATTGTTGGGTTGTAAACGCGTAAAAGCATCTTCAAATTAATTAATAAAATAGTAATTCTGCAGGAAATATAATAAATTTGGTGTTATTGAAAAGAGAATTTTCCATAGATTGGAATTGTGAAAAAACTAAAGTGATAAGTTGAGTGCAAAAGAAATTATAAGTGTTTTTATATCCATTTCAAATGTGAAAAGTGCAGGTGTTTTTTTTTTATTTAAGTGTGTATACCATGAGATGACGTCATCGACCACAGCATTGTTGGTGTAGGTTGTTGATGATTTTTGCATCATCTGCTTGCTTTTGTTCTGTGGGAGAGAGATGGTGAGTGAATTGTTTATGTTTATATTTGAGTAAATGTTATTTTTCCGGGCTTGAGGTATACACAGACACACACACATACATAACAGTTGTTGTTTATGCATGTAGGGATTTATAATTGCATTGTTATTGTATTTACACATGTACGAGTAAAATTGTGTGCAAATATTAAACTAAACGTTTTTAGGGCTGTGTGCGACTTGCAGCTAAAGTAATTGTGAGATTTTAACAGAAAGTGTTGCACATGAGTGGAATAAAAATCGTAATACAATTGAAACTTATTATTTAGCAGATTTAGATAAAATATTTTATAGTCGGTATATTGCCGTAATACGTTATATTACACCAGGTAACAAATACTCTGTTTTTCTCTCTCTGTTGTGATAACCCGGATTATTAATCCGGGTTTAATTACCCCAATATTAATATGCGAACCGATAAGGAAGTTATATCCTGAGTTCTTATAAATAGCGAAAACGAAGGAGTGCTGTCCCAAGTCCCAGACGAGTTAGAGGCTTCATTTTTAAACTTGTGCATCGAAAATGGTCTTGAATAAATTGGTTTTGGAAAATCAGCAGGAGTTAATACACAATTCCAGAGCTGGAAAACTTAAACTAATATTTGTTATAAGAAACTAAATAGTTGAAGCAAATTATCGTTGCTTTTTTGTAACTAAAACATGGAAAAAACTCAAAATACAGTTCCAGAGCTGGAAAATCGACTGTTTTTTGATATATTAAAGTAACCAAATATGACAACATGGATAATTGAAAGTTTTTTTTCTTGAATTGATGTAAGAATAATATTGAATGAATTGATATAATTACAAGACAGAGCTGGATAAGTTACACTCTTTAATAAAATTAGTATACGTTTCTGTGCTTGACTTAAATCTGTTTTATACATCAACTAAGAGTCAAATAGATGATTCCAGGGTTGGACAACTTATATTTTTTTACAGGAATAACTAAATTAATAATAATTAAAGAAAATTAAGAATTAGATTTCAGGGTTGGACAATTGAAATATATATTTTTGGTATTTAAAAGCAGCCGACTTAATATTCTTTTATTTTTCTTTTTAAACTAAAGATATTTGATAATTTTGCAAGAAATATATGGAAACTATAATTAAGAAAAGTACAAGGACTGCTTCAGAGCTGGGATATGTAAATTTTTTGCAAAATGTTAAAGCAACTAAATATGTATAAAACGTATATTATATATAAGATAAAAATTTAAATAGGTTTGGAAATTAAAGAAATCTGAACATTTTATTCCAGGGATGGACAATTTAACATATTTTTGTTACATAAAAGTTGCCTTTTAAAAGAAATTGTTTTATTTTCTTTATAAGTTAAATATATTTTATAGTTTTGCAAGAAATCTGTTATATTAGAGATAGAGGGATCTTCCAGAGCTGGAAAATTTTTTGTTTTTTGATATATTAAGGTAACCAAATATAACAATATAATCAAGATGACACTTTCAGTGTTGGCTAATTGAATTTTTTTATTTTTCGTGGATTGAGGTATTGGGAATTATACTAAATAGATTGATATTAGCAATCCAGAGCTGGAAAGTTTATCTTTATTTATTATTAAAATAAATATTAGTTTCTTTGCTTCGAATAAATCTGCTTTATACATCAACTACGAGTTAAAAAGATGATTCCAGGGTTGGACAACTTATATTTTTATTAAATTTATATTTTTTTTATTTATCCTTCGGGGAAGGATAAATAAGATCGGAAATTTCCGAATATGTCACTTATCCGTTTGAAATCTGAAAAGAGTGTGACCACATTTTTAAGAATCTGAATATATTCAGTATCAACTTTTCTCAGTTTCGGGACTTCACTCAATTCTACGCTTAATGTGCCGATGGATTTCAGATGATTTTCATAAAATAATTTGGCTCAAATCGATTGAGAAGTTGCTTAATAATCCAAAAAATTATTGAAGAAAATTTTTAGTAAAATAAAACTGCAGTCCATAGAATTTAGTTGCTCTTTAACTCAAATGTTTCCTCACATATTTTTTCCTTTTTGGCAAACCTCCTGCGACCACAAGAGCCTGCTCGCAAGCAGATAACACTTGAAGATTACAATTCACAGACAATTTATTACGTGTAGTGACCACTTTCTTCGTTTCGTTTGGCATTTAACTTCTTGCAGTTGTTGGTATGAAATTTTTCTTGAGCAAATACAAATAAATTTTCCTTATTTCGAGTGTGACAAGCGTTTAATGTTTACAAGGGCTTTTCATTTATGATACTCTCTCGTGTTGGCAGACTCCTTCCTACATTTTTGTCAAACATTCAAACTCTCATAATTTATATAGACCCAAAATCCTGTGAAACAAAAAAAAAAGGAAGAAAAGTAACGCATCCTTCAGGCACATCAAGTTACACACGCAGTTTTACTTACTTACATGTGCATGTATGTGTGTGTGTGTTTGTGTGTGTGTGTGTGTGTGTGCACACTTGTGTTTATTAATGTTTTCCCATAATAATAATAATTTTCCTAATGTCGAGCACATTTATTATTTCCGTTGACCTTTTTTTCCTCTCCGGCTTTTTTTTTTGCAGTTTATTTCTGCTTTCATTTTTGGAGGCAACAAAAAAGGCAATTTTTTCTATTTGCGGCCATTCCGTGTGGCGTGGCAAGTTCTTGATAATTTCGTTGACATGTTATAATTGCAATAATCTTAATGATACGGACGATGACGATGATGATGATGATGCGGACGCTAAGGCTCTTGATGACAGCCCTGATGGTCAAAGTTAAATTGGAAGTTGGTTGTATTAAATGTTAATGCGTGTAATTGAGATTGAGTTCGGAATGTTGAAAGTTTATTTGCTTTTAATTGTGTGAAGCAGACAAATCTCCATGTATTATTATTCGACAAAAAGAAAAAAAAAAGGCGGGAAATAGAAAGTAAATTAAAGGATAGAAAATATGAGAAGAGTTAATAACATACATTCGCTGGATATGAGAAGAGTAAAAAGGAGCAGAGAGGGAATAAAGATAAATTAAAGTGCAGGAGAAAATAAGTGGAAATATTTTTCGATAAGAAGCAATTTTTGGGTAGAGAAATGTACAGATTTTTTGTTTTAAATAGTTAACGATGTAATTAATGGGTGATTTCTTTGGAGCTTTCAAATATGATTGAAAAAAAAAATCAGTGGATGGTATGGAATTTTTATTTGAGCCGATAAAACGATCTAAATAATTCTATGTTAAAAGATAACGTCGCAAATGATTTATAACCCGGGTCCAATTTAGTCATACAATCTCCTTCAAGAACTCTCAAAATAAACTCTTCAATATCGCCTCTTCAGTGCGGTCAACCATTGCGGGCTGTTTTCTATAGACAAGCAGCTTAACAAAATCACAAAAAAGATCTACGGGTGTTAAGTTGCACGATCCAGGCGGCCAATAGGTCGGTCCTAAACATAAAATAAAAAAGTCTATAAGCGTTAAGTCACTCGATCCACTCGCCCAGTTGATCGGCCCCGAACATGAAATAAATTTGTTCATTGAAACCGCCTATCAATTGGGCCATTATTTGGCCTGCTGTGTGACACCTGACACCGTGTTGTTAAAGTCGCATGTCAGCCACTTCCAGGGAAAAAAATTACGACACTCGATGTTGATAAGAAAAATCAATTTAATTTATATTAAAATTTTTAGCGATATCAAATGCGTTACTTCGGCCCCAGGAGATCCTTGATCGTGGAAAAAAAATTTTAATCATCGCACGGTAGCGCTTCTAATTCCCAGGAACGTAGCGAATCTATAGTTCACGGTGATGAAAAACACTGTCACATACAGCTGCCATATTTTTCTCCATCCATTGAGTCTGTCAATAACAGCTGAACTGTCAAAAATAGCTGAGCTGCCAAAAACAGCTGAGCTGCCACAAACAGGTAAACTGCCACACACAGTGTTGCCAGATAGAATGTTGCAAAGAAATCATTCTTTGATTATTAAAAGTGCCCGAATGATGGCCAAAAAATAATAGACCAAAAGAGTGGACTTGTAAATACGTTGTGATATATAAACGCGTATGTTTTTCAGTGAATACGATCGATATTTTCATAACAGATTTAATTATTTTGAATTTATTTTTAACTTGCCGGTAGGAAAATTGAAGTTGTTGGTCTTACCCCGTTTCACAAAAATCATATTTTCATCGGATTTCGAGGTCTTGAGTTTCCAGAAAGTATTCTTGACTAATTTTGAGAGGGTGCCACTATAACTGTAAGTTGGTGTGTGTATGGGAGTGTGTATGAGTGTGTGTGAGTGTGTGTGAGAGTGTGTATGTGTGTGTGTATAAGTATGTGACCCGATTTTAATTTTTGGCGGGGCTAAACGGAATCAAAGCAAACCGGTAGACTTCTGGAAAAAGTTTCTGAACTCAGATTTTCTGTGAATATGAAACGACTTGAAACGGTAGACTTCAGGATATCGCAGAAAAACTTAGAATGAAATAATTTTTCAAAGTGTTTTCTCAAGAACAACTTTTAAAAGGCTTCACCGATCGTTTCCACAGCCATTCAAAAACCACGTCGATCACTAAAAATCGGATCAAAATCGGTTGATCCTTTCGTGAGATATCGTGAATGAAAAATTCGAAAAGAGTGATTTATTTTGAAAAACTCCGAAATTATATATCTGATCAGATCTTGATTCTTTTATAGTTATCGAAAACTAAATTAATCACCAGTAATCGCAGGGAATCGACTGATATTCATATTAAAATAATAACGTTGGAAGAGTTCAAAAGAACAGGATAAGAACCAGGTTGCGACAGCTTTGGGCTTAAGATTAGCGGGAAGTTGCAGGGATGGCGTTGAGGATCAAGCGTTTCCCATTCTTTTTTTCATAAAGTGAAGCTTCTCAATTGATAACTAACGCTGGGGAGTTGATATGCCACAACCAAAACGTCTACAAGTTCCAAAACTGTTGGCCAGTCTTCCTCGCTTATCCGTCCAAATAATAATTTATTATTTCATTTATTTTTTATATCACAAAAATCATAAAAACAAAATTTCACACATTCAACTGAAATGATATGATTTGACTTTGTTTATGACTCCTGATATAATTTATAACTGACGTTAAATCAGCGCACGACAGCAACGATGAAGTTAATAACGAAAAAGATGTTCCTTCCCAGTGTCAAGTTGTTCATTTAGTTTCATGCAGTTGCATGAGTTTTATGAACTTCATAAAGACACACACACACGAACACACACGCCAAATATTTAAGATTTATTAAAGATAATTTTATTGTGTTTTATTTTTGCTGAATTTTGCCATGTTTAGCAGAAATTCAGCACACACACACACACATGCACACAAATATTTGTATTGATTTTCCATCTCTGCCAGTGAGTCGTTGGTTGGAACGGGAGCGTCTGTTAGATGGAAACCGACTCACCCTTAACGTTTTTGGTTTGAACTTTTTCTTCTTTCTTTATTGTTAATAAATTCATTTCCATTTCGGTCTTTTATTGTTTCTATTGCGATTTTTATTATTTCTGTGCAGGGTAATAATTAAAATCATAATTTTCACCATTTAAGACTCTGTCATTATTTTCGACGCTGTTCAAACATAATTTTGAATGTGTCTGCTACGGCCGCAGTATCTTTTTTTTGCGTCTTCAATATTGTTTTGCATGTCTAATGGGCATGGAGGTGTGTGTGTGTATGTGTATGTTTCTTTCAAACAGCGTTACAGAGTGATAAATTAATTGTTTGTGGGTGATTTCTTTTCAGGAAGACATGTAAATTTTTTTTTTATTTTATAATAAGAATTTGCAGTGAAGCGGAATTTTTTTTATATCCGTAAAGAATTTGATGTTAATTTCCTAAAAAATTGCTAAAATGTCATAAAATTACCTTTTTTCATTAAAAAGTGTAAAATATGTTGCATTATTTTTTAGAAAAGAGATCAACATAAATTTAACTGAAAGAGCAGACCCACTAGAAATTCGTTAAAAGTTTTAGAATCAATAATTAGATATAAATTAGAAATAAATTTGTTGAAAACTTTCTAAATAAAACAGTCATGGCGTGTTCTTTTCTAGAAAACATGTAGTATTTGTTAAAAATTTTTTTAAAAGGTGAAAATTGGAAGGAATTTTAAAGAGAAAATATTTTTGATAAGCGATATTGGACTAGTTCCTACTGAATTCTATATATTCTAACGAAATAATGTTGCATTTTTCATTAAAAAGTGTAAAATATGTTGCATTATTTTTTAGAAAAGAGATCAAGATAAAATTAACTGAAAGAACAGAACCACTAGAAATTCGTTAAAAGTTTTAGAATCAATAATTAGATATAAATTAGAAATAAATTTGTTGAAAACTTTCTAAATAAAACAGTTATGGCGTGTTCTTTTCTAGAAAACATGTAGTATTTGTTAAAATTTTTTTAAAAGGTGAAAATTGGAAGGAATTTTAAAGAGAAAATATTTTTGATAAGCGATATTGGACTAGTTTCTACTGAATTCTCTATATTCTAACGACATAATGTTGCATTTTTCATTAAAAAGTGTAAAATATGTTGCATTATTTTTTAGAAAAGAGGTCAACATAAAATTAACTGAAGGAACACACCCACTAGAAACTCGTTAGTACTTTTAGAATCAATAAATAGTAGAAGAAATAAATAGTTTAAGGTTTTCCAAACGAAACGGTTATGGCGTGTTCTTTTCTGGAAAATATGTAGCATTTTTTTCATATTTTCTACAAAGTTTAGGGGAAGTTTCAAAACAGAAAAAAAATTTTTATAATCGATATTGGACTAGTTGCTAATGAATTCTCTTTTTTCTAATGGCACATTATTGCATTTTTCTTTAAAAAGTGTAAAAAATGTTGCATTATTTATTAGAAAATAAATCAACATAAAATTAAAGTCTACACTTGGAGCTTAAAGAACACACCCACTAGACACTCGTTGGTATTTTTAGAATCAATAATAAATTTGAAATAAAAAAGTTAAGTTTTCCAAAGGGAAACAGTTATGGCGTGTTCTTTTCCGGAAAACATGTAACATTTATCACATTTTTTAAAAGGTGACATCTTGAGGGAATTTTAAAGCATAAATAATTTTCTATAAAAGATTTTAAATAAATTTTGACTGATTTTTTAATTTTGAAATGACTTAATTAAGCCCTTTTCTTATAAAAAGTGCAAAAAATGTAAAATTTTTTTGTTAGAAAAGAACGCCACTTTAAATAATTTCTCACATACATCGCTTTACGGCTTCAAATACTATTTTTTAATGTGTAAAAACTTTTTGCAACATCCCCCAATGGGTTAATTATTTTCACTGAATTTGATACTGAAAACCTCATTAATTTTTAGTTTTTTTATTTTCTTGTCGTCTTGTGTAACCTGCAGTTTTTGGTTCCCTGTTACGTGTGCGTGTGTATGTGTGTGTTTGTGTGTGTTTTCTTTGGGTGGTTATTTCAAACCGAACAATCGATAGATTGTAAAAAACTTTCCATTAAAATTATTATGGTTTCAAATTTTGTTGTTTCTCTTCTAACTTTTTTCTAACGTTCTTTGTTTTAGCATTAATAATTTCTAAGTATTCTAATTATATAAAAGACAATTTTTATGTGCGTGTGTGTGTGTGTTCTGATAATACGAAATGTCCTAAATTTCCCATAAAAATAAATACATGAATTCTTATTGTATTAAAGCCTTAAAGTATGCAGTGCTCAAAGTAGCCATAAACTGTTTAATGAGAATGTATTGATTTTATTGAAAATTTTTATTTTGTAATAAAATGAGATTTAATATTTTTTCAATAAACGAAATTCTTGAGTTTAATAATTAAGATTGAGAGTTTCTCTTTTATTAATTCTTTTAATTTCGAATTATTAGAAATAACCCCTAAAATAGACCTTTCGACCTGCAACGTACATCAGCCTTGAAATATGCTATTTCTGACGTCCAGGCTTTGTAAATATTTTATCGACTCACAGTGAAATCACCACTGTATTGTGCGGTCAATATTTCAAGTGCTTTCGGGCTCTCAATTCCACACAATTTTAAGCGAATTCTTGTGAATTCGAGATAAGAAACCCTAAGCGAGTATACGTACCCCAGGAAAATTCATGTTGCATTTATTTTGGACACTTATCGTGTGACTATTTTTCAAATACTCTTAATATATTTCTTATATACGTTTGTCACAACCAGTATCTCTTTCTCTCTCTCTCTCTCTCTCTCTCTCTCTAATTTTAAGCATTTGCTTGGAATGTGTTTAAAATTATAATCATGCACGATCCTGTTTAATATAAAAGTTTTTACCATCGATTGTCGTGTTAATCGGAAACTCCAAAGTAGTTTTTATTATATTTTTGATTGGGGATGAACCCATTGTGCCAGAACTAGAAAGAGGCATTATTAAAAGATATAGAATTTTTTGTTATTGTTACTTTTTTTAACTTCCCGATATGAAAATTTTAAAATTAAAAAAAAAAATCGGGGAGTTATTGGTCTTAGCCCTTAAAAAAAATATTTCCCTTTAGGTCTTCAAGCTTTAGGAAGCTTTCCTAATTATTTCTGCAAGCCCGTCACTGATGCATCAATTGATTACTCTGTGTTGATGAGGCAATTGACTTCGCAGTGCTGATGTGTTAACTGATTAGTCAGTAATGATGCATCAATTGAATAATCAGTACTGATGCATCAATTGATTACTCAGTACTGATGCATCAGTTGATTACTCAGTACTGATGCATCAGTTGATTACTCAGTACTGATGCATCAATTGATTATTCAGTACTGATGCATCAGTTGATTACTCAGTACGGATGCATTAATTGATTACTCAGTGCTGATGTGTTAACTGATAAATCAATACTGATTTATCAGTTAATTTGTTTTAATTGATAACTCTGAATTGATGAAGCGATTTATTATCAGTACTGATGTATCAATTGATTATTCAGTACTGATGCATCAGTTGATTACTCAGTACTGATGTATAAATTGATTACTCAGTACTGATGCATCATTTGATTACGCAGTAGTTTGTTCTGCTCTTTAGTATATGACGGTGTCATTCGCAGTCCCGGTAATGCTCAGCGTCCTTCGTCTTTCATGTAAGTGGACAACAATTAGCATAATTAATGACAACCACGTCCATGACTGAGTGCGTTATTACAGACAACAACACCCGTAATAGAAAGTCAACAAATCTAAAAGTTTTTGAAACACAATTTAATTCTAGAAAGAAGAAATAAGACTTGCTGGTTGTCTCCTCACACGATTGAGGCCTCTTAATTGCCACAGTTGTTTCTGTTTCTTACAATTTTTATTTTGTCGTTCTTGTGTTCTGAACTAATCAACTATTTCCAATATTTTATTTAATATTTCTGGCACAAATAGATTTTTGCTCGTACATAAACAAACAAATCATTAACTCCCTTGAGGTGTAAAATGATGCATGAAATAGGCTTCATGCTTATTTCTGCCAACACACACACACACACACAAACAAACAATTGCCATGAAAATCCATGTATGAAATCATAAATGCGTAGAAAATTGCTGCTGTACGAATGACAGCAGCATTCGATTTAGTGGAGAGTAAAAGACATACAAACACTGTGCGGGGAACTAACAAGACCCCTGACTTGAGCCTTCATAAACTGGAAAAAGGGTTGAAATTATTATTAAATCTAATCAAATATAATTGCATATGAAAATAAAACGGCTTGTAAACTCATAAATCTGAGGACAAGAAACAAAAATACGAACCATGAAACGAATGAGAGCCCGAAAGGGTTTCTTGGTTTTCCTAATGAGATGTTTTCCAAAGAAACTGCAACATGAATATTCATGGATGTGGGCCGAAGGACTTGGAAATGGAATTGCTGATAGAAAAAGTAGGTTAAATGTGAAACACACACACACACACATCCACAGTCACTGTTGGAATAAATCTTATGAGAAATGAAGCAGAAGCATACGAGCGAACACATGCAACTAAACAAAGTGGTGAGTTGCTTAAAGTTTTAAGGCGGCAAACAGTTCATTCGAATATGAATGATGAATTTGGGTTACAAAAACCGGTTTTTAATTAAGATTAAATGGGAATAAAATTTTTACATTTACACGGTTACATGAGTCTATGAAAAATATCCAGAGATTAACAAGCGACTTGTGAGATTTTTCCTTAATAAACATTTTAATAAAACAAAAGGTTCCTCTCACACACACACACACACACATACACACAAGCACACATGAACAGACAACACGCATTTAAATAAACAAAAAGAAAAATTGTTATTTAAATGATCATTAAAATGTTACATGGAACACTTGCAGGATGTGCACTTGGGGGAAGGGGCATGTGTTTTTGGGGAGAGCTCATGTTAATGTGCGCCGCCATCTTTCATCCCGTACGCATAGAAAAGAAGCTCATTAAATTTTCAAAAGGTGTTAAAAAGCATTAATTTTAAGTTTAAATCTACTTACGAAATAAAATTCTTATTTATATGCTGCCACATGTGGATTGTGTTGTTGTTGTTGTTGTTAAGTCGGAAATACACTGGGCGAAATTTTTAATGAGTCAGGAATTTTTTAAATCATCAGAACAATAAATTTTAAGAAGAGGAATATCGAAAAGGCAAACTACGTTTCTTTAAACTCTCACTAGAAAAATTTAAATTCGGAAATACACTGAGCGAAATTTTTGATGAGTCAAGAATTTTTTAAAACATCAGAACAATAAATTTTAAGAAGAGAAATATCGAAAACAAAATCTACGTTTTTTTAAACTCCCGCTAGGAAAATTTAAATTTGGAAATACACTGGGCGAAATTTTTAATGAGTCAAGAATTTTTTAAAACATCAGACACAATAAATTTTAGGAAGAGGAATATTGAAAACGCAAAATACGTTTTTTTAAATTCTTGCTAGGAAAATTTAAACTTGGAAATACACTGGGCGAAATTTTTAATGAGTCAGGAATTTTTTAAATCATCAGAACAATAAATTTTAAAAAGAAAAATACCGAAAACAAAAACTACGTCTTTTTAAACTCCTGCTAGGAAAATTTAAATTTGGAAATACACTGGGCGAAATTTTTAATGAGTCATGAATTTTTTAAAACATCAGAACAATAAATTTTAAGAAGAGGAATATCGAAAACGCAAACTAAGTTTCTTTAAATTCCCATTAGCAAAATTTAAATTTGGAAATACACTGGGAAAAATTTTTAGTGGGTCATGAAATTTCTAAATCACAAAAAAATAATAATAATATATTTTAAGAAGAGAAATATCGAAAACGAAAACTTCGTGTCTTCAATTTCCCGCTGGAGAAAAATTAAAAATATATAAAAAAATCGGGAAGAAATCGAGTTCTCTTCAGATATCAACGTTTTGAGGTTCTAGGAAACTTCCCTGACTAATTTTCAAGAGCCCGTCATTAAGTTTGTGAAAATGTTTATAAGTCTTTTCGTGAACAATCGTGATCTGCAGGAATTGTGGTCTCAGCAACAAGTCGCAGCATGTCGCAACATGTCCAAACACGTCGCACATTTCGTGCCAGAATTGATTTGTTGCAGGAAACGTTTGGCAACCGCAGAGTTTCACGTCTTGGACTCATGACACGTTCCAAGATCGTATTTACCGCCCCTAAACTATTTTTTGTGAAGCGGCAGGTCTGCGCCGATTGACCACTTGGAGCACAACATTCGCCGCCTTATTGGCGATATGCAGCCACATATTTTGGAAAAAGTCAGTGGAAATTGCACTCCAGTTTAAACTTCTTTTGAAACAGCCCTGCCAGAAGATGTATTTAAATTATTTTTACCTGGAGATTATTTTTGGAATTAAGTAAATATTTCCAAAACTTGGCGTCTCAGTTCCAGCGCAGTGCATCACATAAGTAGGGGCCGTCCCCTGAGTGCTGGTCCTATTCCTCAAAAAAAAATTTTTTTTTCACGTCAATTTAAAACAATAATTTTGGATTTATTCTACATGAAAATTCTATAGTTTTAGAAAAGCACTCTTGTTAAAACGACCCCGGAAAAAGACACCGTGTGAACAGGGTCCATGAGTGTGTTTGAAGTCTCGAAATATGAAACGGAAATTGAAAAAAAAAATTTTTTGCTTCAGCATCTGCCGGCTGCACGTTGTAAAACGATGTAACTAACGACTGTATTTCAAACAAACTTTATTAATTTGAATTTAAATGAGTTTTTAGTCTCTCCTCAAAAAAAAAAAAACCAACAAAATAAAAGAGTTGCTTTGATATTGAAATTTTGTTGCAACTTGTTGAAGCTGCAATTATGATCTGCTCATTTTCCCATTTAAATTTGAATATTAAAAACAACAGCAACAACATGAAAGGAAAATATATAAATTTTTATCAATGTTGCCCTACAACAACGACAACAACAGGGGTTAATACATTTCTACAACAACAACAAATGAATACTAATAATTTTTTGCTTTATTTTGCGTTTGTTAATTGTGGACGAAACCTCATCATGATGGCTGGTGAATGCGGATGAGGTTTTTTGGCCGGAATCCAACCACCGAAATAGAGATAAAATAAATTACACAACTTTTTGGCAACTTTCATTGATGAATTGTGTGCGGCCGCATTTGCATATAAATTGATTTTCAATTTTTACAACAACAAAAAAAAATTATTGAAAAAGAAATTCATAAATTAACGCTCAACTTATTAGAAATAATAGCAAAAATACGAAAACTTTTCATTTTTCTTTTTTGATAATTTTCCATGAATTTATTTTGGTGTAAAATTTTAGTGGATAAAAATATTCGTCTACCGCAATGAAACAATTAAAATCTGTAAAATACGCTTCGAGTTAAGCTGATGTTATGAATTTAGGACCAAGTTTTTGGGGGTGCCTGAAATTGTGGCTTGAAGTTTTGGCGAAAAATATTGAACAATTTATGACGAGGGTTTTGAAAATTTTTTGGCAAAACGGCTTAAATGTATTAACGTTTTTGTATATTCTTTCACGTTAAAATAGTCCGGCATTGCGTGAGTTAGATTCATTCTTAAACATGCAGAATACCTGCCCCTATTCTGTAACTGTTTGTCAACGTCTCTGCACGACAATAATAAAAACAGAAAAAAAACTTTTTCCGTTTGGAAAAAATTTTCTGATTTAGAGTAACCGCATGTCACTCCCAACATTTCAAGTGTTTTTGATCAGTTGGATACAATTATTTTCGATAAAAAATTTTATGCGAATTGTGGGACTAATTTTTTCCCACAATTTATGACTCTTCTAAATTTTATGACTCTCAGAAACTGACCCGAAAAGTGATATGAGGAAAGTCGTGCCCGAAAATGATTTTTTTTTGTGAGCTACTTAATCTTTTTATAGGGTGCATCATTTTGTAGTCGATTTAACAGTGAATCGTAGGGCGCATTACCCAGAGAATTCGTTGTTTGGCCGAATGGTTCGTGTCTGAGATAAATTTCCTGCAGAGTTCTCTTTTTCCAGGATTATCTTAAAAAGATTCAAATCGAACCTCCACAGACACTTTTTCCTCCATCCTCTTTCCTAAAACCAATTTTCTTTAGATCTGGCAAAATGTATCGTTTATGTAGGGGTCATCCCCCGAGTGCCGGTCCAGCTATTATTTTAATGTTTAAATCAACCGATTCGCTCATCAGTGATTGAGGAAGTTTCCAATTTCTATAAAAAAATCAGATCAGATAAATAATATCGGAGTCTAAAAAAACACTTTTCTCAAGTTTTTTCCTTCACGATACTTCACAAAAGGATGAACCGATTTTGAACTGGTTTATAGTTGATCGAATAGAGATCGAACCGGTCGGTGAATCCATTAAAAATTTATTCAAGAAGAGTCACTTTAAAAAAAAGCTCTCTTTTTAATTCCAGTTGGGATATTTTGAAATATATCAGCTCGAATCGGTTTAAATTCACGGGATTTCTCTGATCGTGAATGGTCTTCAGAACGCCACTAGTGGTTCTATTAGGCTCAGGCGTTAAAAAAAGTAAAAAAAAGCACTTCAAATATGTTTGCTCTTGAAGATTTTTTTCTTAAATTCACAACGCCACCCCAGTTTGGTTCTATTCAATTCAGCAGTTCAAAAGTTGTAAGAGGATCACATACTTACACACCCACGTACACATACGCACACGGACGCAAATACACCCACACATGCATACATACATACATTTAGATATGGAGACAGGCTCTCAGAAATAGTCAGAGTTACTATGACTTCAAAACGTGGAGATTTAATGAGGACTAGCCTTTTTCAAAACGAGATGAAACTAATAACTTTCCGATTAAAAAAAAAAATTTTATATTCTTAGTGAGAAGTTAAAAGTAGGGGAAACAGTTGATCCCAAAGGACATGCCTAAAACGTTCCGCTACGCTTTTGATACTAATTTTCCAACTGCTATAACTTTTACATAAATCAAAATGTTCCCACACGTTAAGCAGTGATTGCGTTGTTGTTGTTTTCGATTGTCATAAAATAGACTTGAATACTGTTTGATCAGATGTAGAATTTTAAGGTTTTTTTTTTGTAACAAAATCACTTGTTTCAAATCTATTCGTTCACGATATCGCACGAACCGATTTCGACTTGAGGTGATAAAAATGGTTTCAATTTTAAGAACTGTTCAGTTCTTAGAATTGATTGGTGAAGCCTTTTAAAAGTTATAAAGAAAAACGTTATAAAAAAAACCGTTAATAAAATATGTTTCATGATACATTTTGAAATCTACCGGTTCGGATCGGTTAAGCCGTTCAAAAGTTATAAGCGGGTCACATACTTACACCCACACACAAACACACTTACACATACATACAGACAGACACAGTGATGGGATCTCAGAATTAGTCAGGGAAGCTTCCAAGAACCTCAACACCTCGAGATGCCTTCAAAAAGGGGAAAAAACATTAATAATAATTTTAAATTCTCCTGAAATTTGAATTTTCTTAATTTTTCCAACAGACCTCGTGAGTGCTATCTACAATTTGCTTAATGAATTCGTATATTATTCGCATTACAATTCTCATATTGTTTTATAAAAAACTTAAAGTGAATGAAATTTGTGGGACAGAGAAAAGAGAAACTTTTAAGAACGTTTTAAAACTTTTTTCTTTTATTCAAACATTTTCATGAAACAAAAGTGCAGCAATTGAGGCGTTGCCTTGTCTTTAAAAATGCTTAAAATTTGCAAGAGAAGTAGAATTAAATTTTGTTAAAAATAATAAAAATATTCTCTTTTATTTTTCTCTACAAATAAGTTTCACTAACGCCAAGTGATTTATAAAATTAGGCCTGTAATTATATCTATAAACAACATTGTCGTTGTCACTGCCATTAAGTTCATTAATTTTTAAAATTTAATTTGATTTTTTACTTTTTAAATTTTATTTGTGTCGACTGGTTGGCTGTTCCGTTCGCTTTTTGTTCTCTCTCTGCCTGCACTGAGATACGCCTTTTTGCACTTTTTCTGGCGTTTACAAATAAATTGTTGTAAAAATGTGTGAATATAATTCACGAGAATGCACACACATGGAGCAAATTAATCGAATTGCATTATAAATAAATTGCATTTTAGCAATTTATAAAATTAAATAATATTTGCTTTTACTCACATTTTTTTTAACACGAACGCTACGTGAGGCGTTTGTAAGAGCTGCATTGATTTCTAATTTATTTTAATTGAATTATTCACTCATAATGGCAGCGCAAAAGTGGAATATATTTCAGCATTAAATAGGTCGCAGAAAGTATAAAAACGAAATTGTTGTAGAAATTTTTTCTAAATTGACTTAAAAATTTAACAACATTTAAGAAAAACTTTAAACATTTAAACTCTCTTCAAATGCTGTTTAGCCAATTGGCCAATAAAAGAGTAATAAATGCAATTAATTGACACTTTAGCAAAGCACACAAGCCAAGTTCAAACCCCGGAGGCAAAATATAATTGACCAATTTGATAAACAAAAAGAGAAAAAAAATAAAAATTTCCAACACGCAAAAATCACAAAACCATCTCACCAACAGGGGAACACCCCTGGTGACAATTTAGCTTCAAATAATAACAAAAAAAAAAAAAACGACACAAAAAACCTGCATTAAAAATTATGCCCTGAGGTAGACAATAAAAACGGAAAATCGTAAAAAAATAAAACAAAAAGGAAAAAATTAAATGAAAATTATACAAAATCATTTACACCGAAAATGAATGCCAAAAAAAAGACAGACAACAACAAATTGTTGTTGTTGTTTCTATCCACTCCCAGCTCAAAATAATAAATGTTTTCAAACAATGTCAACATGATTTCATAACATACTTTTAGGCCTGCTTCTTGGAGCATTCTTTAACCATGAACATTTAAAAAGAAAAATTAAAAAAAAACATTCAGCAACATGCTGCGTTGACATATTGCGAAAGCGCAGGATTTCAGGAATTTTTTAAGAATTTTTTAAAGTGGCTAAAAACAGGCTGTCATATGCCGAAATGTATGCTACAAATTCAACAAACGAGACTTTACCAGACGCTTTTAAAATATAATTTGGATTAAAGTTTTCACTGCCTGAAAACCATAGACACTAGACGCTCAATTCTTTCTATTTCAAAGAAAAAGAAATTCAAATTAAAAAAATTTTTTTTTAAATTTATTAATTAAATTAATTAAAATAATTTATTTGATTTAATTTCACAGGCTAAAAGTTTGAAACGTGTTTTTAATTCAGAGAGATCTGATAAAAGTTCCAAGGCACAACTATTTAGATTATTCAACTTACACAGCAGAACAGCTGTTTTCGAAAGCCACTACACTATCATCATCACGAGCATTCTTATTTTTTAATCATACAACAGAACGATATCTAAGTGACACAGTGAAACAGGCAGTCAACTACAAAAAGAAGTCACAACAGATTTTTATTTCAACTTCAACTTACACAGCAGAACAACTGTTTTCGAAAGCCACTACACTTTCATCATCACGAGCATTCTTATTTTTTAATCACACGACAGAACGATATCTAAGTGACACTGTGAAACGGGCAGTCAACTAAAAAAAGAAGGCACAATACATTTTTATTTCAACTTACACAGCAGAACAGCTGTTTTCGAAAGCCACTACACTTTTATCATCATGAGTATTTTTATTCGATATCTAAATGACACAGTGAAACAGGCAGTCTACTAAAAAAGAAGTCACAACAGATATTTATTTCAACTTCAACTTACACAGCAGAACAGCTGTTTTCTAAAGCCACTACACTTTCATCATCATGAGTATTCTGGTAGAACCAAGAACGAGGCTGTCAAAGAAAGCAATGCAGCTGATTTCGGCTGCTTAAAATTCTCCGTCTCTCTCCCTCCCGCTCTCTTTCTATCTCACTCTCTTTTATTATTCAGAGAATTCTAAAGAACTTTTTACCCAAATTTTTTATTTATTACAAGGATATTTTTAATAAAGTTTCCACGACAGCAGACAGAATGAAGTTTTATATGCCACGGTCTTCACCGCCGATTGTAGGGTGCCCCAAACATTTACAAACTTTTGCTCTTTTTTTCTGTTTGAAAGCGCTCCAAAGCGATGACATAATTTTTCATGTTAATGTTTTTTTTTATTTGTTCATCTCGTTATGTTTTCACTGCTCAATGCCAGCCGCGAATTGTGGCGCTGCTCCTTAATTTGAATAAAAAATTCGCTTCTTCTTCACTTTCCCAGTATTTGCTTGAGACAATATTTATTCAGTTGATTGTCTTTCAAGTGGATTTTGTGCCGAAATTATATACCTTTTTCTGATGTCGCAGGAGAAGAAAATAAATATAAAATTCAAACTGTCTTATGTTTTTATAACCTCCGGCCAGGTGTAGGTTACAATTCCATTTATTTGCTGGCTCTCCCCTGCCATCCAGTGAACTCTGGAGGGTGTTCTTTTCTATTGTTTTCGCTGCTGAAAGCGCTTTCGCCAGTCTCTATTGTGTCACAGGATTTGTTCGTTTCTTGTTGTTGCTTCTCTTTGTCATCAACTTGAATTGGTTTTTAATGTTTCCACTGAGATGCGTTAAGAATAATTGTTTTGCGTGTTATCCGGAATATTCTTCATTTTTTGTTGTTTTTGTTTTATGCCGCGACTGGTGGGCTTTTTATGGGCAATTTTTGAAACCCACTGGTGCTTTTTTCTCTCTCTGTTTAGCTTAATTTTTCTGTTTAATATAATAAAAAATTAAAAATTTTAGACACCTCAACATATGCTGTAGTTTTGTTGGCCAAGTTACTGCCAGAAGTAGGCAATGGATTTTTAATATTAAGTTTTGTTGTACTGCGAATGTTTAATTTGCGAGATGTTGTGATTGAAACTGAACTTAATTCTTTCGAAATTGAGTTTCCAGGAGTGTGAATATAAAATGGAGGGATTGATTTACCAGATGGGGTAGGGAGCGCTTAAATTTGTAGAATTTTATATAAAAATAGAGTTTATTCAACTAATTTTATTCTATTGGGGGTATCAACTATCCCTTTGCCCTCCCCCTGTATCCAACTCTGCATCATAGCCATTTAACAATTAGCGAACATCATCACTTAACGCATTTCTTTGATAAAAGCGCTCCATGAACCGAAAAGATTTAGTTTGTTTTCAAAATAAAATTTTCACAATTAAGAAGAGTTCCTCCAGGGTTAAGTGGTTCACGATCATTTGCTACAAATAAATAGAAAGAAAACATAAAATAGATTCAATTGGGAAACCGGCACAATGTCCCAAAATAAATCTTTTGTGACACAGTATTTGTCGAAGTATTTCCCGAATTTAAAAGTATTCCTCCAAGGGTTAAACGATTCATGATCATGTGGCCCAAATAAATAGATAGAAAAGATATAAAAGATGTGATTGTGACACCGGCACTATGTCCCGAAATGGATATTTTATGCCACAGTATTTCCACAATTTCGAAGAGTTCCTCCAGGGTTAAATGGTTCACAATTACTTGCTGCAAATAAAGGATCACAAAAGATGTGATTGGGACACTAGCACTATGTCCCAAAATGGATATTTTGTGCCACAGAAGTATTTTCACAATTCCGAAGAGTTCTTCCAGCGTTAAATGATTCAAGATTACTTGCTGCAAATAAAAGATCACAAAAGATGTGATTGGGACACTGGCACTATGTCCCGCAATGGATATTTTATGCCACAGATCGCTACTTAATTGAAGCATTTCCGCAATTTAGAAGAGTTAGTCCAGGGTTAAAAGATTCATTATCACTTTCCCCAAATAAATAGATAGAAACGATATAAAAGATGTTATTGGGACACCGGCACTATGTCCCAAATTGGATATTTTGTGCCATATATCACTAATTAATCAAAGTATTGCACTTCAAATGAACTTGAGTGCAGACTGGCTGATATTATCCGATACCAAAAGTTCAGAGCGGGACAAATACCTCCAGCAGCCTCGCAAAATAAGACATCCACAAAGAATATATTAAGGGACTGCTCTTCCCTCTACAAGTGACTTAGAAGTGAGTCCACCAGGTTACTTTTCCCCAAGGAATAATTCAGTTAAAAATGATCAGTAAGAAAATAATTGAGCAGTCATTGATGGCGACTGCTTAATGTCAAGGACACGCAAAAAGGATTCAATCAACTTGTTGCTTGTCTCATACCTAGATGGAGAAATACGTGAAGCCCCTTCTGTTGTCAGAGCTTTACACTCTTTCATTTGTTCAACCCCTTCCACAAGAAGACTCTGGGCTTATAAATGCAGTAGCAGCTGTCCTTTTGGCTAAATCATCGCTACCTCATTATCCTAGTGTTCGCTGTGATCAGCTAATCAAACAGCTCGCATGCAGCTAAACAACAGCCAATATTTTAGAGGAAATATTTTGTTAAGTCTCATTCAAAGTTGAAGAGAAAGTCTGCCCTCTCTCAGGGTGATCTGGCGGGCCTTCTTTGCACTTGATGTTATTTTCTTTTAAGGTTTAAAAATCAATTTTAGTTTGAAATGTTTAATAATTCTTTTTATTACAATCATTTACATGCTCGACCATCAGCCACATTCACATAAAAAAACAAGAAGAAGAAGAAAAAAGAGACAAGAAAAGTTGCCTTATAAAACGCATTTTATGTTAAATGCTGTTGACGTTGGCAATATCCTGGAATATGGACATCAAAAGCCATTCATATTTGGCTGTGCACAACAACAAGAATAACAACGTAATCAGCGTGATTAACATCTACGAAACATAAACACACTCACACACACTCACACACATATCAAACAATAAACAACATGAAACATATAAAAACGTCAACAACAACATCGACAACGACAACAACAACAACAGCGCCATCATCAACATCATCATAATATTCACTCTTAAATACATCAACAGTTTTGTTTTAATGTGACAGAATCGAAAGAGTGTCCGCATTCATTCGATGAATTCGCAAGTCTTTTTTCGCCATCCATAAACATCATCCGCAGCAGTCCGCACATGCAAGTCCACGACCACGTTCCACGTTGTTAAACAAATACAAAAAGAAATCTTTTGTTGGACGCATAAATGAAAACTACTCGCACTCGAAATCAACTGCGGAGATACAGCGAAAATAGCTAAAATTTTGTTAAAGAAAACAGGAAAAAAATATCTTCACACATGAACATTTTTGGCAACAACATAAAGCGGGTTCGTGCTCGTTCGTTCGTACCTGGTAATAAAATGAAAAATGTGTTTTGACGACTTTTTTTCCACTCGCAATTCTTTCGTCTAATCAAGTTTCATGTTGTCATATTTTTTGTGTTTTATGATTATGACCACCAGTTCGGGCAGCGGCTATGAAAACTTGAACAGCGAAATAGAAGATAAAACTTTTAAGAGCGTCTCATGTTGTTTACTAACACACTTACATGCGTTTTCATGTGCGTGCGTATGTGTGATTAATGCCTGTTACCAGGAGAAATTTTAAGGTTTTAAGTTCTTTCATTAATTTTATTTAAGATTTAAGAAATGAGCAGCATCATGTTTAAGTGGTTAGCCGACAATTGCCATGTTCTTTTGTAAAAAAAGTGTTGCCTTATAAATGGTTAATTATGTTTTAATAACTCTCCTGCAGTGATTTGATGTTTGAATTATTTTCTAGAAAAAAAGTGCAACATTTTCTGCACTTTTTATACGAAATCGCAATATTTTCTGATTAATAATTTATTAGAAACCAATTTCACAGCCCTTTCGAAAAATAGTTTCTGTTTTAAAGCCCCTTCAAAGCGCCCCTTTTTACCAAAGAAGTGAAAAAATGTTACACTTTTTCCCAGAAAAGAACATGTCATTAAAGTAAGTAAGACTTTAATATATTGCTTTTAATCGTGCTGATTCCTTTTAACTTCCTGCAAAAAAAAAAAATATTAAGTTCTCATCAGATTTCGATGTTTTGGGTTCCCAGGAAGCGCCCTTAAACAATTTTGAAATGGTCGCACAGGTTTTCTAAATGTGATTGTGTGTGTATGTGTGTGTGTGTGCATGTGTGTGTGTATGTGTGTGTGTGTATGTCTGTGTGTGTATGTGAGTTCAAAAAAGTTCTACCGTTTCCAGCCGGTCGATTTGTAGAAATTTCAAACTCAGAAATTAATTTTTTTTATTGAATAACTTTTAAGCGGCTTGGGAATCGATTTCCCAAATTAATAATTTTTGATATCGATCACTAAAAAGCGATTTAAGATCGGTTATGTCGTTCGTCAAATATTGTGAGCGGGGAGAAGCCAAAAAATTTATGAAAAATAATAGTACGAATTTTTAAGGCCGATCAATTAATAGTTTCCATTTCTGTCTAACCTTAAAATCTAAAGCGTAGCACAACCCCCAGGTGTCATGAAGATCATATCAGACTATCAGGTTTTAGGAGGCTGGAATTAAGAAAAAATCTATTAAATGTTGTTAATCAACAACAAATTAAATATGGAATAAGTCTAGCCAACAAGCTGTTACACTTCTCCATCAAAGCGAAAAGGCGAAACCATTAATTATCTGCATTGTCTCCCTAAAAGTATGCTTCATACTTTATTCATATATTGCCCTCTAAAGGTATGCTTAAGATTTTGCTTTATTAAATTTTATAATTCATAATGGTTTTAAAACCTCTTACGCTTTTTTACTTGCATGCAAAACAGAGGAAATTTGTATGTATTTCAAATTAAATTTACTCGAAAGCACTTTTTTAAAATGTGTATTTTGTGAAAGTATTTGTTGTTGTTGTTGTTGTGAAACATGTATAAAATATGAACATAAAATGTGTGTAACATTAACGCATTTGAGGGATTAAAAAAGAAATTTCTACAACTCAACTCATTTCTAAGCTCATGCACAAAAGCATTTTAACTTATATTTTTGTTGTTGTTGTTGTTGATTTTCTATTTCCATCAACTGAATTTGTGCTCGCACAAAAGGACGACTCACTCACTCACTCGTACAGCAAAAGTATTCATGTAAATTGAATTCAAATTCAATTTGAACATTTCAATTTAGTCATGAGTGTGTTTATACATTTTTTTTTGTTCACTTCAAAACAACAACAACAACAACAACAGCAACAAGAACAACTCTATGCCGCTTGTAAGTAGTACAATAAAAGGAAAAAGTTAGTGAAATGTAAAAATGGAAAATATTAAATTAAGTTAAAAGAACGAAAAAAAATGTTGTAAATAAAAAAATATTATTTTCTGTTAACAGAACGATTTTATGCACTTTTAAACAATTTATTATTGTAATTTTTTTACATTCTTTTTTCAATTACATCAAACTAAATGGAAATTTTATATGTTTTTATGACTGTCCGTCTGCCTGCCTACGAAAAGCTATCAAGTGGAGTGAATTGTGTTCAGTTTGTCATCAGAGATGTTGCTGTTGTCGCAATTTTTTTTTTCCAAAGGAGCAGAAAACATGTTGCTTGATTCCTTTTGCCAGAGAAGGCGTCAGTTTTGGTACAGCGTTTCTGTCTCAAGGACCTGGTGGTCAATATGTGGGGAGTTTTAATCGCCTTTTTAAAGCAAAATAATTTATCATGATAATAAAATCTGCTTTTAAACGGAGTCTATTTAAAAAGTTATTAAATAAAAGACATTTTTTATAAGATTTGAATTTGTGTGCCGTCATCGAGATTGACGAGACTTTTATTACTGCCTCTGGCAGTTGCTGGAGCGCATCAAATTTTATTTGAAAACTTTGGGCCTTCTTGGGTGTCCTTCTGTAAAGAAAGCAAATTTTTTAATGTCTTCAAAGAAAATATTTATTTGCTATTCGTTGGAATATGCACATCAGGCGTGCTGTGATCTGAATTAGTTAACACTCAGACTACGCAGTTTAGGATCTTGGGTTCCTGTCACCACTAAATCATGATCGAGTTAGGCTGATGTGCACTGCTGCCTGATTGTGTTTAATAACAGACTCATAACACTCGTCACTGAAAATTACGACACCCAATGACTCTTATCATGTTAAAGGGTAGCACCCTGTTTTGTGTTTGCCATAGGAAAAATTGGCCGCTGAAATAGGAATTAAATTCTTTATCTATTCAACTCTCTTCATCTATCTTCTCGCCACTCTTCCTTCCTTTCATAGTTCCAGCTCAAAGCACTGCCAGAGTAGGTTTCATACCCTGAAGACTTAAATAGAAAATAAAGAACTTGGCATCACTGTTTTATTTAAGCACCCATTTAGCAGCTGATAGAGTCTTTGAAATTTCATTATGAATCGTCTTACACCAGGGCAACGTGAGCAAATTGTTGAAATTCTTAATCAAAATAATTGCTGTCCTCGTCAAACTCAGCCATTCAAAATTTTATTATCCGACGAAGCCCATTTCGGGATGAATGGATGCGTAAATAAGCAAAATTGTTGCATTTGGAGTGAAAAGAATCCACGAGCTTTTTTGTTGAAACACCAATGACATCCACGCTTTATGGATTGGGGGAGTCATTGGCCCCCATGTCTTCAAAAACGATGATGGTCAAAAGGTTACTGTCCATGATGAACTGTCGAGAAACAGGCTACGAAAACTTTTCGTAGCTCAATTACGTGGCATTAATCCAGCTGATTATGGAGTCCCAATAGAACGCCGCCACATGCCACACAGTGGGCGCTACAATTGATTGACTTAAGGAAAAATTTTTGAAGAAAAAATGGCCCAATTAATAGGCTACTAAAATCGTGTGATTTAACCCTATTCGATTATTTGCTTTGGGGTCATATTAAGTCACTTGTCCACATCGATAAGCCACAAACAATTGAGCAGCAGCAAGTCAACATTCGAAGAGGAGTTAACGGCGAAATAAGGCCGCAAATGCAGCGAAAAGTTGAAATGGGGTTTCCCGGATTGCGCGTTTTAGGTGCAACTATGGCGGCCACATGACAAAAATCATATTTCAACATAAATTTCCTAAAATTTTCTTTAAAAAAAGAAGCCCCTTTCATTAATATCAAATATATAGTTCTTTGATTTAATATGATTGAAATATGAGACTTTCTAGAAAAAACACCCTTTATTCTATCTAAAGGGGCGCAATAAAAATTGATGAATAAATAAATAGTTTTTGGGAAAAGTTAAAATTAATTTTATACATCAAACAGACCTCGTATAATAACTTTAAGAAAACTAAAATCTTTTGAATTACAAATTTTACTATCAACGGGCTTAAGAAGTCCTTAAAAAAGGACTCTAGAAGTGATACAAAAATCGGGAAAAAATTTTATTGAGAAACATCTTTTAAATGTCTGTCACAAACGATCAGAAGTGCCCAGAATTAAGCCCACTAAAACACTTCAAAATATCTGTTTAATTCTGCAAAAGGGTGTACACTCTAGTCGACTTAACTAAAAAGCAACAACTACAACAATCAAACCCCCCCCACATTTTGTTATTAAATATTATTATCCTTTTGTCGTTTATTGCTGCTGGCATTATATGACGCCTTGATGACGAATTATTTATTTACTTTCAAAACGTTTTGTGTCAAGTGTCATTTGCAACACCCTCTCTGATGGAAAAACAGAACTTCTGCACAATTCATTCAGCACAACTAAAAATACAAACAACGTAAACGAACGCACGGACGGACGGAAGGACGGAAGGACATACAAACAAGCGAACGAATGAACGCTTGTCAGCCAAACAACTTGTATGTTCGCCTTAATGCTCGACAACAGTTTATTTATATTCGAAGGACGATTCTCGAAAATGTATTTATTTTGTTGTTCCTTTTCCTTTTGAATTCAAGTTGTTTTTGCCCTCAAATTTTTTGGCCCGTTCAGAGATGAAAGATGAAAATATTTCTGTGCGTTTGATAATTTAAATAATAAAACAAAACAAGAAATAAAAAAATGTGTGTCCTTTCAGACTGGCTGCCTTGTTAGCATTAGACAGGATTAGATTAAAATTAGCCTACAAGGCATTTTTGATTATTCCATATACGAATAAATACACACACACATGCACACACGCACACATTCGCAGTAAAACTCTTGCAGCGATAAACGGAAAATGTTACAAGATTTGACAATCTTGTCAGCCATAAATGAAAACAATTATAATTTTCAATTTTAATATTTAAACACTTGAATGAATCAAATTCGAAAAAAGAAATCTACATTTTAAACGTTCATTAATAAGCAAATTTAAACGATTTCGTTGTTGTTGCTTGTAAAATTTGGCAAACGACTTTACAGCTGCAATGTGACACACAGAGAGATAGAGAAAGAGAGAGAGAGGGAGAGGGATTGCAGGAAGCATGTTTGTTATGACAAGTTAAAATAAATTTTTGGGATTAAGTATTTCAACAAAAGCATCGCAGGATTAAGAGATTTTGTTTTTATTTTGCTAAAGAATAACAGTTAAGAATCTTGGAAAATTTAAATGTTCGTCAATTTATAAATTCGACTAAAAATGTCAGCGTTAGAATTAAATTTTATTTTTATAGCCAGACCTTATAAATATTCCAAGGCACCGGGGTATATCTTTAAAGTTCGATATCTGAAGGGGGCTACTTTGTGGGGTACAAATTAGAAATTGATGATGAGTTCATAAATATATTGAAAAAAAAAAAATAAGGTCTAACTTGCCTTTGAGCAGGCCTCGTATATGTTTCAGAATTAGCAATGTGAAACATACTGTGTTGGACAGTGTAAGAAATTTATTAATTATGAAATAGATATCGAGAAAAAAAGTTTTACTTGTTTTTGAACAGGCCTCGCGTTTGTTTCAGGATAAGCAACATAAAATATAACATTTTGTAAAAATTTCTACTTTGTTGGATAGTGTAAGAAATGCTATTTATCACATATGAAACAAAATTTAAAAAAAAGGAAGATTTACTTGTTTTTTAACAGGCCTCGTATATATTTAAGAGCTAGCGATATGACTACTATTTTGGAAAATCTTTACTGTGTTGTAGAGTGCACGAAGTTGATGAATTCAAAAATATGTTTTGAGAAAAAAGAGTTTAACTTGTTTTTGAACAGGCCTCGCATTAGTATCAGAATAAGCGATATGAATTTTATTATTTTGTAATAATTTTTACATTGTTGCACAGTGTAAGAAATCGATGAATTTATAAATATATTCTGAGAAAACAAGTTTAACTGGATTTTGAGCAGGCCTCGCATTTATTTCAGAATAACCCATATGAATTTTACTATTTTGTAAAAATTTTTACATTGTTGCACAGTGTAAGAAATTGATAAGCTCATATATATAGTTTGAGAAGTAAAGAAAAACTTTAACTTATTTTTGAACAGGCCTCGTATATAATTAAAAGCTAGCGATATGAAACATACTGTTTTGACATATTTTTACTGTGTTGGATAGTGCACGGCATTGAGGAATTAATAAATATATATTGATAAATAAAAGTTTAACTTGTTTTTTAACAGGCCTCGTATTTGTTTCAGAATAAGCGATATGAATTTTACTATATTGTAATAATTTCTTACTTTGTTGGACTGTGTAGGAAATTGATATATATATATATATATATATATATATATATATAATATATATATATATAATATATATATATATATAATTTGAGAAATAAAGATAAAGTTTAACCTATTTTTGAACAGGCCTCGTGTATATTTAAAAGCTAGCGATATGAAACATGCAATTTTTAAAATCATTTTTACTGTGTTGGATGGTGCACGAAATCGATGAGTTCAAAAATATATTTTGAGCAAAAAGAACAGGCCTCGCTGTTGTTTCACGATAAGCGACATGAAACCTACTATTTTATTTTTAATATTACTTTGTTGGACAGTGTTTGAAATTCCACGTATCATATATTATCCTCTTGAACTCCTTCAAAATGGAAATCGATGAATTCATAAATATAATTTGAGAAAAAGAAAAAGGTCTTAAATAGTTTTTGAACTGGCCTCGTATAAGTGTCAGAGTTAGCGAAATATTACCTACTATTTTGTAAATTTCTTACTCTGTTGGACAGTGTAAGAATTAAAGAAAAACCGTCTTTTAGTCATTCACGCCTTTTCGCAAACCATCCGATGCGTTTCTCCTTCAGATATGCAATTAAAATTGCTTTCGATTTAAATTTTATACTCCACTTTGATTAAAAGTCGCCGCCTTTCGCATATGCAACAAATTCCAAATAACTTTTAATAGTTTTGTAATTAATTTCTTTTGCATCCTTTTGGGATGTTCGGCAAACAGCAAAGTGAAGCATATTTTCAGGCAATTTGTGCACAATCACAATCTCTCTCTCTCTATTGGCCCCGAAAATTGCAATTTCGACAACAAACAAATTATTATTATTCCATATTGACAGTTTTTTTTATTAACATTTAAATTTTAACGAGGCCATTACAACGATGTTCTTCTATTTTCCAAATATTTAAGTGCAAAAGGCAGTTTCAATTTCACCACTCCTACCCGTGGCATTGCAAGCACAAAAGTATGCTGCATGTTATGCCTAAAAGTATGCAAAATCTGTTTACAACAATTATTATTTTCAAATTGATATTTATGAAGTCATTTATGAAATGTTTTGCTACCCGACGACCATGTAAACAATTTGTGGCAGTACAAACAATTTGTTTTTCTCCACTTTTTCGTTACTCTTTATTATTATTATAATATTTTCTTGCTCTTCT
This sequence comes from Linnaemya vulpina, assembly GCA_963675445.1. NCBI lineage: Eukaryota > Metazoa > Arthropoda > Insecta > Diptera > Tachinidae > Linnaemya > Linnaemya vulpina. The sequence continues at coordinate 105,981,450 of OY776276.1, forward strand.
TTTGTATATGAGTGTGTATGTGTGTGCGTGTGTGTGCACTCTGCTACCCTGCAAGACAGAGGTTTGGCGGTTTGGGGTAAAAAGTGCAATTGCAAATTGCATTTAATAATGCGGGGAGTGCAACGGCTGGTGTTTTTTTTTTTTTGCTGCTGTTAAGCAAACGAGGCATTCCATTAAATTGGGCAACAAACAACGTGGAGACCAGAAGACACAGGCCTTCCAAGCCTGATGCTGATGGTGCTGTTGGTGCAGTGTTTGGTAAGCGTTTGTGTGAGATGGTTGGCAGTTAATGAAAAATATAATTTGAATTTTATGTTGTGGACTCGGCGGCAGAGAAAATGGGGTATTTCACTTTGAAAGAACAAAAAAAAAGCAAAAAAAGACGGTGGGGAAAAAGATGAGAATGTCGTTACATTTTACAGCCCATAAATGCTGCACAATTGCATTTCATCGCCCAAATGTGTGGCCTGAGTTGTGTGTAAAATGTTGTATGCAACGCATATCAAGTGCATGTTGTACTTCTCATTTGCTTGTTCTTTTTTTCCTGCATTTATGGCTCTTTTTTGGTTACGGTTGGTACCCTCATCCTCATCATCATCATCATCATCGCCGACGAACGTCATCTTTTGTTTAATGTTTGTTTCTCCTTTTTTTCTGAATAATATTTTTCCATTGAGAGGTTTTCGCTGGAACATTTTATGTTACGTTTTACTTACAGTTTGTCTTTTTCATTGCACTCTGGTTAAATGTTTATTAATTTTATTGAACAATTAATTAAATGCCACAGAGAATGTGTGCGAGCATGTTGGCATCAAGTTTGGTTGGATGTGCCGTTGCATTTAACTGCGGAGGCAAGTGGCATGTGCAATAAGCCATTATGCACTTGCTGCAGCATTCAATGGCCATTGTTTTTTGCATTCATTCAAGGTGCCACAATATTTGGCCTGTCGTAGTAAAAGCCCCGGCTCGGTCATGCCAACGATACGGTTGATGCTGATGATGATGTTGTTGACGACAATAATAATCAGACTTTTATTTATTTACCAAAAAAAAAGAGAACAAATTTTAAATAACACAAGAAGTTAAAAGTGAGAACGTCATTTAACACACTCGCAAAAAGTCGAACGTTTTAAATTGAAAATACAACAAATTTTGAAAAATTTTGTTTATTTTATAAAAAAAAATTATATCAAAATGAATTGTGTGAAATAATCGCTTTGGACTTATAAAAATATTTAGGACCTACAACATAACTTTCGAAAGTGCAGCGGCTTTTAATGCTAATTTCTTTTCTAGAAAAGAAGGCAACATTTCTTACACTTTTTAATTGGAAAAGGCAACATTCTGTAATTTGAAAATAAAAAATTTACTACAAATTAATTTCATTATTAATTATATTATTAATTATTAATTATGACTTTCGAAAGTGCAGAGGCTGATTTCTTTTCTAGAAAAGAATGCAACATGTCTTACACTTTTTAATTGGAAAAGGCAACATTCTGTAATTTGAAAATAAAAAATTTATTTCCAATTAATTTTGTTATTAATTTTATTATTAATTATATTATTCATTACTAACTAAGACCTTCAAAAGTGCAGAGGCTTCAAATGCTGATTTCTTTTCTAGAAAAGAATGCAACATTTCTTACACTTTTTGATTGGAAAAGGCAACATTCTTTAATTTGAAAACAAAAAATTTTTTTAAAATTTATTTTAATATTAATTATATCACTAATTATTAATTATTACTTTCGAAAGTACAGAGGCTAATATCTTTTCTAGAAAAGAATGCAACATTTCTCACACTTTTTAATTGGAAATATCAATTTGAATATAAAAAATTTATTTCAAATTAATTTTATTATTAATTAGATATTATAAATTATTAATTATAACTTTCAAAAGTGCACAGGCTTCTAATGCTGAGTTATTTTCTAGAAAAGAATGCAACATTTCTTGCACTTTTTAATTGGAGAAGGCAACATTCTGTAATTTGAAAATAAAAAATTTATAACAAACTAATTTCATTATTAATTATATTATTAATTATTAATTATTACTTTCGAAAGTGCAGAGGCTGATTTCTTTTCTAGAAAAGAATGCAACATTTCTTACACTTTTTAATTGGAAATATCAATTTGAATATAAAAAATTTATTTCAAATTAATTTTATTATTAATTAGATATTATAAATTATTAATTATAACTCTCAAAAGTGCACAGGCTTCTAATGCTGAGTTATTTTCTAGAAAAGAATGCAACATTTCTTACACTTTTCAATTGGAACAGGCAACATTCTGTAATTTGAAAATAAAAAATTTATTACAAATTAATTTCATTATTAATTATATTATTAATTATTAATTACGACTTTCGAAAGTGCAGAGGCTGATTTCTTTTCTAGAAAAGAATGCAACATTTCTTGCACTTTTTAATTGGAGAAGGCAACATTCTGTAATTTGAAAATAAAAAATTTATTACAAATTAATTTCATTATTAATTATATTATTAATTATTAATTATGACTTTCGAAAGTGCAGAGGCTGATTTCTTTTCTAGAAGAGAATGCAACATTTCTTACACTTTTTAATTGGAAAAGGCAACATTCTGTAATTTGAAAATAAAAAATTTATTTCCAAATAATTTTGCTATTAATTTTATTATTAATTATATTATTCATTACGAACTAAGACCTTCAAAAGTGCGGAGGCTTCCAATTCTGATTTCTTTTCTAGAAAAGAGTGCAACATTTCTTGCACTTTTTAATTGGAGAAGGCAACATTCTTTAACTTGAAAACAAAAAAATTTTTTATAATTTATTTTAATATTAATTATATTATTAATTATTGATTATTACTTTCGAAAGTACAGAGGCTGATATCTTTTCTAGAAAAGAATGCAACATTTCTTACACTTTTTAATTGGAAAATGCAACATTCTGTGATTTGAAAATAAAAAATTTATTTTCAATTAATTTTGTTATTAATTTTATTATCAATTATATTATTCTTTACTAACTAAGACCTTCAAAAGTGCAGAGGCTTCCAATGCTGATTTCTTTTCTAGAAAAGAGTGCAACATTTCTTGCACTTTTTAATTGGAGAAGGCAACATTCTTTAATTTGAAAACAAAAAATTTTTTTCAAATTTATTTTAACATTAATTATATCATTAATTATTAATTATTACTTTCGAAAGTACAGAGGCTAATATCTTTTCTAGAAAAGAATGCAACATTTCCTACACTTTTTAATTGGAACAGGCAACATTCTGTAATTTGAAACTAATAATATTAATTATAATAAATATATTGTATAATATTAATTATATTTTTATTTATTTATTTATTAAGACTTTCCAAAACTGTTACTTTTTCAAAATAAAATGAAAAAATTTTACATATTTTCCTTGAGATTCCGCCAGTGTATCTTTAGAACGCTTTAATACAGGTATTAAACTTAAGGCTGGCAACACTTTTCTAACAGACGGCCATGTTGGCAGCTGTCAAGTGTTTCATGTTTAGTTTGGTTCGTTTTTAGTTTCGATAGGCATGATGAACTTCCCAAAGCCCCAAAAACAAAGTCAACATCAGCAATTTAAATATTTTCCATTTCCAAAAAAGAAGAACTGTTTTCAAAAGCCACTACATTTTTGTTTGTTTGAATAAAAATAAAAAATTTAAATTGCTTTGCACAATCGAATAATTATTATTCGGTGTACCGGTCATACCAACACTAACAGAAGTGAAAGTTTTCGCTGCTCGCACATTCCGATTTGGTCTCTTCAAAATCTCTTAATTATGCCAGTTTCGTTCCCAATAGATCGGCTATGATGACCATAATGGCATAGGTGTTTTTCTTTTAGATAGAGATGTACAACTTTAAGTTGGCAACACTTAATTAACTACCGGCTGCTTTGACAGCTGTCAAGTGATTTGTGTTTAGTTTGGATTGAGATTTTATAATGAATCGATTGACGCCTCAAAAACGAGTCCGAATAGTGAAAATTTATTTTGCAAATTATTGTTCAGTTTGAAATACGTATCGTGCGAAAATTAGATCTCCAGATTAGAGTACTTTCGAGCCAAACGTGGTGCTCAAATGTCAGAAGTCATATATCAACTTTTATGCCAGAATATTATTCTTCGAATAAGATAAATTTCATTTCAATTAGAAAAACACAACTTGAAACACAATCATGCCT